>CM033474.1:112652421-113177790 GCA_019447015.1 Hymenochirus boettgeri
TGAGAAATCTGGGTCCGGGATAGTTTGAGAAGTCCGAGTCCGTTCGAACTCATAAAGTTCGGCTCGAACTGGGACTCTAGTTCGAGTTCTAGTCCATCCCTAGGCCTCTTTATTTTACGTGTATTACTTTATTAACACAGAGACCTAAAGAGAACCCATTGCCTATTTGTATTTTTACTAAAATTCCCTACTTTTCTACCTTGAACAGTATCTATCCATCTTAAAAGATAAATAACCGATTCTAGCTTGTATACAAGTATTGTTTATTATGACTGCAATTGCCATTTTTTTTTCAGAATTATTATGAATACCCACTGGTAATAGTATGTACTGTGTACATAAACATACAAGCAAACCTCTCTGAAGTTCTGCATAGAAGCTCAAAGCCTATATGTCATCTGGGAAATCCCTCCAGAATCTTTTGGAATTTCAAGTTGTGTGTGGCTAGAATTTCTACAATTAGGCTTCGTTCACACTATTAAAATGCTGAAAACACACATTTGCCTATGCTTTACTGTGCAGTTTTGTTTGCAAAAATCACAAGCTTGTGATTGTGGAAAAATTGCACACAATAATGATTATACTGTATGCAAACAGAGAGGCTACAGGGAACTAAATCAGTAGTTTCATTTCTATATGGCTGATAATGATCCCTGTCTTTTAAAAAGAAAAAAAAATTAAATGGTGCCCTCCAACTTTTCAGTACCATAGTGGTTTGCCTAGAGTGCTTATACCTAGAAACGGCGCTGACCTACAGCTATAATGCAGTTCAATTATACATTTTGACTACCTTTGTCTCTATATGATGCTTTGATTTTTTTTCTCTCCATGAGCAAATAAAGTTTGCTTGGCTATAAATGTTATTATTTGTTTATATGGTATTAAAACCTTTCAAAGAATGCAATAGTACAATACATCTACTAAAAAAATACCATATTTTCTGCTAATTCCACACCAGATCTGCTAAATCTGCCACTATTTTTTTTACCGCAAATATCTGCCATATAAACAACAACAACAAAAACAATCTTATTATAATAAGTGCCCCACTCACACACAGCATTGTAATAGAAATTGTCCCCACATAATAAGATGAGAGATTAGTTGTTCCGTCAGAGTATTCTAGGGAGGGCCATTTTTACTCACTGCTCTGTTTAAGCCCATCAGGTGTCTGCGTTTGGGTCGGGCGGTTGGTATTTTTTCAAATCAGCATAGCTTAGCCATTGGGCTAATATAAATTGTCATTACAGTTAGCCAGTATAGATATACATTTTACTTTTGTTACAAAGTATATTAATTAAAGCTGGGTACACAAGAGCAGATTTTTTTGTCCAAACTGAGTGATATTTTCATGTATATAGTGGTTGGGATGAAAAACCTGAGGAGATTTCGGCAGCGGCAGTGACCGATGTTAGCCCGCTGTTCGCCTGGAAATCACAGGAAATCATGCGGTCCATAGGTGATATTTGCTGTGACCGACAGTGCTTCATCCTGGCCAACCGCTCAATATCAGCTAAGGTCAGGACAAAAGTTCTATTTTACTGAGGAACCCACATTTGCAATTCATTGCAATTATCATTTTAGTCTTTCAAAGTCGGAGCTGTTACACTAATGGCGGATCTGGCAGAATTTGCTGAATCTCATCAGGCAAGATGAAATATTTTCATTACTGGTTCCCTTTACTACAGTAGAGGGAGGCGATAACATTGAACAATCATTTTTTATAAAGAATAAATATATAATACTAGACAGTTAAGCCCGCTAAATAATGGGTGCTAGTCATTAAGAGTCCTGTAAGTTGGGTGCGTGCATCCTGTAAATGGGTGCGTGCATCCTGTAAGTTTCAGATGCCGATGCACGCGCATTGTTCCGGACATTTGGAGAAGCCCACAGACTCCTCCTCTAACACTCTGCCATTTCCGTTTCGGCACTTCGGCAGTTTTCACACGCACATGCGCAGAAGCCGAGAGTCAAACACACACGGGCTCAGGGACGCACACTTGGGCTTTTGTTATATAGGATAATGCAATGCTGACAGTCAACTGTGCATATAAATAACAAAGAAACAACAGATGTCATGGCACTCTTATCAAAAATGTATTCATAGGTACACCAAGAACAGGGCTCAAAAAGAAGGGGAATAAGAGGCAAATGATGCTAATCAATAAATACAGGTATCATCAATGCACTAAAGTGCCAGTGTACATGTTAAGTGATATTGTGCGAAATAAAGTGCTACCCATAAACACACCATTAAAAAAGGAACTACATCCCAACAGGTACAAACAGGCTCAGTAAAGCTATAGTAAGCGTGGTCAATTGTCAGTATAAAATTATGCTCATCTGATATTACAAGTCAAGAGATTTTAAAGATTTTAAGCACCCCATATAGATATACGTCACTCTGAGATATAAATATATCTAAATTCAATGGTAGAGGTAAACGCACCCCACTAACCCCACACAGTCAGAAAATGGGGGGGGGGGAGAAATGGGCACAGGAGACATATGATAAGTATCTGAAAATGGGAGCCAAACAAATCAACTAAATGCAAGTGCAAAGAACAGATATACAGAGGAGCAAATACTTATGTAGGTATGCCACAAGGTCCACAGGGAGCCATGACCATGTTGGGAACAGAGCTGGACGCGTTTCGCCTGATAACTACAGGCTTCTTCTGCAGCAGGAGACAGTCAACTGTGCAACCACCTCCAGGATTTATTATGTCCCATATTCCTGCTCACTAAGCTCCATCACTGTGAGTAGGTACAGTAAGTAATGTATATAAACCCAGTCTCAGCAATCACCTCAGGCAACTGCAGGGTTAATGTTGATAAATTTCTCTATACTGCTGTCAATCACAGTACAGACTGGATAAATTTTTGAAACAACAAAAAAATGCTGCTTCTCACTCACAGCTCAATTAACAATGTAACAATCTATGGAACAGTCTATGGAACAGCCTATGTGACAGTCTGTAAGCACCAGAGGAAGTAGAACAGCAGACTGCACTTAGCAGGCAGAAAAGAGGTTTTCCAGGCACCAGTAATCCCCCCTAAACACGCCACTGCTCTTATTGGATTATTATGCAACCCCGATAATGTTTTCCTGCACTGTTTTCTAAAATCTTTTTTTGCCTGTCCTACATTTGCTATCCCGAATGTCTTAAAGGAGAACTAAATCCAAATTGTAATCATCTATAATTTAAAAACACCTCCAAGAACAACATAAAAACTTAAAATACACTGAATTAGGAAGTACTGAATTAGGAAACTGTGCACTGTCTGGCCACTCTTCCGTTACATGCCCCCTTGCATAAACTGAACTGTAACAGTGTTGTCTAAACAGGGCTGGACTGTCTTGATGGGTTAATAGATAAATACAAGATGGGGCCCATTGTTGGTGGGCCCTTTATCCCAGACCAAAGGTGTAGGAACCAAGGATCCCCCTAACAGTGAGTGTGATAAAGAAACTCTGCTGTTTCCTTCCCCACCTAGAGACAGTTGTTGTGAGTGACATGTGGGGGTCACTGCTCTGTGTACTCAGGAGCTGAAGACAACTACAAGCCTCTGTTTGGAAGTAGAAGTGAGCAGCAGCTTTTTTTTTTTTTTAAGAAATCCAGACACACAGCTGCGACCTGCCCCCCTCAAGGTCAGAGCACATACAAAGCAGTTAAAGAACGGGCAAATTGGAAATTAGGGGAACCTGGAGAAGAGGAGTCTAATTGGAAGGAGTGCAGTTTACAAACATAGGGCTGAATTGAGGATGGAGACATATTGGATGGGGGCATACTAGATGGACAAGGAAGGGTTTATTGGAGCAGAAGGAGGGCAGATGTTATAGGGGATGGGTAAGGGAAATATTATTGAGAAAATGATCTTCAAACAAACAAACCGACCCATGTGGTCACCTGACACATTTTTTGTCCTTTCAACACTTAAAGGGTATGTACATTCAAAGCTTGCTTAGGCTTTAAATGTAAATTGCATTGTGTTTTTTTGGTTCTAGGACCCTCCTATACACCACCTTTAGTCTTTCCAAGTTGCTATCTTCCTCCTTCAGTCCTGTGCAGTGTTCAGCTCGGCCCCCTCGTGATTTGCCAAATCTCATTGCCAGGAAAAGAGTGTTTCTGTCCATTACGTGCAACGTGATGTCACCTGATTGCGGTGACGTCGCTGTGAGCATACGTGCACTGACATCATCATACCATGACCGCGCTTGGTTGCGGTGTGAAGACGTCAGTGTGTGCAAGCTCGCGTCAGCAATAGCATTTATAAAGTCATGGTACCATGAATTAATAAATATGGGCCTTAGAATCATGCCAAACAATGTAAATTTGTTTTTAGTAAATAGTTCATTGCTGTTAATTTAACAGCCAATACTACAGTGCATAAATACTTGCCAAACTGGATGTTCAAAGCTCATAGTGTGTTGCTCCTACAATTAGCACCTTGCCAGAATTTCCCCATTGATTATATCTGTTGTGATAAGAGCCAGTTTTATTTTTACTTTTTTCCTTTAAACCACCCCCATCACTTTCAAGTAACAGCCAGTTTTTCCTGAAGCCTGCTTAGTGCATCTGTGCATAAGAGAAAGTGTGTTCGTGTGTGTGTGTGTATGTTTATATGTAAGAGGCATATCTCTGGATGGCTGGAAAATGACTTTTTCTTTAGTTGTCAGCTATCTTGCCTGTCAGCAGAGATCCTTATACTGTAAAAGAAGGAAAGGGAGGAGAGAGGCTGTGGGATAAAAGAGTAAGGGGAGGGAGTATCAAAGCTGGAGGGGACGAGGGCTGGCGTTCAGAGCATCCTGGAGTAAAGCACACACAGGGTCCATCAAATGGGAGAAATGCACATATTAGAGACTGTACAGATGCCTCTGCACTGCACTCTCCAGCCTGTTGTTAGAGTGATCTTTTGTAGTCTCTTCCCTGCTGATAAAGACTCTTCAGCTGTTATTACAAACTGTTTGCTTGGCTTATCGCTTTAAAAAAGAAAACCAACAAAGGTTTTATTGAAAAGATCAGCTTTATCCTTAACATCGGACTCAGGACCATGGATCGCAGCCACAGGAATCCCCAGTTCTTACCTAGAGCTCCCACAGGCTGCACATACATTCTGTGATCTAAATCTATTAAAGAAAAGTGAAAAAGTGCTAAATAAAAAGAGAAGAGAACATGAAAATATTTGCTGTGTCCTGTCATAATTAAAGGTGGAGTGTATTGAATTTGTGCATGTAGGGGCATTTGTGTTCAGTAACCCTCAAAAACTAGCTTTAACCAAGGTGACAAACCTGCCACCATGGAGTCACCCACAAAGGAAATTGAAGAATTTGAGAGCAACTCTCTGAAATATCTACAGCCAGAACAGATTGAGAAAATCTGGCTGCGTCTCAGAGGACTGTAAGTACTCTCAGGTTTTTTTTTTAATCATGTTTTGTGTTTTCTCCTGCTCATTTTTATCTGGATTTGGTTGAAATGGATTACAAAACTATTACAGAACATGTCAGTCACTTTCGTCATGTTTCAGATAAATAAACAATTTATAACTTAATCAGCATGTGAAAGCCTTAGAGAATAGTAAAGAAACAAACTGTGTGCAGTGTTCCATGCAGCGAGTATTGTAAACTACAATGTACTACAGTGTTGCATGGGAACTTTTCATTTGTGATAGAAATGGAAGTCATGTAATCCTTGCCAATGCTGATTCTCCTATTATCGGGCATAATCCTGGATTTTTAAATCAATATTGCTTGCATTTTTGTAGAGTGGACACAGATAAATTAAGCTGTCATTAACTGTCTGATGGCTTCTTTTTGCACTTGAGATGTGTTTAGTACTTGAGAGGTTAAATTTGACCCCGATTTAATGGTTCCTTAAAAAGTTTTGTTGCTGTGGAAAACTCTTTATTTATTCTTAACACCAGAAGACTATAGACTAGCCATACATAGCTCGATCAGTACCTCCTGATTTGGAAATAGATCAGGAAGTAGCTATTGATGTACCATCTTGCACCATGGATCCTGAGCAAATTTCAGGTTAAACATGCAGTGGCAGTGGAAAGCAAAATGTTCTACCCTGTCCAATCACCTTCTGATCAATAATCTGGCAAACATTGATGAGAAACTATCAATCAAAAGGGTGAATGGGGAACAATTTTTGTCTGATTCAGTGCTGAAAATTATCGAACCATATGGCCAGATTCTTGATATTATGCACCACTTTTTACATGATAATTTATTTAGCTAAATACAGGTTTCTGATAAATTACAGTGCCAGCAACTATGTGAAACATACTGAGACACTAGAAAGATAGCTGTACTAGAAAGATAGCTGTGTTATATTTATATATTTTATTCTTACCGTATATAATCTTGCCAGTACTAGTTGTGGCAGGATGTGACCTTAAGCCCTATTCTTCTACAATATAGCCACTTGACTTGAGCTATTAACCTGTCCATCTGCAGCATTCTATTTTAGCTCTCACACTAAAATTTATTTATGAGACACCTAGTGGACACCAGGGATAACTAGAAGTGTGTTCATGTTTATTTCTGTTATTGGGATTTACCTCAAACTCTGATAGGTACATCAGACTGTTGTTTATAGATTTGGTAGGCATCCTTGATAACAGAGATTAATTTAGCCTAATGTTGGAGTTGCATATAAACAGAGGGTTTTTGCTTTGGGAGGCAATGTGATTCTTTCTGCTGAATATACATAACAGTACAATGCATCTTTGAGACTGATCTGAGATAATAAAAAAATAATCTATCTTTTGAAATGTTTCATAAGTGCTCAATTATTGCAAAAATAAAGAATATACTTTACAAGCTTTGTTTGTTTGTAATATATTTCTGGACCCAGGAGTTGTCCTTGAAGCAAATGAAAGCAACTGGAAGGCTGACCAGATGAAGGTCATCATAAGGAAATATCAGAAATATACCTTGGCATTGACAAAGCTAGTGCAAGGAGCAAGAATATCTCTCATAGTTACATATGTTACATGTGCAATTGTGTATATATATATATATATATATATATATATATATATATATATATATGTGTGTGTATACATATATATTCCCCTTATCGATATTTTCCTTAAAATGTATCAATTTATTATATATAATACATAATATACAGAGACAAGTTTTTTCTGTAAATTATATCTTTATATCCTTATAACCCTGTCACAAGTTTTATATTGGAACTCATTAGTTGTTCTAACAACCTTATAATATGCAACCCATATTAGGACATTCAAAACCTTTGTAGCTTACTCATTAACCCTAACTAACAGTTGATCCAGAGGAAGGCAACTGTTATCAGTGTCATATGTTTAACTAAAACTTACATGAAAAATATGCACTACCTACTATTAAATATATGGATATTTGTCATCTTGGAGTTCCATGACCTCCAACTATGGCCTCCTGGATTTAAATTGTCCTATAACTCCATAGGGACTTCAAATATATTATTATTTAGATAGTGTGCATTCATCACATAAAAAAAGAATTTGCTATCTCACGCACTATTACTTCTAATTTTAACTGCAATTGAATTCTTTGTGAACGTTTAATGTGAATTTATCAGCAGTGGTGTGGGGGGAGAATTGAAATCTCCAATGGTGTAGGGGAAACTAGTTAGAGGGTATATTGCAGCATTCCTTTTATGTGGGTATCAAATTCTAGGTAGCTCGGTTGAGAGATAAATTCATAATGGATCTGGTATACAATAATACACAAATCCATAGTGTCAGGAATGCTGAATTTTGCTATATAAAAAATAAAATACATGTTTTTTTTTTTAATTCACTCAGTAAATCAAAGATTTGATCTATTAGTTAGGACTTATATTAAAAGTGCTACAATAGACAAATTAAACCGTATTTCTTGTTTGGCTATAACAGTAATTTGCCACTATGTGACAAGTCTGTCAGTTGTTATGAACTACAGCCTAATTGCAGCCTTGTGAGATACTGAGGATTTGTTGCACAAGATGAACATGTATGTTGCAACCACTATTGTTGGATTTAAAGTGGAGGTAACAGAAGATTAGACAACCTTTTTGTTCCCAAAAGTATTTAACGTTCAAAAGGACATCTTTAAGCAATTCATATTTGACACAAATTATTTCAAACCTTTCCACTGTGTCTCGGTCTATTTAATTTGAAAAGTAACACTTTTCCTGTAGATCATAATATGTATTTAAAAATGCTATTTTCTTTTGAATCTCCTCAATCTCCGAAAAATATAAAAAATCTTTTTTACCTCACAAACAAACAATAGTTTGTTTATTTATAGCAGCAGCCACTGTGTACAGTAAATTCAGTCTTGTCATCCTGAGCCCTCCCTCTGAAAAATGACATCATGCTGGGCAGCACTGTTTATAAATACAGGGATTTTTGTTATGGTGATGATGTGTTTTGTTGAGGGCTTCTAAAGGGCTAATAGAGATTCATTGAGTTCAAACAGATGTACTATAGTTTATCACATACCAACATTCACATGTAGATAATTAGAACATTTATTAGCCACAACATCAAGTTATTTTTCATGTGACATAATTGTTCTTGTTTACTGAAGCAGGTAAGAATTTAAATGTGCTGAAATATGCACTTAATTATGCATTTACTAAATTGACTATTTTCAATACTTCAAATCAGGTCAAAAACTTCAGCAGAATAAAGCCAACTATCTTAACATTGTTTACAAAATATAAAATTCTTACCCTTTCCAAGTAATTTGTCATTAATTAAATAGCATACCATAATGATATTTTAGTATAGTATAGTATTTGAGGTTGAATAAAGCGTCCATCCAGTCTAACCTACAATGTCTGCTTAACAGTTGATCCAGTGCAAGGCAAACCTTCCCCCGAAAAACAGTATGAAGAGGAAAAAAAAATCCTTCCTGGGGTGCAACTCCAATTTTATGTTTCAATAAAAGTAACAATCAACATTTCCTATCACATTTTTACAGTTTTCACAGTAAAAAGCTCTTTCTGAACTTAAAGAAGAAGAAACTTATTTTCTTCCAGTCTTAGGGGATGTTTACCGGTATGTTTCCTCTGACAATGTTTCAGATACTTTCATGTATGGCCCATTATTTGCACAGTGAGCATGTGTATGCAAGTGTGTCGTCCAGTTTGCATAATTGTAACATATCCAATCTGTCTTCATATTCAAGCTCCCTCAGTCCCCTTATTAATGAAGATTCCCTTCTCTGGAACCTTTCCATTTCCATTTTTTTTCATTTTCAAATGAGGCCTTAATTTATCAACATAGAATCTCATCTACCACTTGGCAGCCCAAAGTGACAATCTATCTAGGTCCCCTGCAACCATTGTATATCATTTGTAGCTTTTAATGTCTGACAACATTTTGTGCCATCTACAAACAGACCTTGCTGACAATACCTACTTTTAAAGCTCAACAGACCTAAGCTTATACAGAAATCGCCTATGGGAGACTATGTCAAAATCTTTAGCAAAAGTTACGTTTTTAAAAGTATACCACATCTACTTTTATGTCAGAGTCCAAATTCCTACTCACTTTGTTTGACAAAATCTATACCTCGTAAATCCATGCTGATTACTACTTTTAAGGTTAGTCCTTGAAACATACTCTATATTCTCCGGTATCAAATTTTCCAGTATCTTCTTCATCACTGAAGTTAAACTCACTGGTCTATAAGAACCAGGTTGTGAATGACTACCTTTTTTGAATATTGGAATTGCATCAGCTTTTTCCAATCCATTCTTATTTTCTTATGAGGGAATCAGCGAATATAACAAACAATGGTCTGAATAAAACTGAGCTTAGTTCCCTAAGGTCCTGTGGGTTTATTTTATCTGGTCCAGGTGCTTTATTATATATTAACACTACTTAACTGTTTCTGCATTAACACACACACACAATTTACAGACAGTACAAGTTATACACAACATGCATTAAGTAGTTTCCATATATACTTAAGTATAAGTTGAGAAATTTTAACTTTAAAATCATTCTGAAAGTATCTCCTTGGCTTATACTCAGGTCTGGGATGATTTGGATTCTTCAAGGTGCATCTGGACAACATTATACTTATACATTATAACTACATTTGGTTAGGCATTTGTTCTCCTGCTCACTCAGGTCAGCCCAGAATGCAAGGGAAAGGGGTGGTGGTGATGGAAGTAACAGGATTCAACAAACCAGCTGCACAGAACGGTATGCAGGGCACATCTGTGTATGAGGCTTAGCATGGGGCTGTGTATTGGACTTTCTATGGGGCTGTGTATGGGACTTTCTATGGGGCTGTGTATTGGACTTTCTATGGGGCTGTCTATTGGACTTTCTATGGGGCTGTGTATTAGACTTTCTATGGGGCTGTGTATTGGACTTTCTATGGGGCTGTGTATAGGATTTTTATGGGGCTGTGTATTGGACTTTCTATGGGGCTGTGTATTGGACTTTTCTATGGGGCTGTGTATTGGACTTTCTATGGGGCTGTGTATTGGAATTTCTGTGTCTCTGGGCTGTGTATTGGACTTCCTATGGTGCTACATATTGGACTTTCTATGGGGTTGTGTATGAGGCTTTCTATAGCACTGTCTATGGAAGAAAGTTGGCTTATACTTGAGTCAATCAGTTTTACAGGTGAAAATGAGTACCTTGGCTTTAACTTGGATTGAGCTTATACTCAAGTATATACGGTAAACAATGCACTGCAGAAGACACCTGCTCCTACTTCACTTCCTTTGCAAAAACTACGAGCTGCTTTCACTTTACTTCCTTCCCATAGTCCAGAAAGAGACAGCAGCGGGCATGCGAAGGAACAAGGAATGTGGGTAATGTGTCTTGTGGATGGTAGGAGATAAATGGGGGGGGGGGGACTTCCAGGTTATCAGCGGCACACTACTACGACCCCATTGGGATCCATGGGAGGGAGGGTGTATGTATGCTTTTTCCTCCATGAATTGACAAGTGACCTTAGGTTACATCCTGATAAGCACAACAGAAAAAAGGGAATGCATTTTTGCTTATTTATCTTTATTCATCCTTATTTAAGGTCAACAATAAAAGGCGAAACAAGAAGCTCATCTAAATCTCATCATGTTAATAGTCAGGGTGATGCCAGGGTTAAGTCAATCTCTAATGGAAAAAGATTTGGGGGTTCTGGTAGATAACAGACTTAGCTAGAGCTAGCAAGATATTGTCTTGTATTATCTTTTCAAGGCGCTGGTAAGGCCTCATCTGGAATATGCGGTGCAGTATTGGAATCCCATGTACAAAAGGGGCATCTTGGAAATGGAAGCAGTTCAGAGAAGGGCAACTAAATTAATAAGAGGAATGGAGGGGCTTGACTAGAATTTGACATGTTAGGGCTGTTTACATTGGAGAAGTGACGTTTGCATAGGGATATGATAACCTTATACAAATATATTAATGGGCCATACAATAAACTCTCTGGTGCATTGTTTACTAATAGGTCATATCAGAGGACTCATGGACATCATTTAAGATTAGAAGAAATTAAGTTTTATGACTTGTTCACACTAGAAACTGACAGAAATGCACAGCATGTGTTTCTGTCAGTTTGCATTTTTTTCATACATTTGTATCCATTTTTTAACAATGTGTATTTCATAGATTTCTATAGAAAATGCATGAAAAAATGGACAGAAATGCTGCATGCAGTGCGTTTTTTAAACAAACTGGAATGGAACGGAATATAACGCAGCAGGTGTGAACGATATTATGAAATCCTATGGGGTTTTACTGTCTGTCAATTTTTTTAAACGCACCTGCATTTGAGAAACGGATACAAACTGATGTAGTGTGAACGAGCCCTTATCTTCAGGTTAGGAAAGGTCTCTTTACAGTGAGAACGGTGAAATGGGTCCACTCAGACACCCCCCCCCCTACAGAAAACTGTGTGAAAACAGCCTTTTCAGGCAGAGTGAGAACTCTGCCTGAAAAGGCTGTTTTTACATAGTGGAAAAGTAATGCTGTAGATTCCCTTACCTTCTCTGCTGGTCCTTCACACAGCAGGGAGGGGGAGGGACTTCCTGTCTCCCTCACACACTGATGTTCAGGATAATAAGAAATTGGTATGGGGATAGCATTTATCAGCACCATAGCCTAATCAGCACTTTCACATTTACATATATTGAAGTTTAAATGTTGCATTTTGTTACTGTACCGCGCTGCGTCCCCAAGTGGCGCTTTATAAATAAACTATACATACATACAAATAATAAGGCAAAGATCCAGGATGTTTTTGAAAGGAATACTTTGACAGGAAAACCTCCTATAGACTTCCATGACATTGATAAATGATCTGGCAGATGCATCCACACATGTTAGATTGCTGGGCAGACAGTCATTGTTGGCCAATTCAGCAAACTATTATATAATTGTTAAGATGTTTAGAATTATCTAGAAATTAGTGGCAGATGGGAGACAAGAACAGAAAGTATGTTTAAAAGAAGCAGAAAAATTGAAGACATTAAAGATGTGAATCTTTCATCAACACTGTCTGAGTAAGAAGGAGGGCATATGATCAGGTGTGCATGCTGCTAGTAGTGACAGAAGTATACATAGTTAAATCTGTTATTTACACAAGAATAAATCAAGTAGATGAAAGGATAGTAAAGCTATAAAAAATATAAATGTAATACAATATAATATAAAAATGAGAAGAACCTGTGCCATAGGCCCAGTGCACATGGGAAAATACATTTTTTATGTCTGTTCTTTTTATTTATTTTTTCATGAGAATTTTTTCAATAATAAAGTAAATGTTGACACTGATTATATAGGGCTATCCAAAAATATGCTACCAGGAAACAAAAGATTATTGCAATAACTGATAAAAACGAGATACATTTCACATGTTAGAAACTTTTCAGGTTGTCATGACAGAGTAATTCTCAGTGTTTCCAAATGTGTTAATTAAGTGAAAACAAGCCTTTACACTGACACACACTAAATAATACAGTGTCTCTAGAATGAGTTGAACAGATGTCTTCATCGTGAGCAGGATAAATCAGTCTTGTTACTTTACAGGCATTTAAAGCTATCAGTTGTCCTTAAAATCAACAATAGGTATGTAAATAAGATCAACAATAATTAAATAATAAAAATGAAGAATGTTAGCTATGAATGCCTAATTGAAACATCTATCTAGATATATACCTGTTTATCTACAAATCCAGTTAAAATACAAATCTTTGACATTGTTATTTGTATATGTATTGCAATCCTTAAATTAAACATTAGAATTTACTGACTCTCAAATATAAATTAACTATTCTGTATTAACTATGTGTATAGTTTTATCAGTCTACTATGACGACTATCTATGTGTGCATTTGTCTATCTTTCTATCTATAATCTAACAATTCTTTATCTATTGCATATAAATATATAGGGCTTTAAATTAACCCTGCAAACTCAACCCCCCTTAAAAGTACCCAGGGAGAGGACCTAAACCACTAGGGTCTTCACCCCTGAGTTTTACATAGATTTCCTTTACCGCTGCATTGAATTTGCGTTTGTTGTCCCAGTCTCCTTCCTTAGTGGTTTAGGTCCTCATCCTGGGTACTAGGTGGGTGAAAAATGCAGTTCATTGAACTAATTCTAAATCTTTCTGCGTATTCCATAAAAATGACCAGATAGAAAAAATACTGTTTCTCTGGTTAAAGAAGTGATTATACTGTGAATTTTAATAAACGTATTTCAACCTAGGAGCTAAAATTAACACAATTTTCAAAGATATGAACTTTTATAACATCTCCCTGTATGTAATAGGTCTGTTTTTAAGTTTAACACTGTATACTGTATGAATCAGTGTGGATAGCTGTCTACATTGTTTAACAGCTAATGTATCTTTAGATTAAAAAAAAATGTTGGTTTATATCTTTGAATTAAAAAACAGTTTATATCAGGTCTTTATCACCCAAATTTACATTTCTTTCCATTTATAAATATATATGTTGAATTTGCTTATTTTTCCTAGTTTATAGCTTTCCATTGAAATTAATCCAAAGTAATAGAAATAAAAAAAAAAGATTTTGTTTCATTTTATGTTTAGGTTTGACATTGATTTCTGTTGGGAGGAACCTTTTTAAAATTGGAATTGAAAGGCGTATCTCCTTTGGGACTGGGGCTTCTGTGGTACAGATGTAGAAAGCAGACTGGACTAATTACAAAGGAAAATGCAATCTTTTCTTAATTTAAATATTGGCTTTTTCCTGATTGGTACACTGCTGTTATGGCAGCTTGAAGCCCATTAACAATTTTTTTGTGTTATGTAAAATTTTCATCATAGTTTGACTTCATACTGTGAATTTTACAGTTCAACCGTTCAAACTGTGCATCTGAAAATTAGTACTGCTCTGACCTGATGAAGAGAGTAGAACCATCAAAAGCTTGTCAACTAATATTAGCTGTTGGTCCATAAAAAAGCTTCAGTTTGTACTCTGTAAATTAGTGTAATAGTTATTTTGTACATTCCTATAATATTTATGCTTTCTAAGCTTGTTTTCTTATGATGGCTTTCTGAAATATAAATGTCTTTAGACAAAAAGCTTCTGTCTTGATATCTTCAAGTTCTAAGCTATTCACACACACTCTTCTTAAAATGACACGTAGCTACAAAAGTGTAAATTAGATTTCAGTAGGGAAATATACATATGCAAATGTCCTTAAATGAAACAAAAGATGACACACACCACTTCTGTTAGAGCTTCTAAAACCAACGCCGCTTACATTATTTCATAACTGTGTTTAAAAGCTGGAAACCAGAAAAAAATGTAATTTTTTAATGTGTGTCTTTGCTTCGCATGTTATGAATCTTGTACACACAAGATTCATGTAAACCTTTGTAATCCAATCATTTAGAAACTTGTTTCTGAAGGCTAATTTACAATAAGTTACTGGGCCTCAACTTAATAGCATTCTCCGATACTCTGGCCAGTCTATCTACATGACCCATGAATCTCTGGACCTTTCTCAGGCATAAAGTATGTAAATATTAGTAATGCAGTATATATTATATACTGTATAACATATACTAGTAATACATGTATTATATTAAAACACAATTAATAGATTTAATCCCTATACATTTCACTAACAATATGTCTCCTATTAGTTATATTAGTAATACAGTATAGATTATATATAACATATACTAGTAATACATGTATTATATTAAAACACAATTAATAGATATAATCCCTATACATTTCACTAACAATAGGTCTCCAAATAGAAGGTCTTAGATCTCAACTCAATATGGTGGTCACATTAGCACATTTTTGAGCAACAACAAAGAATGTCCTTTCCCCGTTCATCTTACCCATTAACATTTCTGCTCTTCCATTTACCTTGTGCTTCCAATTCTATGATATTTATATTTCTTTTCCCCTATTGTTCAATTTCTATTTTCCTTTCTTCTTCTACTTCCAGCTTGAGTGACATCCCACGCACATTTTGCATCATCCCTCTTCGGCAGTATAAGGCTGTGTCCACACCATGCAATTTTTTGTCCCAGATCGACCTATAGTTTAGTGTAATGGTCAATAAAAAAATTGCATGGATTCAACTGTTCATTTGGACAAATGGGTGATCGGATGCTTGGTCATGGCAACTGTTAAAAACAGCTGATCGCAAAGCCAGCCAGTACCTCAATCCATTTTTTTTATACTTTGATTTTCATTAATTTTTCTTTATTGCAAATAAACATTTGAACATAAAATATAATATAATAATGTATTCAAAGAATTGTCAGGTCCAGGCGGGGAGTCTGTGGGTTATTAATCAATTATACTATATCAAAAAGAAAAAAAAAATATAATAACAGTAATAATATAACAAAGATATGGCTTGAGGCCAGGTGTAGAGTTTGCTTTTTCAGCACATATATTTTTTCATTCAATATATCAAAACCTAGTATCATCTCTGTGTATATTTAAATCAGGATGGGGACATATACTGGTCCCAGAGGGCCCATGTTTGGAAGAACTTGTCAATTTTATCATTGATTAATGCAGTAAGGTATTTCATGGTTCGTATCTCCGCTATTCTAGCTAGAAGATCTCCCTCTGTTGGGCGTTAGTACGCTTCCAATTTAAGGTGATGAGACATTGACTCGCCACACACAAATGTGTGCAGAAACATGTCTCTGATCTAGGCAGTCTCGGAAAGGGGAGACCTAATGTCCAGTGAAGGGGGTCAGATGAGAGTTGTTTGCCCATGATATTCTGGGTCAGCTGTATAGCTGAATTCCAGAACGGTCATATAAGTGGGCATTGCCAAATGATATGATTTCTTTATATGTTGTACAGATAGATGAATTTGCTGCTGTGCTCCATATATCTACCCAATATTCTCTGCTGATTTCTCTTCCTAACCAAGTTTCCCAGTTAGTCATGTATTTGTGTATGACCAGGGATCTTTGGTGTGGAGTTGCCAGAATACCATATAGTGTTGATGTCAGGTGTCTGTGTAGGGGGCCTGTATGTGCTACCTGTTCAAAAGCAGAAGGGCAAGGTAGAGAAAGATCTGAGGACAGTGTTTGGTAGTAGTAGTAGTGTTTCAGTTGTAAGAAATAGAAGAGGAGTTTAGATGGTAGTTTTTGAGATTTTGTAGTGGGGAAGTGGGGAAATCGTACATGTGGTTGGTAATTGGGTCTGTTAACTCTCGCAGAGTATATATTTTAGCATTTGTCCAATCCTGAAATGAGTGGGTTGTAGAGTTAAAGGAAGCGCTGGGTTTTCTATAATGGGGGTTAGGGGGGAGAGGTCAGTGAAAAACTTCAGTTGCATTGTGTTCAGGTATTTTTGATGACCATAGGGCTTAGAAGAGGCTTTCCCTCGGGTGGGGTGTGTTTAAAGGGAATGTTTAGGAGAAGGGGAGCTGGATGAATTGGTCTGCACCAATCCCTTTCCAATTGGACCCATCTTGCAACCGGAATTGTCCGAAACCAGTAAATAGAATGTCATAGATAAGCCGCTCTATAGTATCTAAGCATATCTGGGACTGCCAGTCCCCCTTGTTTTCTACTTGTAAGAATGATCTTTTGAGAGATTCTATGTACCCTGTGGGACCAGATGAAAGTTGTAAGTTCTCTTTGCAAGCTAGACAAGACTTTTCATGGAATTTGGACAGGTAGTCCAAACTACTAGGAAGTATAGACATCTTAATAACAGAAATTCTGCCAAACCATGCAAACAAAGTGTGTGTTTTCCATTTATTTATTAGGCTTTTGGAGTTTTGTAGGAGGTGTGGATAGTTTGCTGAAAACTGAGTTGTGAAATTAGATGTAATGTGGATCCCTACATTGTCTTGTTTCCAGGTATAGGCAAAGTTCTGTTTTAGTAAGTCTATTTGTTGAGTGGTCAGATTGATAGGAAGGGCCCCTGATTTAGAAGTGTTTAATTTGTAGCCCGATATGCAGCTGTATTCGGTTAAAGTGTTTTGCAAATTTGGGATGGAGATAGCAGGTTTAGTGAGGGTTAGTAGTACATCATCTGCAAATAAAGAAATTACATAGGAGTGGTTTCCAACTTGAACTCCAGTAATATTTGGGTTTTTACGAATATGGCAAGCAAGGGGCTCGATACAGAGAGCGTATAGTAACGGTGAAAGTGTGCATCCCTGACTTGTACCATTTGTAATACTAAAGAATTTGGAAGTAGTTATTGGAAATTGGATCGCAGTTAAAGGGTGTGAATTTTAAGATAGGAGAGTATGAAGGAATTCTGCGCTTGTGTTAAAGTCAGCTTGGGTAGGGTGCTTTTTTGAAGGTATTCCTCTAATTTAGCTTTAAAATTGGGTGTTAGGTCCGGGAGGGAGGGATTTACACAGTTATAGAGGTTTGTGTAATGTTTCATGAAGCAAGAAGCTATATTACGTGGGCCCAGCAACAGGATTCCTAAGTCATCTTTGATTTGGGCTGCGGTGGCTGGGATTAGAATAAAAGGTTTGTTCTGCTTGATGCAGATATTTAGCGTTAGCCAACGGGAATTAATGTCTTTTTTTATTTGAGATGAAAGTTGGATACAACAGCCACGCAAGACAGCCTTATGAGCCTCCCACATGGTCATTTGTGATGTAACCGACCCATCATTTTCTTGAAAGTATTGCGTAATTGCTTTTCGCAGTGATTCCCTGTGTATCTGATGTTTTAGGAGATTCTCAGTTTCCAATGGGACTGTTTTAGAGGCAGTGTTTGAAGGTTTAGGCCAATACCCACAGGGCCGTGGTCAGACCATGAAGGTGAGCCTGCTAGAGTAGATGTTATTGATGGAAGTAGAGTATGAGAGACAAACCAAGTCTTTGGTGTGGGAAAGAGTAGAGTGTAAAAAATTTAGAGGATGGGTTAAAGACTATCCATGTATTGTATAGTCCCTGCTGTTTGATGAGGCTACAAAATCTCTGTGAGAGCAGTTGTATTTCTCGGGAAGGGAGGGTGTTTGTTAGGGAGGTGCATGTTAAAATCACCTGTTACAATTTTCAGAGAGCCTGGGATATTTGATAGTTTGGTCAGAAGGGAGGATAAAAATGTCTTTTGACCTATGTTAGGGGCATAAAGATTACATAAGATAACTTGCTGTGAGTCTAGAGTTCCCTCTAAGATAATGTGTCTTCCATTAGGATCTATATGTTGGTTGCTCAGTCTAAATGGAAATTTCTGTGAATGAGTATGGCAACTTCAGCTTTACGTGCATTTTTTACAGCTGAGTAAGTTTGAGGGAATGTTTTTTGGATCAAACTCCAATGGTCTGTATGGAAGTAGTGTGTCTCTTGTATCAAGAGGATATTGGTCTTAAGCCTGTTGGCCTCTCTACTCAGTAGCCACCTCTTTCGAGTGGACCGTAGGCCCTTAACATTCAGTGATATTATTCGTACCATTGTGGGAATAAGAAAGGTGGCAACTGCAGATGTGGGCCAAAAGACCAAGAGGACTCCCTGTCTGGGTATAGTGGGGTTTTAAATATTACAAGCTGTAAACAGTTTAAAGATGACACTTTTGCAATCCATTTTTAAAAATGCTGCAAACATCATAGTAACATAGTAACATAGTAATTAAGTTTGAATAAAGACATACGTCCATCAAGTCCAACCTATTCACTTTTTTTTTTTTTTTTAACCCTACCTAACAGTTGATCCAGAGGAAGGCAAAAAACCCCAGCTAAAAAGGGGGGAAAAATTCCTTCCTGACTCCAAACGGCAATCGGAAAGTATCCCTGGATCAACCAGATCTATATGCATTAATACCAGTAATTCTCAATATTTTTTAGTTTTAGAAACTTATCCAGGCCTTTTTTAAAGTTATTCAATGAACTTGCCATTACCACATCTGCTGGAAGACAGTTCCACAGTTTCACCGTTCTCACTGTAAAGAAACCTCTCCTAACCTGAAGATGAAACTTCTTTTCTTCCAACCTTAAAGGATGTCCACGTGTCCTCTGATATGACCTATTAGTGAACAATGCACCAGAGAGCTCATTGTATGGGCCATTAATATATTTGTACAAGGTTATCATGTCCCCACGCAACCGCCGCTTCTCCAATGTAAACAGCCCTAACTTGTCTAATCTGCCTGCATATTCAAGCCCCTCCATTCCCCTTATTAATTTAGTTGCCCTTCTCTGAACTGCCTCAATTTCCAAGATGTCCCTTTTGTATATGGGATTCCAAAACTGCACCGCATATTCAAAATGAGGCCTTACCAGTGCCTTGTAAAGAGGGAGAATAATATTTTTCTCTCTTGAATCTATTCCCCTTTTTATACAAGACAATATCTTGCTAGCTCTAGCTGTTGCTACCTGGCATTGTTTGCTACAGCTAAGTCTGTTACCTACCAGAACCCCCAAATCTTTTTCCATTACAGATGAACTTAACACAGAGTTATTTATGGTGTAGATGGCACAGGGATTATTAAATCCCAAATGCATCACCTTACATGTATCTACATTGAATCTCATCTGCCATTCTGCTGCCCATTTTGATAATCTATCTAGGTCTGCTTGCAGCACTTGCACATCATTGGAAGTTTCCAAAGCTCTGCATAATTTAGTGTCATCAGCAAACACAGAGACCTTGCTCTCAATGCCCCCTTCTAAGTCATTTATAAACAGATTAAACAGAAGCGGCCCCAGTACTGAACCCTGAGGCACTCCGCTTTGAACTTTAGCCCACATAGATGTAGCTCCATTAACCACCACTCTCTGTTTGCGGTCCAATAACCAGTTCTCTATCCATGAACAAATGTTTTCTTCAAGGCCAACAGTCCTCAGTTTATACATTAGTCACCTATGTGGCACAGTATCAAAAGCTTTTGCAAAATCCAAATATACCACATCCACTGCTGTGCCTGAGTCCAACTTCTTACTCACTTCTTCATAAAAACCAATTAAATTTGTCTGGCATGATCTATTTCTCATAAATCCATGCTGACTACTCCTAATAAGATGATCTCTGGAGACAAAGTCAAGGATATGATCCCTTAACAAAGTTTCCATCACCTTCCCTACCACTGATGTTAGGCTTACAGGTCTATAGTTACCAGGCTGTGAACGACTACCTTTTTTGAATATTGGTATTACATTGGCTTTTTTCCAATCCAGCGGCACATCCCCAGACAAAAGCGAATCTGAAAATATGAGAAACAGTGGTCTAGCTAGAACTGAACTAAGCTCTTTTAAAATCCTAGGATGCAATCCATCTGGTCCTGGGGCTTTATTGATATTAACTTTGTCTAATTGTTTCCGTACCATATCCTCCGTTATCCAATGTGAAAACTCTTCATTTCTTCCCTGCATATTGCTACAATCCCTACTGTAAGGACAAGGATTCTCAACAGTAAAAACCTATGTAAACATCTGTCTAAGTTGCATTTGATAGGTATATGTACCTGTTCCAACTTACTGTACAAACTAATTCAACTTAAGAACAAACCTACAGAATCTGGGTTGTAACCTGGGGGCTGTCTATATGTAACTCAAACATTATAGATCCCTAATAAATAGGATAAACGAGTAGGGCAAGATAGAGAATTATTTACTAAACCTCAGGGCTATATGCGGATTTGTTTTGTTCTTTTTAATAGAAAGCCAGCCTGATTGATGTGATTTTAATCTGTATCCACTACTAAAGCTGCAGTGATAAATCCCCATCTATCTGAACTGAATGTTCATTAATGTTAACCTCAGTTTTTACTGTCAGAACTATACAGTGGCATTTTCATT
Source organism: Hymenochirus boettgeri (assembly GCA_019447015.1). NCBI lineage: Eukaryota > Metazoa > Chordata > Amphibia > Anura > Pipidae > Hymenochirus > Hymenochirus boettgeri. The sequence continues at coordinate 112,673,673 of CM033474.1, forward strand.
CTTTGTAACAATATTTAGCATTTTGTAAAGGTCATTGTTGTCATGTATATATTTTTAAGTTGTATCTATTCATTGGTGGAAAGATGACAGAATGTAATATTTAAAAAAGGTACTGTATATGGGTGAAGCTTTGTAATTGAGACTTGTGATGTTTAATCTATGGTGAACAATTCTGAAAGTGATGAAATTAAGAATTACATTTTTGGAGAGTAAAGATGTTTAGCAACAAACACAGGTTAAGTCAGCATTTTTTACAAATATCTTTATGGGTGTCTACAATACCTGTGGAGAAATATATAAAAATAATTTTATAGATAGGAGGCTAACCCTTGATGTGAGAAGAAAGCAGGTTTTATATACAGTAAGAACTAGTCAGAACTATACAGCTGGTTTTTTTTGCCTTCCTCTGGATCAACTGTTAGGTAGGGTTAAAAAAAAAGAAAAGAGGGTGAATAGGTTGGACTTGATGGACATATGTCTTTATTCAACCTTAATTACTATGTTACTATGTTTCTAGTCCAACATGGCTAGACTTCTAGAATCAGAATCATTAAGTCAACTTAGAATTCTAATACTCGAAGCTGCATAGAAGAGCCAATTCCTCAGGTCAGGACTCAGCTGTGTACCTGCATCTTAAGGATAAAGGACATACCTTTGAAGATTGTAAATGTTAACATATTGGCAAATGAACGTGACTGGTTCAAGAGAGGTGTTAAGGAGGCCATTTAAGCCTAAATAGAGGTGGGGGTCGACACCAACTGTCTGCCATGTACAATGCTGTTTAGACACCTTACTCTGGGCGTTCCTATAACAACTCTTAGCCACTATCCAATCACGCCTTTAACACTTGGCTGTGGTATGCTAATTGGGATTTTCCAGGGTACATAATTGCCACAGATTCTTGTGCAAGTCATTCTGAATTGAGAAAGCCAGTCAGATGACTAGCGAAACGTCTTCAAGAACTAAACTTCAAGTCCAGTTGATCTAATTGAATTCAACAGATATACCATGACCTGGATGAATGAGAACCTTCACAAGCATAGATCTGTAGTTATTGCACAATGGCAAATTTTGACACTTGTGTCTTAAACATATGTTTCAATGCAGTTTAAGAATGGTCAGTGCAATATTGTAGATTGACTTTTTTCTCCAGGAATGTTTCTGGAATTAAGATAAATAAAACTGGGCTTCTACAAATACTATTCTGCTGCTTCACCCTGAGGAATGCAGGATGATACCCAAAAGGTTTATATGACACTGATGAGTATTTCAAATTCAGAGATAAAGATGCATTTAGGAGCAGCAAGGAGCTGCACAGTCTAGCCTTTAACAACGCAAGATTTCCCCACTTTCTTGTCAATGTGTATACTATCATTCTACAGAGGATTCATAGATGGATGCACCTTAATGTCTCTTTCTAAACAATTTGTGATCCATTTAAGAACATCATATGCACCTAGTTGATACACAATGTCACTGCAGATAAATGTACTACAAAGTGCAATTCTGGAGAAGCTATTTATAAAATAATTTGCTTAGCAGTACATTGTGTATTGTATAGCCTGTCAATGAGAACAGTACCAATTAGCATGGATTTTTATTTAATGCTAAATCTTCCCAGTCTTTATTTTCACAAGCCAAAATTTTGTGAATGATAAAATATATACAATAAACCTTTTAGACATATATTTAAACTACAATTCTAGCCATGGATGCATTGCTAACAGTACAACATATAATTTTCTTCTTTTAGCTGTCTACTTTTATTTATTTATTTTTCTTATCCTGCTGAGAATGTTAAGACTTACTTTAGAAATCCTTTCCAATGTTCAGCTACAGTATAATATAAACTCAGCTAACCTGCTTATATATAAAATAAGGAACAATTAAGCGTAATTTATTATGCTATGATAATAAGGTGCTGTACAAAGGTAAAGTTGACATGGAAATTGGATCCTATGCAAAGATATTAAACTTAATGTCTATGGCCATGCAAATCTTGCAAGAATACCTGTCTGTGATGTACTTCCACATACTGTGTTTTAAAATATAAATTGTAGAGAAAGAAACAATTGCCAAAATTTAGCAATGCTGCAATGAAGGAAGAAAGAGTGAGCAATGCTGTTTAAAAGGCTGTTTGCAGATTATATATGACACCAATCAAGCTAAAAGCGAGTGGTTAGAAGAATACCAGCCTACTATTATCTCGGCAGATGGCAACAGGTACTTTTCTGAATGTGTCATTGCAGGGAAAAAAGAGAATATGTAAGATAATGCAGTACAATGGAATATTTCTCACATTGATCTATACAGTTTATTTTATTTTTATAATCACTTAATCCTCTGGCATGGAGAAGATGCTTAGTTGCACTTTATAATTTTTAAAAAACATTCTGTTGTTATACACAGCATCTTGCCATTGTAAACAAGAAGAAGAGTAGGCTCCATCATGTTAAATCAACATAATGTACACTTCACATTTTGTTGAATAAGATTCATTTCAGTGTTTAATCTTGTCAGACAAGGACCTTCACAATCTGTTGAATGCTATAAAAGAGACAGCTTCTCTGCCAGAATTTGGAAAGCGAGAACAGAAAATTCACCAAATTTCAATGCACATTTTCAGCTTGGGCAAAATTGATTTAGCTACGAAAACAGATGGCTTCATCAGTCGCTGATTTAATGATTTAAGTAATGCATCACGTGACTTTCTTAGCAATGTAGTAACAGAAATACAGTATTATAGTTTACCTTTTTGCATAAGCTTGCGGAAGGATATGATCTTTTTGTACAAGTTTATAAATGGGCTTTACAATTAATTTCATATAAAGGATTGCTTACTGATGGGATCAGTAGACAGTTATGGATATATTTAGGAAATTCAGCATTAACTGCAAATTTGATACAATTATTCTCCTGATTAAGGTGTTCATACTCCTTACCAATACCAGGAAAATCCTATGAGATCCAATGGGATTTGCTTGGTATCAACAAGGTGTATGGGCGCCTTTTTATTAGAAGAATCATTTAGCAAGGTGCATTGGGCAAAAGCATTTATGGAAGGGCAGTTGGGTGGGTGCATGTGCAAATTGTTGCATATTATCAACAGATTCTAAATGGATCTGTCCTGCAATATGCAATGTTAGTTGCATAGAGGTTCCCTTTAGACAGGATTTGTTTTTAAAAGGTAAAGGGCCTTACAAGTGGAAATATGTCTTTTTTTATACTTTACAACCATGTTACTATGAAATTGATTGACATTTTTGCTGATACTGGTACACATACCAACAATAGTGCTGTATTTTTATTTCGAACTAAGTTCATGTGATGACATGGCTAAGTTAGTACAGTATGTCAAGAATGGTGTTCTCTGAAGATAGATACAGTGATGTCCATCTCCCTCTCAGATTAAACTAAACTACTAGTGTGGAAATCTGGTTTTCTGGCATGTGGCATTAGGACAGTATAAACTTCCTATGTTAAAAGCACATGCATTACTATTCAAAACTAGAGCTGGTCGGACGTCATAAAGTTTGGTCCGATTTTGAACTTTCGAAATTCAGTAATAGTTCAAATTTGGACCCATTAAGGTCAATGAGGGAGTGATAGTTCGAAAAGTCCGGATGATTTACAGCTAAACTAACAATGGTAACTTGGTCTGGGGAACATGTCACTATCACTAAAACACTTCTTAAACACTAGTGGGCAATTGTCGGGTTTTGCGCAAGCTACATTTGAGGGTTACGGGCAATTCGAGGGTTACCGAACAATACTTTCGAGGGTAAGCGAAAATAGAACAAATAATTGGAGGGTTCTGGAAATCGAACGATACTTTTGACTATTACCAAAAACGAATGATACTTTTGAGGGTTAGCGAATGATAAATTCGAGGGTTAGCGAAAACGAACCATGCATTCGAGGGTTAGCTAAAACCAACTATACTTTCAAGGGATACCAAAAATCTAAGTCTACATTTGAGGGTTAGCAAACGATACTTTCGAGTGTTAGCAAAAACAATCCGTACATTCGAGGGTTACCGAAAATGAACGGCCCATAAATTCAATAATTATTGCATTTTTGATAATTAGCGAAAATACAGTCCAGAAAGTCCAAGAAATCCAGGTCTGGGATAGTTCGAGAAGTCGGACTTGTTAAGTTCTAGTCCATCTCTATTCGAAACATGTTTTTAAAAGAATAAAAACAGGGAGATTTACCGTGAGGCATAACTGCTAAATCCTATCAAAACAAGCGCAAATGTTAGCATGACTTCTATACACTATTTAATGTTGCACATGTGGTTGTGTTGCATGCAATTTTTGCGACATCATATAGCTGACATGCAAAATGTAATACTAAAAACCCATTTGAATGCAATGCAATATATTATATACATGTCCTTTTACTAACAACAGGAAAGAGTGGTTAGGGATAACCCAAACCCTAAGAAACCCATTCTAAACTGTAAAAAGACAGGGGCACTCTAATGGCATAACTATAGGAAGTGAACGGCCTTGGAAAACATACGAGGATCAAATAACATATAGCACAAACTGAATCGTCCAGCCAACAAGTACAAAAATATAAATACTTTATTATGCCTAATACAAATCAAAACAGTAATACTTCATAAAGTTCTATACAAAAAGAATCCTAACACCAGATAAAAGACTATACAAAAAATATATTAGCTCCCTAGGCGTCCCTAGGTGCTAGAATACTAAAAACTAACGACCAAGATCCGGGTAGGTAGTGGTGGACTTCTGTGTAATAAAGATAAAATATAGCTACATACAAATGGCACATCGAAGCTGTAAGCAAAAGCAGAAGCAAAGTTGGAAAGTTAGTAGTAATATATTATGTGTGCAGCAACGATACGGGCCCTCCGCGCAATCACTATTCGTCCATGTGGTCGGGGTAACCCGTCCTAGAAAGCAAAATAAGCAGAAGCCAAGCTATAAGCAGGATGAGCAGGTAAGTATGTATTATGAAGGTGCAAGCAACATAAACGGGATACTTAAGTTTCCTGGAGATCCTTTTACTAAGTAGGTTTTTACTTTCAGACATAAATAATTAACAGTCACCCTGATTTTTATAATAACAAAACTGTATATTGGTGTCCAAATGATAAATTATTTTTCTTGCCCATTAAAAATTATATTCTATACATAAGCCTATTAGAACAAACTCCATTGCCTTACACACATCAGTCTTAATGTAACAAGAATTGGTATTAAGTTTTAAGGAGAAAACAGCAGAGGACTAAAAAGCTTTTCTGGAGCCAACACTGTTCTGCTTCAGTTAACATCTTATTTAAGCTGCGTGGACGTGCTGTACCCACGTCATGGCATGTTCTCAATTTGAGAAGAACGAGAGATGCATTACATAAGTATGTCAGACCCCAAGGACACATAACTCATTTTCTTTTATGAAGAAAATGTATCTAAAAAAATGTAAAAGCTTATTATGAGACTATAAAAGTAGCCTTTTAGATATGGTATAGCAATAAATATAGAATTGGGACAGCTCTGTACAATAACCCTTCACAGTTGGTTAAGTTTAGAACTCCTCTGATGAATTGGATGTACTGTATACTCATATCTAATAGCATTAATAACTGAAAAATCATATACGGTATATAAGCTTTATTCATTTGGAATTGTTCAATGCTGTCCAACTCTGCAGCCATTTTTTTTCTTTACTGATGTTTTCTTATCCCTACAATATGTGAGGCAATTCAGACACCAGGACCCCCTGATGAATGAATGTCAGTTTTGGCCGATAATATCACTTGTGTGGCCGTTTTGTTGGGCATCTTTAGTGGTCTGACATTGCAGTTCAATGAACAACACCTGACTGAAAAATCACCCGATTAGTTGCCACTTGTTCATCGGGGGTTGTGTTGTCCTTTAAATGCATGGACAAACCCATAAATTGTAGATTGGACAATTGTTGGACAAAATTGTTTTGTTTTGATTTGTCTTTTCAGAAATGTTAAATTCCACAATAAAATTCTAAACTAAAGTATTAAAGTAAAGCTGGCTATACAGGGATCAGTGGTGCAGTTGTTTGATACTTCCCAATTGAACATCAATAGGTGAGAAAAAGCCAATGGTACGATTGCTAGAAAAAATTCTATCATTGCTAGAAAAAATTCTATCATGCACAATTGCCTTTCAATCAATAAACTGCCTGAAATCATTCTGGTGTCTGTTGTTCAAAATAGTGAACAATTTTTGGGAATTGATAGTGATATCAGCAATTTTTGCAGGACTTTTTTATGCCAGCTAATGTGTGCACCAAGATTCACTTGGCATGTATATTTCATTAATTAAAAATACTACTTACTTAGTAGTAAAACTATTTTATTCTGAGAGGTAGGAAACACTACTCCTGCCACCCCTTATACAGTAGAAAAGTACCCCTGACAGTTTCTTCTAAAACTCCTTATTTCTGCCTTTGCCCCTATGTTAGAGAAGGAGGTTAAGCAAACTAGAGGAACAATCAAAACAGTTGTCAACCATGTCATGAGTGGATTATTTACACTACTAGCTCACTGCACCCCTTTAACTGCAAAATGGGAGGTAGAAAGTGTCTCTTACCTCCCAGAATAAAATGTTTTACAAATTTAAAAGTGGTTAAAAAGTAGTTTTGGGAACTACTAAAAAGAGCTACAGCTGCAGCAGCAGCACTAGAAGACACAGGGCCCAATGTTCTATATACTTCAATTATGCATTTTCACTACATTCACCATTTAAGCTTCTTCAACTTGTTTTTTTGTATAGTGTAATATTCAACATTTATTTACTTAATTTAAAATCTATTGGTCTCTGCATGTCTTAATTAAGATATACAGGCCTGTTGCTATAAAGAGCTGCAACAGCAGTAGCACTGGAAGCCATTATGTTCAATGCTTATCATCTGTGTGTCCCTGTTGTTGCATTGTGTTGGTACATTTATACTGCTTATAAGAGATGGACTAGAACGCAAACTCGAAGTCTGACTTTGGACTTTTGAAACTATTTGAGATATCGAAAATATTTGAAAATGTAAAGAAATTGGGGGAAAGATACAGCCACGTGTCCTAAATTCACCAATGACAGCTATTTAAGTGTTACCCGTTTGGCCACTTTCTCTTGCATGATGCATAATCAGTGAGAGAGAAGCCAATGTGGTGGGGGGTATTTCCAGTGGGGCCAAGCCTGCCTGGCTCCTGAACAATGGCAAACTGCAGTGAGTGCAATTGGAAATATCCTTTGATCAACTCCAACTTTATGTATCAATACCAGTAAAATGATGATTCTTTGTGTTTAGAAATCAGCTTTAAAAAAAAAAAAACTACTGTGGGGGAGTGGGTTACTGCTCTCCAGTTGGTATCAGTTCAATGTAGAGTCAATGACCCAGACCAATACTCCAAAATAGGGGTTTGCCCAGTTTTATTTCACCAAACAACAAAATCACAGTACACACCACCCAAAGCTTTGCAAAGTCTCCAGACTCTTGGACCCAGAACACACATTGAATAATCAAGGAAACATACAATTTTTCCTTCACTAATGACAAACCCTGGAGCCTCTCACCATGTATAGGAGAAAAACCTAGGCGAGATATATACTCCATCCAATACTTTGCGAGCCAGTGTCTCACACTACCTAATAAACCTACCATCGCCGCTTCCAAATGGAGGACAGTTCCATAGTTTTTACCCTTCTCACAGTAAGAAACCCTTTCCGAACTTGAGTACTCTACTTTTTTTCTTTCAGTCTTAAGGGTTGGCCACATGTCCTCTGACATGTTCTATTGATGAACATTCCCCAGATTATTGTATGGCCCAGTAATGTATTTATACACAGTAATCATATCCCCACACAGGCGCCTTTTCTCTAGTGTGCATATTTGTAACTTCAATTTTAAGGTCCCCTTTATTAATTTAGTTGCTTTTCTTGAACCCTTTCCTTTTCCAAGATGTCCTTTTTGTACACAGGATTCCAAAACCGCACTGCATATTCCAAATGAGGCCTTACCAGTGATGTGCACAGCGGGAGAATTTTATTTTTCTCCCTCAAATCCATACCTCTTTATATACAAGACAATATTTTGCTGGCTCTAGCTGTTGCCATCTGGCACTACTTGCTACATTTAAGTTTGTTATCCACCAAAATGCCAAGATCCTTTTCCAACAGAGATTCACTTAACACAAGAGCCTTTTATAGTGTAAGTAGCAACATTTTTAAGTACAAAATGCATCACCTTACCTTTATCAACATTGAATCCCATCTGCCACTTAGCAGCCCAATGTGACAATCTATCAAGATCCACCTGCAACAATTGCACATCATCACCAGTTTTTAAATTGTGTGTCTTTCGCAAAAAGAGAGACCTTGCTGACAATGCCCACCTCCATATCATTGATATACAGATTAAATAGAAGTAGCCACTGCACAGAACCCTTTGGCACCCAACTTCAAACTTTAGTCAATACTGAAGAAGCAACATTAACACCTACTCTTTGCATCTGATCCATCAAACAATTTTCTATCCATGTTCAAATATGCCACCCCAGCCCAAAAGATCTTAGCTTATACATAAATTGAATATAACACACATACTGAAATGGCAAATTCTGTTCATCATAAATACATGCTGATTACTACTAATAAGTCCAGTCCTTACATATTCTAGATTATGTTCCCGTATCACACTTAACAGTATCTTTCCCGCCACTGAAGTTAAACTCACAGGTCTGTAATTACAAGGCTGTGAACGCCTTCCTTTTTTTGAATATTGTACATTAGTACATCATAAGTACATCAGCTTTTTTCCAATCCAGTGGCAAGCTTTTGGACAAGAGGGAATCTGAGAAAATAAGAAACAATGGCGTGGATAAAACTGAACTTCCCTAAGGACCCAATATTTTTTTTATCCAGTCCAGGAGCTTTGTTGGTTTTAACCACATTTAGTTGTTTCTGGACCTTATCCTCATCTTTTATACCATTATTGCTACTATACTATATGATCTGTACTTGGATCTTCTATAATGTATTCATAGGGAGAAAAAAAACTTGTTTAAGATGTTTGCTTTATCAGCATCCTCTGTATCTCACTTATTTCCATTATTTAATGGTCCCACCTTTTAGCCCTCATATTTTTACTATTAATATGCTTAAAAAATAGTTAAGGGTTAGTCTTGCTTTGTTCAGTTATCCTAATTTCATATTTTTTTTTAGCTAGCTTAATTGTTTCTAACAATCCCTGTTACAGTTTTTATAGTTCCTAAAGCCTGTTCCATTCCCTCTTTACATCAAAATTCTGCCATGTGGGTATGGACTTTTTTTTTTACATTTATTTCCCAAGGGTATAAATATAGATGTGAAATGTTTTCAACCCCCTTTAAAAACAGTCCACTTCTTTTCAGTATCTTTACCTGAAAATATATCATCCCAGTTTATATGCTGAAGAGCTATTTTTATTTAGGGAAATTTTGTTTTCCTGAAATTAAAAGTCTTTCTTAAGCCAGTACACTTTTCCTTTTGATAACATATGTTAAATGACAATATTTCATAGTCACGATTCCCTAAGCTTCCAGTTCATATCTATAATATGTTCAATGACATTAGATATTACCAGATTCAACAGAGCACCTTTTCTAGTAGGAACTTCAACCACCTGTGAGAGAAAATGATCGTGCAGCAAATTCAAGAACTTATCATCCTTTACTGTTTTGGCAGTTCCACTGCTCTAATCAGTGTCAGGGTAATTAATGACCCCCATAATCTGAACATTCCCCAAACATGCAGCCCTTGCCATCTGCATGGAAAGCTGACTCACTGCCTCCATTCTAGCATTTGGTTACTTGTAGCAGACCCCAACAATACTCCCCTTTCTGTTGCCTATTTTCACCCATATTGCCTCTGCTTTATCATCCATATCGATATTTATCTCTTCTTTAAATTTGGCTTCAACTTTTGTTTAAATAAATACATACCCCTCCTCCTTTACCATTTTCTCTATCTATTCTAAATTTACAAACCAGTCATGAGAATAATTTAACCATTTTTTGCTATACCCATCACATCATACTTTTTCAGTGAAAGCCATTACCTACAATCCTCCTATTTTTTCAGCCAGGCTTCTCGCATTTGTAAATATACATTTTAGATTATGATCCTTTAATTTATCTATGCTCTTTATTACACATGCCATGTTATCCTCTATGCTAGCCACTCCCCATTTCCTCCCACCACTGGGGCATCTACACACAAAAAAGTCTGCCCAGTTCTTTAAAAACCCAAACTCCTCCTCCCTACACCAACCTCTTAGCCACACATTAATAGTCCTAATCTTTTGCTTTTTCCCTAGCATAGCACGTAACTGCGGTAGTATTTCCAAAAATACTACCCTGGAGGTCCTTGCTTTCAACTTGGCTCCTAGCTCTCGGAAGTAATTTTCAGACATCCCACCCTGCCCTTTCAGGCTTACATGCAGGGTGGAAAAGGTGGCGGGGAGAGGTGGGTGTGATGTCATGTGGGGGCGTGACATCACGTGAAGGCAATGTTAGCCTTCTAGGGGTGGTGGGAGGCAGGGTTAGGGAGGAGTCAGTTACGTTCCAGGGGCATGGCCCTCAAAAGGGGGCATGACTGAGGAGGAGACTCGAGTCCCCTCTCAGTCACAGAAGTCTAGGGTGGTCTCACAGGAGTGCAGGAGACCACCTCAGAATGAGGGAGACTCCCAGGAGAAGGGGGATACCTGAATTTTTAAGGACCTCTCCTCCTCCACTAACTTTGTCATTGATACTAATGGGAACCAAGACCGCTGGACCACTCCTAGCCCCATCCAAATATCTGTCTACACGAGCCACCCCAAGTCAAACCCAAGCACCAGGTAGGCAACGCACTGTTCGGCATGTAGGGTCCTGGCTGCAGATAAGCCTATACACCCTTCTAATAATGGAGTTCCTTACCACAACCACCTGCCTAACCTGCATAAAACAACCTAATTGCTTAACTATAACTTCACCCCTTCAAATGTACAGTGGTGACCTCCGCTGTGTTTCTTTGCTAAAACAATCATCAGTAATGTACTTACATCGCTTCATTCCCCTAACGTTCTGCACTGCAGGCAGCCGCATCTGTGATTGGCTGCCTCTCAGGCAATCACAGACATGGCTGATGGCCGCATTTTTTCACAGCCTGCATGGCGCAACTGGGCGGGCTGGGGTGGAGCTGCTCCCCTTGGCCCGCTCACAGTGCTCAGTGCTGCTAGTGTCGGCTGGGTTGGGCACCCCTGGTGTAGAAGTAGAACATTTTTAATGAGTTGTTATGGTTTATGTATTATGGAAGGTGCACATTCATCAACTTGAATTTTCAATTCCAATAAGATAAAAAAATGTAAGGTAGTACCCAAAGTGAGGTCAGGTTTCCTTTAGTATCACTATACCAAGCTGTTAAATCCTTTCTGATTGCCATTTGGAGTCAAGAAAGATCCCCCCCACCCCCATAGTTTTTTGCCTCCCTCTCGATCAACTATTATTCTGCAAGAAGCATGGCTTAGATCCTTACCCTGGGTACTATTAGGGGAGGGAGGGTGTCTTGGTCATGTATAGTTACACTTTAATTCTCCAAACACATGCTTTAACAGCTTCTAGACTTACTTAATTGATAACAATGAACATATTAACATATTCAAGCTTAATTATGGAGAAATGCAATTGCTAGACATCTTCTTAAAGTCACACTAACCCATTAAGTGTGACTTTAAGAAGAGAACTGCAGCATGCTTGCAGCTCTCCTGTAAACATGGCCCTAAGTGTGTCATTTCTTATCAAAGACTGACAACAGAGCTGGATTTTGATATTTCAAACTAAACACAAGCAACTTTGCCAGTCTGTGTGTTTAAGCCACAAATACATCAGTTACAAAGAGGAATTTGGGGAACATGAATTTAATAAAACATCACTTTTATGTTAAAGACCCACCCCTTTTAAAATGTCTGCTCTTCTATGACACTTTTAATACCATATTGTATTTACATAGCAGTTTACTATGTTATAGTGCTGTTATCATTCGAACTACCAGGATTTGTTGATGATATACAGACTAATTTATTATATCTAAACATTCAAGGACTTAAAAAAAAACTAATTACACAACTTGAATTAATGTTTAGTGACAACTCATAACCCAGGGATTATTTAGCAAAGAAAATCCAAGTTAAATCAAAAATTCTTCAAAATGTCATCTCTCCTTTGATGTTTCTTCAAATATGAACAGAAGTCATAGCATCTCAGTGATGCCCTTTCTCACTTGCATGGAAAGAAAAAAAGATGTTTAGATATGGTCTCTTAGAGGTCAGATGATGCACTGAATGTTTTTTCACATCTCATTTCCTATGCTTTGGTTCAGAGATTCCAATGTGAACTTTCTCATCCTTGTTATTGCTTTGTTAGATGAAGGAGATGCAGCAACCAAACAAGATTCTGTCTTTTATTAAGGGGTTGAACATCTCATAGATACAGAAAAAACAACCATTTATAGGTCCTTTATTTTAAGGGCCAAATGTTCACAGCAAAAATGTTAAGGTGTAAATAACTTAAAAGAAAATACAGGGATGAGGTAAAAACAGGATACACTAAAACAAAATAAGAAAATGTATGCAAGTATACAGCATATGCTGTACAAGAACAATATTAAAGCAAGCAAAGGACATGCTTATATTCAATCCTCATATACCAAAATACAAACAGGATAATGCAGCACCAGGCATTAATTTTAAAAAACAAAAGAAGTGAAAGTCACTATAAGCAGTGTTATATCCTGCGCAGTTGCCAATATATAATATGCCAGTAGAAGTTTATACCCAACAGCAATTCTCCGGGAGCCGCTATTGGCGTATTACATCTGAGGTGTGATTGCACTGGGGAGCAAATGCTGTTCTTTTTTGCCTGCTGCCTTGTTGAGTTTGGCTTTGCGACTCACCTGATTGAGTCATCTTGTCTTACACATACTGCAGTGCTCCCTTATCGTAAAGATTAAAATTTAACTAACTATTTTAGCTCAAATGAGCATGTGATACTGATAGTGACAGCAATACTGTACCTTTATAAATACAGTTAGCTTATTTCCAATCCCCTGTTGCCTATTATTAGCACCTTCTGACCAACCAAATCTTTAATTGGTGCCAGCCCACATAGTCTGTATTTTCTTTTTTATTGTAGTAAAAAGTAGAATACTATGATACTTTTTAGGGACCAACAGTTTATTTTAGCTGACAAGCTTTGGAGGGATCTACCCTCTTCATCAGGTCATAGCAGTACTGATTGTCATATAGTGGCTCTGTGGTTCCCCATTTCACAGAGAATTGCCTGAATGTCTTGCCTAAATGTATTTTCTCCTTTAAAGGGCATGTCAACCCCCCCAGACTAAGATTTAACCCACTTCTGGCCCCACTGTGAAGTTTAAAAAAACACTTACCTGACATCCCTGCTCCTTATGGTTGTCCTGCAGTGCTTGTCAAAAGTCCAGGAAACTGAAGAGTGGGAGCTGTCTTCCTGCCAAAAGGTGTTTGTATCCTATGTTGCCTCCAGGAGTTAGTGTGACATGCGCAGGCCTTTTCCCCCCCTACCTCCCACCCTCCGGATCCCTCCCTGGCTGGCCATCCACCTACCATAAAAACATTTTTCTGTTGTGTAGGGCATCTCTTCCCACCCGCAACTGCCCTGTCAGATTACTAAAATAAGATTCAGAACTCTACAGCCCATCTCTCCCGCGGCACTCTCCATTGATGGCAGCTGCATCTGTGATCGGCTACCACTTGGCTGCAAGCAGGTCTGAATCTTATTTTAGTAATCTGACATGGCAGTTGTGGGTGGGCAGGGGTATCCTACAACATATTAAACGTTTTTTATTAGGGTGGACATGCCCTTTAAATATTCAATATAGTTTTCCATCAGCGTTAAAATACTGCTCATACCCACAGAACAGTGGCCTAAAAAATATCATCCATTGTCCAGAGAGGTATTCACTTAGTATGCATTAAAATACCAAGCAAATGCTGCAACAAAATACACATTAACGCTATAATAGGATTTAGAAATCATATCCCACAGAAAAAGCACAGGCGTAACTTAGTATTAGATAAGATAGGTATAATAAATTAATACATTATTGAATTGTCAATTTTATTAAATTGCTGTCTTCTTAAACACCTAAAGCCATATTGCTTACTGGCCACAGAGCAGGGAACACAGGTTTAAGTTGTGCTAATCTATAAACTGGTGCTAAATACGCTCCAATCTACCCAACCAGCGGTGGTTACCAATAGAACAAATCCCATATAAATATATGAGGAGCAGGCTACATACGTAATGGGTAAAACCAATCCTGTAATTAAAACATCTCATAATGTATCTGGATAGATAAACAAAGTTATGCCTGACACATTTCATGACATAACCATCACTTCATCAGAGGCCCAAAGGGAGTTTGCTTGATTAAGTGACAGTTACGTCATGTAATGCATCAGACGCTTACCTTGTTTCTCCCATATGCCATTCGGACACAATATGAGATGTTTTTAAGGAATTTTTAATAAAGAATTGGTTTTACCTGTTACTTGTGCAGCCTAATCCTCATCTATATTAGATTTAACCCCTTGCTTGCAGCGGCTGCATGGGTATTGAAAATGATACCAGAGCAGCCATCATAAGCTAATTACCTGTGGTTGCACGCCTGTACTTACGTGACTATTTAATGCCAGCTAATAGCTACTGTTAAAGGGTAAAAGCTTTTTCCACATTAGTTAAAGAACAGGAGGTTAACGAGGTATGTCTTACCTCCCGTTCTTCAATTCATGAGACAGGAGCCAGAAGGGAACCCAGAGAACTTACCCATGATTGCCCTCCTGACTATATCCACGTTCCTTTGATCTACACGCGCATGCGTGGATGATCGTTAGTCTCCCACTAATGCTTAGATTATTTATAATAAATATTGCAGAACATTGCAAGTAACATTTAAGTAGATATATTAGAAAATGTTAAACATATTTTTTTCTTTTAAAATCTTCCTTTGATTACATATTTTTTTTTACCTGCATTACATTTTACTTTTGGTTTTCGCTGACTTGGTGTAATTAGTCAATACACTACATGCTCATTAAAATTTTGTAGTGAAATGTGGGGTTTCTGACCCCATATCCTGTACTTTGTATTCCTACATCAGTTGTATGAAGCTGTAATGAGAATAAAATGAGATGCATGATTTGTACAAGAGAGAAAGAAATTACTCTTTGATCTAATCAGCCTACCTGTCTTGGGTTTCCAATTCTACACTAAATGATTACAGTAGAAGGATACAGTCTTATGAAAGATCTGTATAAGCTCTTGAATGCTAAAAAGTTTTTCCTTTTCATTACATTTCCTCTTAGCTTTGTAGATTTAATAGCATTGTTATGCGCACTGACTTTCTTTTATTCTGTTTTATGTACTGTATACAGTATAACAAGGAACTATTTCATGTTGATTAAAGGAAGACAAAAAGCAACAAGGTCATACCCCCCTTATGCTGGGCACACACCGTAACAGAGATAGAGATAGACAGAATTTTTAAAATTCCATCTTAAAATCTGCAATCTTTCAATAAAGTGACATACTCTTTTTCTATGACCGTGGCCAACTGGTTTAAGGCTATACCCAGGATGAGGACCTAAAAGGTTTAGGTCCTCACTCCTGGGAGTACAGCAAGTAATTTTATTTACTGATATTCCAGCTCTGTTGTGTCCTTGTGTTCTGTGTAGTAATGGAGGAATCTAACCAGATAGGCCAATTAATGAAAAGACAGACTCTGCAATAAATTACAACTTTATTCAAGTATTTGTTAATATTAGATAATAAATAAACTTAAACCTAGAGCACATGACTTTTAGCACTAAAATACATCTACAATTTATAGTTTAGATTCCATCACAGCTAAAAGGAAATAGAGCCACACTATGCATTAAGGCTTCTGACTGGAGGAGGCTGTATCACATTGTACTCACACATTGTACTTACGCTATAAAATAGCATTGTCTAACTAATCCAAGGAATGATTTGGGAATGCTGGGAGTGAGAAGTGAGATTAGTTGGACAATGCTATTTTATAGCGTCAGTAGTTTGTCTTTAAGAAGACTCAATTTGTTTTGTTCTGTGAAGGGTGTTTTGCTCATTTAAGCTCACCTCACCTTAAGTAGAGATGTCCGAACTTCGCAAAATCCGGTCTGCTCGAGGATCCGCAAATTTTCAAAAAAATTAGAAAATTCGAAAATCCGCGAACGGACCCATTAAAACCCATTAAAATGAAAAATTCTTCGAAAATACGAGAAATCCTCGTAATTTCTAAAATTTTCGAAAATATGTACTTTCCCGCATTTTCGAAAATACGTAAAATCTGCGTAATTTCGAAAATTTTCGAAAATACGTATTTTCTCGAAAATACGTGAAATCCTCAGAATTTCTAAACTTTTCGAAAATACGTTTTTCCGTGCATTTTCAAAAATACGAGAAATCCTCATAATTTCGAAAATTTTCAATAACGCGGTTCGGAAAAGTTCGGAAGACAGAAAACCGGAAAATCCGCGATATCCACCATTCGCGAACGAGGTAAATCCGCCACGGTTTCGGGTTCGGATCCGCGAACTGGGCCATCACTAACCTTAAGCTCTATAGCTCTTTGGTATATGATACTGGAAAATAGATTTTAAAAATGCATGAAAATGAAAAGGTTCTTTGGTGGGTTTTATGTATTGAAAAAAATCAAGCTCTTACATGAACATTTGGAAAACATTTAGCTTATGAAAAAATTCAAAACTGTTTGTTTTCTTTCCCGCCCTGAAAAACTGCACACCAACAGTTATTTGGATGTTCAGTTATAAAAATTTCACTGCAGGGGCATACATAAGTGGGCTATGATTTGAAGCAGCTGTAGCTGTGTTTACATCAGATTGTTTAAATAGTTAAATTCCATAAACAGAATCAGAAATGTTGTCCGCATTCTTTCATTGAGACCACAGGTGTGAAAATAATACCAATCAAGGCTTCTGCTTTATTTGAATGCATTTAATACCTTTTATATATAAACACATCTTCTGTATGGTGACCCAACCCAATAAAAGTTGGGGTTAGTTTGTCTTCATATAAATGCTCAGTTCAATATATAATAGCATATTGCACAGTGAGGAGTAAGACCTTTTTGCAAGGAATACATATTTTAAATAGGCTGTGATGGTACTCTGTAATATTTCTAATATATACACTTTAATTTTATTTCTTATAAATGTTTTAGCATTTACAAATGGCAAATTCACCCTATTTCTTTAGATATTCAATCTGAAACATATTACATTTCAGCATTTCTATAAGCAGTTTTGCTGTAGATGGAATGGTTTGACAGTTGGTGTGCTGTATACTGTATGCCGTATTGACAGTTGGTATGGGGGAAAATAATCAAGTTAGTGGTAGCCTAAGCAAAAAAAGTACTTTATTAAAGGCATGCAGCAACACACATACCTCAGAGGGAGTGCTACTTACACATATTTATTTATAGATTAAGATGACGCAAAGTCATTTTTTCAGTATACATACACTTTAAGACAAAGTAATTTCATCTTAAGCAATGTTAATGGGGTTCTTCACTGCCTGAAATATTGTGTTGGCAGGATATCTTAGCACATCTAAAGGATGTCTTAGAGGCTGGTAACTATCCAACCATGTACATGTTTGATTGGTTGTGTTCTTGTTCAGGTTTGTGAATGGGGACAATGGGATGGGTGTAGTTTTCATTTGCATCCCCATTCTTTTTTGGGGTGCTGGGTTTTTGAATGAAGGGGATGAGCTTGATATACTTTTGTGTGTTTTTTCAGCCCACTATATATATCCATATCTATCTATCTATCTATCTATCTATCTATCTATCTATCTATCTATCTACGTGGTTGGAAGGCTTTTCATTCATGTGATCACAGTAATGTATACTAAAACCCCTTTATTTATAATGTAATGTATATATATTTAATGAGATGGGGTCTAATGTAAATAGAGGAACTATAAGAAATAGAACCTTCTGTTTGATAAAATCAAGCTTAAATTTTATTATAGTTGCTACTAATAATTGGTGGTATAACCCAGTACAGGATTTCAGAGGGAATCCAGGAAAAGGGGTAATAAGTTATTTAAGTAGCTAATAGATACGGTATGTTTATTAAAGGGGAACTGTCCAAAAATGACTTTAGGTAAATTGAGGTAAATTGATAGGAATTGCTCCCCTGAGAATTTTTGCAATTTATTTCCATTGTTTATTTTGCATAGTTTTGAAGATATTTACATTTTTGTGTGTGATATGGCAGCAGCATCACCAGGTCCCCTGCACTTCCTGCTCTGAAACTGTCAGTCAATCTGTCCTGTGTCTCCTCCTCCCCTTTGCAGCCCCCCTGGTCCCTCCCACTCATGGACCCCATGGTCCCTCCAGTTGCAAGCCCCCTATGGTCCATTATCTTACAGCCCCATGTGGCCCTGCCCACTCATGGGTACTGTGGCCCCGCTCACTCACGGGTGCTTAAGCCCCGCCCACTCACAGGTGTCGTGGGTTACTCAGACCCCACCCCCACAGAAAACTGTGGAATCAGCCTTTTTAGGCAGAGTGAGAACTCTGCATGAAAAGGCTGTTTTCACATAGTGAGAGAGAAGGGCTGTAGATTCCCTTACCTTCTCTGCAGCTGCAGGTCCTTCACACAGCAGAGAGGAGAAGGGACTTCCTGTCTCCCTCACACACTGAGGGAGTCTGAAGCTGTGCTCGCTGGCGGCACTGTGCAGGAGAAGTCTCAGGAATGTCACACGTCAGCCTCCCACCCATTAACTTTCTGGTCAGTCATTTTTGTATATCTTGGGCTGTGGAGCATTAGAGAGGTGGTTGATGGCTCGTTTTAAAGGTAGGAAACTGGCCTTTCATTTAAACTTAACTTGTTTGGAGACCACAATCCCCCTTTTATAAATAATTGTATTTTAAATAACTGTAGGGCAAAGAGATATGTAATCTAAAATTATATTGTGTTATATTATGCACTTTAGCAGAACTGTTAGTAGATTAGTACTTCTATTATACAGGGAATGGGCTTTCAGGGGTGTGTTTGTGTAGGTGAGTCTTACCTGCCTTTAAAGTATCACAGGAAATGATGTTACTGCACTGTAACCCTGACGACAATATAAAGCAGACTGAAATATGTTGGTTGTGACCAGTTGTTTCAATAAATATACCCTTCATCGTTAAAAAATCCAGATGAGTGCTCTGTAGTTTTTCACTATATATACACATATATAGAAGAATCAGCATTGCATTAAGGTAATAATGTGTGTCTTTTCTTCATAATAGTAGAAGTTGAAATGCGCTTTCACATGCTGATATTCTGTATTATAATGGGTTAACAGTTTTGACTCCATTGCAAATTTCTTTTTAAATAGCTGTCACATGTTAGAATGATGGGACGTTTTAATGCATGACCTTTTTAATTTGCATTCCAATTACTCAATCTAGCTTTTTGACTGTAATGATTAAATGCTATAAATAAAATGCCCAATTTCCAGAGATATGATGGTTCTAGTGGTATTTTATAGTAATTGTACTGTATATTTATTTCAGTAAGATTTTCTAAAATGTTTTGACTGTTTTCTCTTCTTTTATTTGAAGTTTTCTTAAAACAAAGAATGGACTATATGTATTCTACTTTTCATAATTATATCCTATAACTTCAAGCCATCCGCAGATTAAAAACATCAGTTAATTGTGCTACTATCATTCTACTGTGCCATAACGGTGCCCATGGATCACTAACCTAAAGGTATCCATTGGCAGTCTCTTCAGAAAAACCATTGGAAGATGGGCCATTATTTAAAAGGTAACTGTAATCTCCATACAAGCGCCCTTTATTAACAAGAGCAAATTCATACCAGGATCATGATTCAAGCTGCAGTCTATTCAAAGTTACAGCAGTATAAAGGGTGACACTGAGCATGCCCAGTTGTATCCTACTGTTGTAACAGAGCATAATGTGCTGCATCACAATTCCCATCTAGAGATGGCTGGTTCGCGGATCCGTGGCGGATTTCTGAGATCCGTGAATCATGGTTCTCACGGATTTTCCAGAATTCCACTTTCTGAATTTTTTCTGAACTACGTTCGAAAATTTAAAAAAAAATCTGGAAATTTCGAAAATTTGGCAAAAATGATATGAATGGCCCTTGGACCTGGGAAATGGTCTGGGGAGCAAACAATCAGATTCTTTCTGAAAGAATCTGATTGTAACCAATTCTGTTCAGTTACAATCAGAATTTTCAGAAAGAATCTGATTGGTATACTAACCAATCACATTCTTTTCCTGTCAGAATTCGTAACAATCAGATTCTAATCTGATTAGAATCAGATTTTTCCAGAGTCTTTTCTGAAAGACTCTGATTGTAACCAATTCTTGCTTTTTGAGCGTGGTGGATTAGTACTTGTTGTTAACCACTCCTGTATTCACAAAGTTTGGGACCCAAAAGTCCTTTTGAGGACTAACACCCCCCCCCCACCATAAGTTATTTGGACAAATTTAGTGTTTGGCCTTTTAGAGGTCTATGGGCCCTATTTAAAAAAACATGGTATTGAAATTTAGCGATACAGTGCGTTATCGATAATGTACGACCGCGGTCGTAAATTAACGTTGAATGTTCGTTAACTAACAAACCAATTCTGGAGGACCAAGACAGTGGTTTGGATGCCAAAACGATGCGCCAGCCAGTGCTATGTAGCCCCTCCATTATAGTGTACTTCTGGTGCTGTACGTGCCTGGTGCCCATTGGAATGCTTCAAATCCAGGGGCAAGCACAGGATTTTTAAGGGGGGGGGGGATTTCTGAGGAAATTCATGACTAGAGATGGACTAGACCCAAACTATTCCGGATTTTAAACTTCCGAACTTTTAATGATTATTGAACTTTCGATAATTATTGAACATTCGAAACGATGTTCCTTGAATTTTTTTCTATACAGAAAGGGTAGCGTTCACCTACCCCCTCCATTAGTGGCGCTCCACGTCAGCGGCCTTCTCAGCATGGTGCCGCAGTCCTTGAAAACATATACACTGCAAACAATGGGCTTGAAGCTGGAGGGTTTTAAAACTTCACCTTAATTTGTAAGCAATTCTGATTGGATACATTAAAATTATTTACAAAAGAATCTGATTGGAATACTAACCAATAAGATACTTTTTCAATCAGATTGGTCTGTTCCCCAAACCATTTCCGAGGTCCCAGAGCCATTTACAGTAAGTTACTGTATAATTTTAAAAAAAATTTTAGAAATTCCTTGAAAACACGAAAATTTTAATTTTTGAAAAATTTCGAAAATAGAATGCGGAGGCTCGAAAAACAGTGCGATTGTTAGGAAAGTTAATTTTTTAAAAGTTTTGGATGTATGTACATGTTCCCCAGACCATTTCCCAGGTCCTAGAGCCATGTACAGTAAGTTACCATTGCTATTTTACCTTATATTTAGGCAGATACTGTTTGTGGCGATTTTTTTCTCCTATTGAATTTAATGGGTTTTTCTGCAGGCGGAATGGATTTTAGAACTTTTTTAGCATTTCCCCCCCATCTCTAGTCCCATCCCGTCCTAAAACATCTTAATCATTTTTAAAGCTAGCCACAAGCCTGAAAATTAAACTAGAGGAATGGTTGCAGGCCTTTAAATAGCTTCAGAAAATATTGTTGTTTTTTTTCTTTTGTGGGGGGCGGGGTCTTCTTAAACAGCACATCATGCCACTGTTACACACTTCCTTGTTAACCCTGACTGTATGAGTCTAACTTTACAAGCCTATAACCTAAGACCCAGAGAAGCTAGAGACATCACCCTAGGCTTTTTTGAAAGGTATAAGAGATCAGTTTTTTAAATAGAAGACACTTGTATGGAGACCACATTTACCCTTTAAGCAATAGAGTAACCAGGGGTATCTGTAACTGCAAGGAACTTATTATTAAAGTCATGCTTTGTAGATTGGACAAATTACAACAAACATTTTCTAACTACATTAAGCAACCAATAAATGGGAGCATAGAATGCTACTCTACCGACAAAAAGTATGAACGTATGACACCCCTATTTTATAATGCTCATTCAAAACAGTCTGTATAAATTACAAGGATATACATACAGTATCTGAAACTGCTGCATTTTCTTTAAGGAACAGTATTTGGTGAACACAGTTACTGGTAAACAGCATTTTTCTGATTACTGTAATAACCTGTAGTTGTCTGCAAGTGTGCTTTGTCATGCATGCATATTCTGTATTGTATTCTACTGATATGCTTGCATGTCACAACATGCATATGAGCAGTAAGTGTCCACCTCCTATGTTATATTGGCATAGAAATAAAAATGTGTTTTACAAATAGCAGGGATGACTGCTGTTTGACTGGTATATTAAGCCACTAACTGGTCCATTAATATTCTAGGTTATCATATAACATAATATTTGTAAGGAACAGCTGTGGCCAGAAACAGGACAGGAATCCAAAGGAGGTGCAGAGATCAAAATAGTGAGTTGATGAAAACAAACAGGGCAATGTACAATCTGCAACCAGGTGCAAAGTTGCCGGCAGTGTTATATGCAGATTGCAGCTCTGGGCACATTGCTAAGTGGCGGAATCTATTTCAGCGCTTTTAACGTTCTGCAAAAGTGCTGTTTAAAGTGCTGCAAAAGAATGGTGCTTTTGGCATATAACATTGCTTGCGTCAGTTGCATGGGTAACTTCTGCATTATCCATGCAGCTGCCGCAGTGAAGGAGTTTAAGTCATGCTAACCGATATAACATTGGTTCTGGTGACTCCAGAACAGGAGTAGAGCGCCTCTTGGTTCAATGCCCTGAATGTATTTAGCTAAGAAAATAGGGAACAAGTAACCTAGTTCAAACAGATTGAAACATAGCACACTGTGTGTTCACATTTTATTTTTTTTTGTAGGAGGAAATACAAGAAAACATCACAGAGGTAGGAATAACTATATCTATATAACTTTATAAAAGTTTGATGCACTCAATTTTCTGCACAGACAGAGGAGGCAATGCATTAATGGCCACTAATCGTCCAAATCATTGTAAAAGCCGGTATTGTGTTAGTTTGGGTTTTACACTATGTTAGAGGTAGCTATTCCAAATATTTTTGCTACCATGCAAAACTAAACGCAGTTATTTTTGCAAAGGGATTATTGCATTGTGGGAACTCAGGCAGGTTTGGATACAACATCTCCCTCAAGTGTGCTTGGGCATCACAAGTCTATTATAATTTCTTATAAGTAAGGTTAATTGGAATCTAACAGACATAACAAAGCACAAGAATGTTTACAATAGTTAATTCTCTAAATATTTGGCTTGTGAAGTCTAGCTGCATGACAAAAATGTAAAATGTAATTTCATATTTTACTTTTATGAATGCTTGTGTTTTTCTCTTTATGTACATTTTGGGAGATTTGATATTAAAAAATATAAGGTAACGCAAAACCTAACACTTTGAAAATTGGATGGGGTGCGCAGGGCTGTTTCCAAAATATTTGGAAGCAGAGCAGCACCCTAAAATCAATGTAAAACCCACATGACATTGAGTTAATGTGGATTTTAACCTTATTTTAGGTATATTGAATCTACCCCGTTGTGTTTTAAATAAGTCTTTATTCTGGCACCTTGTCACGTCAGCTTTCTTGCTAGCACAGGCGTAATTCAAAATGGTTTCAACTCTGACCTTTGTTTTACATTTCTGAAAATATTGGTCAAAAGGTTGTAAAACCTAGGCTGCTTATTTGCATTATATACTATTTGACTTCAAAAACTCTCTTGTGCTGGACTTTGTGTGATCTTGTGTTACTGTAGGGAGTGTGTGAGGTAAGGGGGACCCTGGAGCCAGAAACAGACTCTGGCGGCAGCCGACAGTGATCCGTCCTGGCCGACTGCTCGCTAGTGACAAATAGAGATGTCCGAACTTCGCAAAATCCGGTCCGCTCAAGGATCCGCGAATTTTCGAAAAAATCCGAAAATTCGAAAATCCGCGAGCGGACCCGTTAAAATTAAAAATACCCTTGAAATTACGAGTTTTCACGTATTTTCGGGAATTTTCGAAATTACGAGTTTTCATGTATTTTGGAAAATATGTATTTCGAAAATACAAGTAATCCTCGTAATTTCGAATATTTTCGAAAATACGTATGTTAGGAATTAAGAGAAACCCTTGTATTTTCGAAATTTTTCGAAAATACATGTTTTCCCGTATTTTCCGGAAATTTTCGAAAATACGTGAAAACTCGTAATTTCGAAAATTTTCGAAAATACGAAAAATCCGCGAATCGGAAGTTCGGAAGGCGGAAAATCCGGAAAAATCCGCCGTTCGCGAACGGGATAAATCCGAGGCGGATCCGGGTTCGGATCCGCGAACCGGCCATCCCTAGTGACAAATGGTCTGTCAGGAGATAGTAGAAAGAGAAAAAGGAACAAGCATCATGTGGTTATCTAACGTCATTGTGCTACGCCCCTGCAACTTAAGGACAGACAGTATTTTCATGTTTTAAGAAACTCTGCTAACCATTTAGCATATTTTATATTTAGAAACCTTACTTAAAGTGTATTATATAAATGGTGAATTGTTTAAATGAGGATGATCCAGGAAAACATATAATTAAAGTATATTACCAAGGGGCATTTTTGGAGATTTTTTAGAACTTAAAAATGGATGGCAGTTTGAACAATATATGTATTGGCGGTCCAAACTTGATCATACGTCAGTGGAACGTATTCAGTTATCTGTGTACCATATATGTCTAGACAAAGGCTATGCATTCATTAAATTGTTGTCCTTTAAGAATGGCACATAATGCTCTTGAGCTAACAAAGATGTCTAATAGGTCAAACAGATGGGCTATAAGAGCCAAGGCAGAATAGTGTCTTCCCCAATTTCAACATCAAAAATATACAGGGGCCTCTGTTTTAAATAGTCTTTTAAAGTTAAAGGGGAACTGTGGTCTCAAGTTGAGTTTAAATGAAAGGCCAGTTTCCTACCTTTAAAACGAGCCATCAACCACCTCTCTACTTGCTCCACAGCCCAAGATATAAAGAAATTACTGACCAGAAAGTTAATGGGTGGGAGGCCGACGTGACATTCCTAAGGCTTCTCCTGCACAGTGCCGTCGGCGAGCACAGCCTCAGACTCCCCCAGTGTGTGAGGGAGACAAGAAGTCCCTCCTCCTCTCTGCTGTGTGAAGTCCTGACAGAGTAGGTAAAGGAATCTACAGGCCTTCTCTCCCACTATGTGAAAACAGCCTTTTCAGGCAGAGTTCTCACTCTTCAAAATATCTTCAAAACTATGCAAAATAAACAATGAAAATAAATTCAGGAGAGCAATTCCTATCAATTTACCTAAAGTCATTTTTGGACCACAGTTCCCCTTTAAAATGTTTTTCTTTTCTTTATTTCAGTTTTTAGAATTAGCAGCAAATAAAATAATTTTCTTAGCCACACAATATTTTTGTAGTGTTCCTTCTACTTTTATGGTCAATAGCTGGGAACATTTGAATTCTTTAATGCTTGATCATCGATCATACTTACCATATATGTGTACAATAACCAGGCGAACATTTTTAATTTAACTACCAAGAAATGTAAAAAACTACCAAGAAATGTAAAAATTTTCATTAAACTATTCATAAAATAAATAAAAAGTCTTTATCCGGTGTGTATGTATGTATGTATATGTTTATTTATATAGCGCCACTTGGGGACGCAGCGCTGTACAGTATTAAAATACAATAAAGTCATACAAGGGGGATAAATACATAGATAGTTCAGCACATAAATATATAACTTATATAAATAGAAGTGCTAGGCCTTTGCCACAAGAGGTAATGAGGTCCCTGCCCCGTAGAGCTTACAATCTAGTTAGGTGGGTAACACACAGATACAATGGAATGGGTATAAGTGCTGGAGTGAGATGTATGCAGTTCATATAAAACTATCAAATACTGTGCTGGTTACCAGATAGGTAGGATGTAAGGCTAGATTTAAACCTGAGGTTGAGGTTTCTTGACGTAGAGAGAGAGGAATAGAATTCCAGAGGATGGGAGCTACAAGAGAGAAAGGTTTAAGGCGAGAGAAAGCTGTCCAAGTGGAGGGTCTGTACAGAAGCTGGTTCTGCGATGAGCAGAGGATACAGGCAGGAACATATGGGGAGACTAGAGAGGAAATATAAGGAGGAGCAGCAGAGTGAAGGGATTTAAATGTTAGTAGAAGGATTTTGTATGTAATGCGCTGGTTAAGGGGGAGCCAGGTTGTTGTACAGTGGAGATTTGGGATCTGGTTTATTAGAGAGCAAAACAACAGTGTGTGGTGCTTAAGTGTTAGTTTTAGGGTTTGGGAATATGTGTATGTGACAAATACAATGTGCTGTTAAAACAGCCAGCTTATGGTTTTGTTTTTTTAATAAAGAAACTGTTGCCATATACTGTAAGTGAAGATCTACCAAACCCTCTTTCAATTCCCTTGATTTTTTTTCAACAGGATTAGTCATTTTCTCGTATTAAAATAATTTAGTAGTTACTTATTTTTCTTTCATTGAAAATAGATAAGTTTAAAGGACAACAATTAGGTTTCCCACCCATTAAAAGTACCCTGGGTAAGGACCTAAAGGGTTAGGTTCTCACCCCTGGATTTAGCCTGTTTAATCTCAAACTTTGCTTTGTGTGGCCACCCCGCTCCACCCACATTAGGCCGAGGGCTGGACCAACAATAAGAAGATGTGCTTCTTAGATATATACATAATCTTTCGATTAGTGAGGCTGAGGTACTGAACAGCAAGTGGAGTGAGGTTGCACACACACAAAGCAAATTTGACAGCTTCGTTCTGATAAAGCTAACCCAGGGGCTGAGGTGAGAATAATGATCCTTAGCACAATCTGATACAACACTCTTAACATTTGCACAAGAAATTACACCAAATGATAAAAATAGCAGGACATTGGTTAATAATAATAAATACATTCACCCAAAAAAAGTTTATTCCTATGCATTTTATTATTACAGTTGATCACAAATATTTAAATGCTTATTATTTGTCAATGGTTTGGGCTGGTTGTTGATATACAATGCTCAAAATCCTTTATGTCGTGGGATGAATTTCTAATAATTATTTACATCACATGTCTTAATCATTTCTTTTAAAGGGACAGTTCAGTGGAAATTATCAATATTTGTTAAATTGTTAGTTTGTGTAATGCCTTCTTAGTTATTCTACATATTCTACATTTTCATTTTGAAAAATCAGATGATTTCATACCCTTTGCTGTTCCCTGCTGTTAACTTTAGTGAGCTGACATTTCAGGTTCTAATGGTCCGTATTCTTCACAGGATGCACCACATCCTTGGAATGTTCCTAACAGTTATTTCTACTGATTGGCAGTTGGATGGGTCAAACATGCTCAGATCTCTACTGAGCAACTGAATTAACCCAGGCGCTGGGTCAAGGGCAAGACCATAACGGTCTCTACTAGGGATCCTGCAAACAGGAAGTCAGTATTTCGGTTGCATTTATTTATACACAGACAGAATACTGAATTGACAGATTAAAGTCATTGGGATGAAAAAATACTGCTCTTTTTTTCTGAAAAGTATATGTATTTGCACTGAACTTCCCCTTTAAAGCAAGATTTTACACGACAGTATACAGTATAGGATCTAATTGAATTTTAAGATTCATTAATGCTTTGGTGTCCTTAAAATTATTTATTTTGCTCTAGTAATAGAGCTCTTGGTTCATGTAACAAAATTGTACAATCTCAATAAAAAGGTCCATGGAATAAATAGTATTGAGTGTCTCAAAGCATTTGTAAACTCTGGTGCAATGAGCTAAAAAGTATATGAAATGAACTGCTGGCCATACACTAACTGTAACATGCTGAGATAAATGTTGATTGTAAAGTCGAGTGGAGCAGCAGGGGAGTACAGACGAATATCCGAATGTAAAATCTTGATGTTCTGTAACCTATATAATAAACAACAGACCTAGAAAAATGCAAGAAGATAATGTTTACAGAAAAGTAGAAACTAATGAATAAAGTGTTAGCTTGATTAGCTATTTAGACAACCTCTGTCTGTTTCTAAAATAAAGCACACTGAGCATTCCCGTTGGTCTATAAAAGGAAACCCTAAATAGAATTTATGATAGATAAAAGGTATGAGCTCTCTTTTATTTAATGTATTAGGGCTAGGCCACACTGCTGCGTTTTTTTTGCGCTTGCGATTGCGCTTGCGTTTTTAAAAAATAATTGAAAACGCGGCAACGCAAAAAAACGCGTGTTTTTCGGTGCGATTGCGTTTTGCGTTCTGCATTTTTAATCGCAATCGCATGCGATTTCCTATACTTATTGAAGAAATCGCAAGCGCAAACGCAACAAAATCGCACATGAAATCGCATGCGATTGCGATTGCATTTGCGTTTGCGTTTCAGTGTGGCCTAGCCCTTAGTATGGTTAAATAACGCATGTAAGTTCAGGGACTATGAAAGTATGGATGTAAGGAATTCATTTAGAATGGTTCGAAGTATGCAAAAAAGAAAAAAGTGTTGATCTTGCCTTTGCTTCATTTCTGCCATCACAATTTTAGCACCATTCCTAAAATACATTCCAATGCCTGTGGAGCCAGGAACGAAGATATAACAAACCTACCTTTCACGCAATCCTCCACTGTCACATTGACAGGTCCCTACTGCTTCCTGGTTCAGATCAACTACAGTGTGCATGCACGATAATGCATGCTATAGTTAATCAGAACTAGGAAGCAGTTGGGAATTTCAGTGTTACAGCAGAAGATTGCACAAAAGGTAAGTTTCTTCTATCTTCGTTACTGGCTCCACAGACATTGATTGAAGAATTGAAGGTAAAGTTGGCCATACGTTAGGCCGATTTTATGTACAATTCGACATACAATCAGACATTTCCATCGATTGGACGAAAAATTTTACATTTTCCCATTCTTATCATGCGACATTAGGTCGTAAAATCAATCGTAATTACGATCGGGAAAGTCGGTTTTTTAAGTCAATTGGTAAAATGATTGTAGTGTTTTCTGAAGTTTCGATTAAATGTTAATGTAATGTAACCTCACAATGGACAACATTCGAAATTAATCACAAAACAAATTGAATGTCGAACAATATTTATTGTACATCTACGTTCAATTAACATTGTACATCTGTCTATCAAAGTATCGGTCGGTTTAAGATCGTAATTACGATCGTAATAGTGTATGGCCACCGTAAGTCATAGCTCCTTATCCTCCTGGTCTTCAATCAATGAATTTAAGGAATAGCCCACTCTTGCAATAAACTATTCCTTTAACATAATATTAAGGTTCTCAGAATAGCTATGTAAAGATAATCGGTTTCAGTGAAATGTCTTCTCTGTATCTGAAATTCACAAAAGTGATCAGATTAGAACATGGATTCTTTCCTTTATAGTTGCTATTTAATTATTAATTATGCAGCCAAAGTACTTAGAAGACACTGTTGCCCAAATGATTGTAAAACCCAGTTAGCATGGGTTTTGCACTAGCATAGCATACATTATGCAATAATTTTGCACATTGTCCTTGATAGTTTCTTTAAAGTCTACAGTGAACTGCTATGCTGTGTAGATGACCACCATGTAGTACATACAGCTTTAGGGACATATTTATAAATGAGCGTTATCTTTACGCGGCCGCTTTTCCCACCATTTTCGCAAAGTGGGAAATTGTGATTACCCCGATTTTATAAATGGCCGGAAAGCGGCCGCTAAATGTTAACGCCTCATTAACTTTTCGTGCCTATCGCAACAGTTGCCTCTTTTTCTATTTCTAATGCGGCGGTAACTGAACAGTTACTGCCGCGCTAATCTCGGCCGTTTCACTTTGCCACCTTGAGGGTGGGAAAAATGGGTGAGATTACAGGGGGCTGGGAGGGGATCGCTGTGGGTGGTCGCGTTCCTCATAGGGGAGTGGTGGGGTGTAACCCAGCCACCACCCTGTACTCTCGCGGGGAGGGGAAGGGCCCGCTGGGGGGGTGGAGGGACACCCCCCCAGTGGGCCCTTCCCCTCCCCGCAAAGGAGGGACCACCCTGCCCGGCCCTATCAGGGCCTTGCGGTACTTACAAGTGCCCTTGCGGCTCTAACAAGAGCCCTTTGGGGCTTAGGGGTCCCGCAGCTCGAACCAGCGATAGCGGTATTTTTTCCATGCCGATGTGCGGCAGTAATTTTACGCTGCTAATTTCGCCCATTTATAAATATGGCCCTTAGAGTTTTTGTAATAATAAAAATGTACAAAAATATTAAAATATGAAAGTTACCAGTTATTTTTGGCTTGTTTTTTTTGTATTAACACCCTTCATGCCATTGCTTTTGACGCTTTTCTAAAATATTACATTAACTATGGTGCTGGGATTGACTGGAGGGCATCTATGCAGACTAAAAGCTCCAAATGTCACATTAAATAAAACTTAAACATTATCCAACCACGTGAATTAAAATGTGACAGCAATGACAGCATTTCTACTTGGGGGCCACTATGTTCATTCTGTCCAAGTTTCCTGAAATTTTTAACTCCTGATACTAAGTTAACTCCAACAAAGTACAGTACTAATGTTCAATGTTACAAAGTAAAAGTTTCTTTTATTGTGGATTTCATATTATCCCTTTCCTCGTTGCTTTATGTCACGCATAATTCTCACATTCTTGTTCATTACAACACAAATTGTCCTATGCAAAAACAAGGTAATAATGTATTATATAAGGATGTCTTTTGTGTGTAATGGTAAAACATGATAAAGATCTTTTATTTCTGTAGGTTGTTTACTTGGATTCCATGACTCCTAATGCAATGTATATCATTTTCTAATCATTTTGATATGGTTATTGGGTCACTGACCATTATGTTCTATACACATGCTCAGTCCTTGGATACTGCAGGAACTTATTGCAATTGGAACAGTTGGTCACACCCACTAGTAGCGTCTAGCCAATCCTTTTACTGGACAGGTTAGGCAAGGTGGCATGTGGATGAGGTTAGCGGTGTGGCCAGTCACTGTACATACTAGAGATATCCGAACTTCGCAAAATCCGGTCCGCTCGAGGATCCGCAAATTTTCGAAAAAATTTGAAAATTCGAAAATCCGCGAGCGGACCTGTTAAAATGAAAAATATTCTCGAAATTACGAGATTTCGTATTTTCGAAACTTTGAGAAATCTCGTAATTTCTAAAATTTTCGAAAAACGTATTTTTGGAAATACTAGTAATGCTCGGAATTTCAAAATTTTTCGAAAATACGTATTTACGAAAATAAGAGACATCCTCGTATTTTCTAAAATTTCCGAAAATACGTATTTTGAAAATTTTCGAAAAAACGAGAAATCTCGTAATTTCGAAAATTTTAGAAAATACGAGAAATCCGCGGTTCGGAAGTTCGGAAGGCGGAAAATCCGGAAAATCTGGAAAAATCCAGGTTCCAGGTCCGCGAACCGGCCATCCCTAGTACATAGACACAATAATTTATCCAGTTCTTCAACGGGTTACATTTACTTTGATGCTATTTACTATAGTGGGATTTACAGTTTATTGGTGTTTTTAGAGGGGATGTTTTCAGATTCTGGAGTATAAAAATTTGGGTTTAGTTCTCCTTTAATATCACTGCAATCACAATACTGTGTATACCTTACTCCCAATGTAAATATATAACAGGGATCAACTAAAATAAAAATAAAGTATACTTACAGACCCTAATCCCTAGCTGGCAGGTTATGCACCCTCTGCTGCAGAAGGAAAGGCTGTTTCTGTAGCGCTGTTGGCCATGATGCCACCCTCACAGCCTTCACTGATGTTGTCTTCCTGAAAGCATCAGGGGGAGTTAAAGAGCTGCATCAAGGGTTTGAGGTATTTCTAGGAACATCAAATGGGCAGTAAGGATAACAAAAACTAGGTTACAAGGGGTGCTGCATATGAATCTAATTTTTATTATACGTTTAGAGCTACCCTTTAAAGTTGTTCTTGTAAAAAAGATATATTATTAATTTACACAAATATATAAGGGTTAGGTCACACTATAACGCATATAAAAGCACACACTTTTAAAATTTTCATTGTAAAATATACAATGCGTTTTATATGTGTTTGCATTTTTAATTGGGCGCCAAATTTAAACTTCTTGTGGGTGGGGTTTATATATGTGGTTTATATATAACATTCTTTTGAGAGATTGTCACCATACCTAACTTGTTATCTATATATACATATATAGAGAAATGGTTATTTTATATGACTTTACTGGACAGTAAATATATACAGTAAAATCTCTGGGTACCTCTTCATCTTTGATGTTCTGGGTGAGACTAGTGCCTTTTCAAAGGTAGATCTTTCATGTGCGGTTTTTTATGATTTTAGGAAAGGGGAGGGTTCATTTCAGATGTTTTTAAAGATCTATGGCATTGTGAAAAAGTCTTCCAGAAGTTATTGCACTGGTGGTTTCATTAGATGCATCTTGAAACCTTGCTGTCTCTCCTATCTTTATAATTACCATCATATGACTTTCCATTGACCTGTTATGGAACTATTTATACTTTCCATAATGTTTTATCCTCTGCAAATTCTTACTTTCCAAACTATACTAATTCTCTGCTTCTAGAAACCCTATTAGCAGTTTTTATAATACTTTAAGGACTAATAATTGTAATAGACTAAATAATCAATGTAATTTTCATGTAACTATAAAACTGCATGTTTTGGAAGCCCAGAGCTATATATAGATTGCTTAACCAGTAAGTATTAAGTTCTTTGCATTCACTGTACTATATATAATAATTAAATGCCCAGGATGAAATATAGTTAGTAGAAATTGAAATAAAGCTTGTCAGTATAATCCTTTTTTTTTTACTGACATAACTGTCATCTGCAGATTATTAGGTTTGACTTTACTAAAGATATTTTTCAATACTCTATACTCATTTAGACACTGTTCTAATTTGTTTCATTGTTTCATTTTGATTTTACAGTCAATAAAAAGGAACCATGAGCAGAAACTTCACAAAATGTTTGTAAGCCTAATTTGCATATCCAATCCTATGCAGGTGCTGTAAGTTTTCACAGAAAGACAGAGAAAAGAAAATTATCATCATATTCTTTAATACATTCATATCTAATTAATGTTGTGTCAGTTTTCGGCATATTTTGTTCATACTTTATACCATTTTTTAGTATTTTTCCTTCTTCTGCTTCATCAAGCAACAATAGCGATAGCGATATTGCAAAAGAACCTTTTTACCTACTTATATGTTACATATTATAATCATATTTAGGAGGCATCTACTTAGTAGATTCCTGCTTTTGATCTTGATGGGTGTCTTTATAACAGGGTACATAAATGTTGTTTATTGGTTGTGTCTAACATACATTTTACTACATATTTAACAAAAATTTTAATTTAATTAAACAGTGCAGCCTAAGGTTTGCAAACAATTTAAAAAAATACCTTCTTAAAGAAGAACTGACTTCTCCAGACAAAAGTGTCCCAATTGAGAAAGTACATTCTCAAATATACAAAAAGCTATGTCCAACCTCTCCCTTTGATGTGACTGCTGGCTGATTAATAAAATAACTTGTGGGTACCAGGGGTCATCTCTCATAATCCACCTTATCTGGGTGACACTCAGCAAAGTGTATAGAGTACACATCACAGGAAGCTGCAGCTGTGCTTTCTAGAAGCTGACAGCCAAACATTTTACAACTCAGCAATCATTCCTCACCCTGACACAGAACAGGGATTTCAATGCTGGATTTTTTGTAAAAATATTTAAATGCTTCTATCCCTAACAATGATATAGTCCTTACCTTTAAATACAAATCAGAAAAATAATATACGTAGTTTATTTTTAGCTTGCATAGGTGTAAGAATCAATTGAACTTGTAACGTCATGTACTCTGTCTTGCTAATAGCAGAGCAGTATAACCCTTTCCCAACAGAGCTGATATATATATATATAAGTCAGTAAATACTGTATAGATATTTTTGTTAACATAATGGAACTCGGTCTCGGGTTATTTTGTATTGTTTCATAAGTAAGCCTGGGGATTAGAACCTGTTACTTCACAGTCTCATTTACCCAGTCGATGGGCAAAAATCTTATCTTAAAGATACACTTTCGCTAACCAATTTAATAAAGTTTATTGTGACTTTAAGAATGGAATTTTAGTGACTGCGGCGGTGTCCAGATTATTTAATAAAGCTACATACTGTGTATTCTGCTCTCGGTATATGAGCCTGATAGTCTTTGCAGGTTGAGCTACCAGAGCTACTGTGCTACAAAAAATAAATATAGAAGAAAGCCACCTACTTACATACTTGCTGCCGCCAGGAAACTTTGGATGCTAAAGCATCCCTATATCTCATACAAATGGTAAAAATAGTAGCATCAAGGATAAAGGATCATTGTGATCTGAAGCATGCTGTGCTGATAATACAACTAAAAGCACTTAGGCAGACATTCTGTGTGTCGTTTAGTCCACCAGTACTTTTTATTTTTACCACTACTGTACTACAAAGAAAAATTTGGCCATTATAACTTTATGCATAGAGACAGTGACTACTGGGCCCAGGGTGTGTGGCCAATTGGTGCACATGCTCACAAGGCACTTTTAAGACTACATTGGCAGTGAATTATCCCGGTAACAACATGGAAGCTTTCTTAGAGGCACATTAATTAACCTGCAGTATCGGAACGTTCTGATACCACTGGTTAAACGTCTGCAGTCATACATGTAGTACACTCCCACTATGGTATTGAATAGGGGATCATACAATTCTAATCTCGATTGTCAATGTATGATTACGAACGTAATTTTCTAACCGTTACCATCATTTTGCATAAAAATTACAAGCGTTAACGGTGCAGTATCTCAAAATTACTTTACTGCTTCTTTATTAATATGGTCCGTCATTACAGAATATACTTCTTACTTGTATATAAGAAAAGCTTTCACATTAGAATTAAAAAAAAAAAACAAGTTTAGTTATACTTTAATTTTTGATCACTGGCCTAGATTAGCATTGGATGCTAAAGATAATGTATTCATATATCTTATACTAAAAACCTAGTTACTTTAGCTATTCATATAATCCAATGAGGTTGTGCTTCAAAAGATATAGCCATGTCCCAATCAACCATTAACACTGCCTTCTATCCAGGTCAAATCATGTTTAAAGGACAATTAACCTCTTTCCCCCACACCCCTCTTAATAAAACCAATAAAAGTACACAGGGTGATGACCTAAATTGCTAGGTATTTACCCCTTGGCTTACCTTTAGAACTCCTGCACCTTAGTCCCCCATTCTGGTTTGTGTCCTGCTATTAGGAACACACACTTCTAGCCTTTCCCTTATAGCACATGGTTTGCTGAAGCCCTTTCCCTTTGCTGACTTACATGATCTAGCATAGATCAGTTAAGTAATGGAAATTACTTAAACAATCTTAAATTGCCCCTTTAACTCTGCTTAACTTTTTTTTTGTTTTTTGCTGTATTGTTCTCTAGATGGAAGTTTTCCACATTTATATTTTTATTCCAGAGAGATTTTTGTTTCTCATTCTAGCTTTGCTGAGAAACTAATGGTGTTCTTTTGATTTCTTAATGCACATTTTTTGCCAAATATTGTGTATGCTGTGCTTTCTGACCTTTATCTATGAAATTTAATGTTCTTCAGGCTACATTTCCATGGTTGAATACCTGTCCAGTTTTATCATGCCATTGGACCTACCAACATTTATTTTAATTGACTTCCATAGCTTTTTATAGGTGCATATAATTGCTGTGCAGAAAGCATAAATTAATAAATGAGAGAACATTTATTAAATCAGATATGTCCATTTTTAATCATGCAAATTATCAAGATGAACACTGACTGCAATCATAATATGAATGATCTTATCAGCTTGTTTTAGTTAAATATGTATTCTTCTAAAAACTGACTTCTAGAAGTGTTTCGAGCACTAGCGTGTGCACTTTAACATGTTAAAACTCAAGCCAAGCCCTAAAGCCACATATTAAAATATATTCATAAACATATGAATTATTCTTAAAATTGCTATTCTAACTATTTCCACTAAAATGCAATACTTGTAACAGCTAATTCCATCTAAAAACAATAAAGGGCATGTCTACCCATAAATTGAAATTTTACATACAGCTGCAGGACCCCCCCAAACTCTAGTTCCATTTTACTTACCATCCCCAAAGATGCAGCTAAACATACTTACCAGACCTGGCCTCTCACTGCTCAAGCTGCATCTCCATTCTCTGCTTCCTGGTCATGGCTGTCAGTCAAAAATGATGTTGTCATCACGCCCAATGGCTGACAGCTGCAATCAGGAAGTGCCTCACTGCTGCTGTTCTTGCTTGAAATGAGCTTGCAAAAGCAGCAGGGGGTGGTACCCAGGAGGCAAGGGACCAAAAGTAAGTATGTTCAGCTGCATCTTTGGGGAAGGTAAGTAAAACGTAAGTGGGGTCTGGGGGATGTTGCAGCTGTATCTAAAATTTCAATTTTGGGTGGACATGCCCTTTGTCTAAAGTTTGTATTGTTGAGCAAATATATTTGTTGCTATTGTAACCAGAACTTTAAGTGTAATTTGAATTTGTGTTGGACTTCCCTCCTTTCTAATAGTTTCTGCGCTTCCCATACAGTATATCAATTATTTGGTTGATCCCTTTTTGGCCCCAGAATTCTCTCGTTGAGGGGGCTAGACTTGCTGGGAGTCAGTACAGTGTTACAATATTATTTTATTCTCATATTGATACACTAATAGATTCTGTGCTTTCCATACAGTATATCAATTATTTTGTTGATCCCTTTTTGGCCCCAGACGTAAGACGTTTTCCATCATTTACTGTAATATGATTGCCGATTTCAAGGTTTACCAAAATCAGCATTTTTCTTTTTGCCACGATACAGGACTTAATGCAATTAATTCATGGCGTTAAGTCCTGTATTGTGGCGATACGTTTTGCTGCGAAAAGTTTGATTGTTTATAAATCCTAATAATCCACAAAGCATGTATATTTAATAAATAGCAACCCTACATTTAGGGTTAATTCTGATATTTTACTTTTAACTAGTAACCAGTTGAGTCTTAGCAGACCTACTAGACAGTGCACTGGGCTGAGAGAGCATCTACAAAAACAAAGGATAACAACAGTCTTCACTATCAA
Organism: Hymenochirus boettgeri; assembly: GCA_019447015.1. Taxonomy (NCBI): domain Eukaryota; kingdom Metazoa; phylum Chordata; class Amphibia; order Anura; family Pipidae; genus Hymenochirus; species Hymenochirus boettgeri. The sequence continues at coordinate 112,710,986 of CM033474.1, forward strand.
AGGCAGCTTTATGTTTTGGTTGGTTCATAAAACATTAATGCGTTATTGGTTCCTATTGGTGGTCAGGTTCCACTACCCTATTGTTCTGTATAACATATTTTTTTAGCAAAATGTACATTTTTAATTTCCCCCCATATATTCATCAGTTTCTGATTAAAGTAACTAATAGGAAAATGTTATTTTAAAACGTTTTGTGGCCAAAACTGCAATTGCCTGAGAAGGGCAGAAAAAAATAAAGCAGGTGTTAAAACTTTAAAGAATATAGCACTAAACTCAACTGAACTAAAGTTCTGTGCCAAAAGTATGAAGCATCAACTTCAAAACCAGGTTCTGATTTTCAAAATATAGGTAGCTTTGTGTCGAAAATTTCATCTATAGTTATGACCAGTGGAATTTCAAATGTGTTAGAATACAGGCACATTCCTACTGGTAATCATTTTTTGCAGCCTGACCATTTTGTAATCAACATTATGCTCTATATTATATTCTAAGATCTATCACAAATGAGTAGTCGGTGCAAAAGAATGTCAGCCAAGAGGACTGCAGGACAGAGAGATACAGTATGCTAAAGTTGAGACAAATTGATTCAGTCAATTATTGAGACAGTTTAAGGCTTGCTACAAAGATCAATTTTGACCATAGTCAGTCAGACTGACTGACTACTGATCAATAAAACAATCAATAGTCTTTAAGAAATGCAGTACTGAAGAGTTACTGATCGTGCTTTCTATTGAATACAACATAAACAGTCAAAATTTACCAACATGTCCGAGTGATAGTTTTAGTGAAACTTTTAAACCCAAAGAACAGAAATATTGATCAGACTGGCCAATCTGGTCAAATTCTAATGTGTATCAAGCCAGCATTAGTTGTAAGTTTTTTCCCCTTATATGTTAGTGGGATTGTTGGCTCTGGAAAATACATTGACTGCTATAATAATAGGCTATAGCTGGCAACAAGTGCCTGGCCTGATCTTATTTGTCGAATATATTGAATGTCTACTAGGAGTATGGCCAGCACTAGACACAGACTCTAATTCAAACCTTAAACTACTAATAATCACTTTGCTTCAATTAAATTGCCCCTTAGATAAGTGAGCTTTATCAGAGTGCTGTGTAAATGACTTCCCTTTCGGCATAACAATACATTTTTTATTAAAGAGCATGTCCACCCCTTCTGTAAAAATTTAAAATGATGTGAAGGACCCCCCAAAACCCCATATCCATTGTACTCACACTGTCTAAATATGTTCACATGCTGAGGAATCTGAAAAGATCCACAATCCACAGCTGCTGCTCCCTACTTCTTCCTGGTAAGGTCAATGGCTGATGGCCATTACCGATCGAGCCTCCACTGCTGCTGCACAAGAACATAAAGGGCATGTTGCAGCAGCAGAGGAGGCATAGCCCCTAATAAAACCAAAATGAAGAGCAATCAATCCATCAGACAAGGATCCACATGTATGCTTATAGGTAATGAAAAATAACTAAATTTATTGCAAAGGCACGGTACACAAGCCCGTAATGGCTTAGAAGGTGAACCGCCTGACGCATTTCGGGCGATGCTCCGCCCTTAGTCATAGGCTGAATCACACTCCATACAGGGCGAACTTAAAAAGGCCTAGATATCCCATGATGCTAGGTTATACAAAATTAATTAGCTCAGCATGCACCTGATACAAGCCAATTAACTAATCAGCTGGGTAGGGATATCAGACCTGACAAGACACTAAATACTAGTGCCGAATTTACAACAAGGAATACATAATAATAAAAGCAAAGGAAACAAAAACAAAAAAAGACAATAAACCATAATATACACAGTAGAATAAATATACATTGAAAAAGACCAAACCTTAAGTTACATTAAATTTGGAAAAACAGCATGCCAAAAATACACAAAGAGCACTAATAATACCAAGAAGGGAATACTATGAGAGTAAGGATATACTAAATCCCATATATATAGAGCTATATATACGTGATTGCCCTGTATAACACAGGACATCATATTTTGAATTTAAACCATCAGGCATAGCCCCTGGCTATGCCTGCTAAGTCCGATTCCTCAGCCTGTGAACATATTAAGACTGTGTGAATACCATGCATATCCTTCACATCATATTACATTTTTACACAAGGGCATCCCCTTACAGATACTGATCTCCTTCAGTGCAGCAGCTTTCAGGTATTGTACATATGTTAGAGCTGTGATGGTGTCATTACCACCAATGGCTGATGGCTGATACTTCATTTGCTGTGCATGCTCATATTTAACAGCTTACAGCAGCTGAGGGATGTAAACCAGCTAGCGAGGGATTGGGTTCTGTAAGTCTTTTTAGGAGTGTCTTAGAAAAAGTAAAACTAAAATGGGGCCTGGGGGTGATTAATATAACTGTAAAATGTAGATTTGGGGGTGGACATGACCTTAACGTATTGTTGTTTAATATAAAATTAATTTGTTCTACTATTTCCTATAAAGTTATTTGCGTACTTGTTTTGCCATTTGAGGTTTTGTAACGTGCATTTACCTAGGTAAGTATCCTTAGAGAGTTGAGCTACATAAAAGTACCATATATACAGGGAGATTCAATAAAAGTTCTTATCGTTTAAAATGGTGCTAATTTTGCCCCAACCAATCAGAACTTATGTAACATTTGAAAGCTAACATCTGATTGGTTGGGGCAAAATTAGCACCATTTTAAACGATAAGAACTTTTATTGAATAACCTCCTAAGTACTTTAAATATTATGCTGTATGTTGGCAAGTTGTTACAGAATCCAAAGATGAGACGGTAAGTGTAAAGATTTACACTAGAATTTAGCTTTACAAGTTTGCAAGTTACAATTTCTATAAAAGTCTGTTTCCCCCCCAGAAGATGACATTTTCTTGCAAGATGTTTATATAAAGATATGATTCAAAAATATCAGCGCTCCATGAGTCTTATTAAAGGTGCTTTTTATTCAACGTAGTGCAAAAACTGTGTAGTATATATATATATTTATAATATATATATTTATTATATATATTTATTGGAGGGAGCTACACTCGCATCTGCCCTTGTGCATCCACCCAGGTGCTTCGAGTGCAATACAAGAGGGAAAAAGTGGAGCACTCATGGGATTTTGTAAATGTTCGAGTTTTGGCTCAAATTTGTCCATTCTCAATAGTGGACACGTGATACAGATGAATATATACACGTAAGAGCTTTCACATAACCTCCCCTTCTCTGCCCCCCCCCCAGTGGTTTTAGTCACAAATCCACATTCAAAACACCATTCCATGATTGCTCCCCTTGGTGCTACATGGCAATACTTACTGTAGTATGCAATTACCCATGGGGGGGATATTAAATAATGTAGCCAGTGGTGACTTTTCATAATAAAGTAACAATCATACAAATATGTAATCTACTAATAAAAAACACCCTATGAATGGTACAAAAGTCACAAAGATCATTCAGTGTCTGATAAAGTGCTAATAAAAATTAAAGTGCTAGTACTGGAAACCTAGAAATAGAAAATACAGCAGTATTGATAAAATCACATACTGATAAGTCAATGCTGATGGTACTTTGTCAATAAATGAACATTAATAAAATCCTAGGAGTACTCCACTTATTTCCTATTCCTTCCCTCCTATTGTATAAAAATATTCTATATTTTTACAGAGATTGCATTGAGTTTTTGGGAACTACTAATTAGGTGAGGGTATATAGCACTATTACACAAAGGAAAGGTCTATATATGTGTGTGTAATTATCACTATTTAAATAAAATCACCATAACAAATAACACTATACAAAGTATAGTAATACTACTGATTTATATTTTAATTACAAAACAAATAATATACAATTAAAAATGGATGGTTTAGCCACACCTCTAAGAGTGCTAAAAGGTCTCCATATGGACACTAAAAGGAAATAGAATTTTACTAACGTTGAATGAGGTTCTGATCTTACAATTTGTGCCAATGGTAGCAAATCAAAATATTTTCTTAGACATTGACCATGTCAGGAAGTGTAAGGAAGTTTCTATATTACACCCAATTATGTGCTGTTTGTAAAACATGTGACAGTCTTAGCCAATCAAAAATTTTTCAGACTCACATATTTACTCAACCCCTCACTTCTCCATAGAAAAAAATAAGACCTCCCGATCTGTTTTCTAGATATGAAGTGATGTCCCTTTATGATAAAAGGACTTTGCATGTCTCTGTCATTTCCAGCATTCTTAGATAAATGGACAGTTTTTCCCTCTTTCCTAATATTAATATATGATTAGGATGAGGCTATGAAGTACTTTCTGTTGAAAGAAGGCTCTATTTTATTGTATGCTCTGTGCAGATTTTTTTTCTCCTTTAAGCACACGTCACCTTCAGCTTACTGGTATCTTGTGCTCCCAAGTCCTACACCATAGAAGCTATAAATCTGTGTCCTGCACTGATCCAAACTAGGACCTCGAGTTTTCCAATAGTGATCCCTCTATAACAGACTTCCTGGTGACAGCTGTAAGTTAATTAATGGGGAGGGTGAGTATTGGTGGATGGTTTCAATCTTTCCTTTATAGAAACTTCCAATGTATCTACTCTTGGTTGGTTTCTATTGGATGGAAGTTAGAGGGAGATGATTTATTTAAGCTCTGCACAGCAGTTATATTTCATTGTGGTGTTTGGACCAACTATAACACTCACAATAATGTTATCAATAATAGATCAAAAGAAACCTAAACCATGGATTTAAATCTATCTATAAATTCATCAAAACAAATAAATTAACAAAACAGAATAAAGTGATAGTTTTATACAACAAATATAAGATGGATAATGTCTGCCTTATCCTAAATTCATCTACATGCTAAGTTGTAGTTCATGTATATTTACCTCATGTATTTCTAAAGCACTTTTAATACCTTAGCACTGTCATATATACAGCAAATGTTTTGTATAATCAATAGGGCTATATTTATAAAGACGATCGGAAATACACAATTGCAGTTGTAAATCTACACTAGTCATAAATCAGCAATCACAATCGTAGATCTACAAACACGATCATAGATTAATGTACGCCCCATAGAATACCATTGCCGTATTTGGACAAATGGATAACATGGATAAAGAAGGCAGAAAATTTTGATAACGTTATACAAGAAATATAAGATGAATAATATCTGCCATATCTAGAAGTTAGGTTGCAATATATATATATATATATATATATATATATATATATATATATATATACAATACATGGATTGTGGAAGCACTCCAATTAGGCTAATTTACAAATACATTTAGTGGAAGTGCTACTGATCTGGTCAAACATTTATACAAACATAGAAAAGATAATCAATGCACATTCCTAGGCCCCATACAATATCGTATTATCTGCACACTGGCATACTTTATAAACAAAGTGGTTTTAGTATACATTACTGTGATCAAATGAATGAAAAGCCTTCCAACTACGTCAAGGTAACCCCAGTCTGGAAGGTCCTAACTACATACATACTGTTTTATGCATTTTAACTGTTTTTTCTATGAGTTTTTTTGTAATATAGATATTTAATATGGAGTTTTTATCTTATGTGCACTATGGGATTTCTCTGTGGGGGGTGGAGTAATTAGCATGGTGGGTGGTATTTAAATGTGGCCACTTACGTGTTGTTGTAACATCTTGATGACGGCCCGTGAGCAGGGTTGAAACGCGTCGATGTGAATAAACTTTCTTTTTGTTTCAATTTACAAGTCCCGTGAGTGCTGCTTATACTTGAACATTTGGATACTTTTTTTGGTATGCACCCGGGCGGTTGACTTCATGGATGGAGTGCTCACTACATCCCTGTTATCTATCTATCTATCTATCTATCTATCTATCTATCTATCTATCTATCTATCTATCTATCTATTCTATCTATCAATATATTCTATCTATCTATATATATATATATCCTGTGTACAAGATCCTGTGTACAAGATCCTGTGTACAAGATCCTGTCTATAAGACTATGTGTATAAGATCCTGTGTATAAGATCCATAAGATATTCATAGTTGTGCACCATAGACAGGGACACCCCTGATTACTACACATGTTATGAGGGGAACCTTTTTTTCAATTAGATCTGTATAAAAAGGATAAATCCATTTCTTTAGGTAACCTGGGAATGAGAAATGTTTGTTTATACATTAGATTATTAGGGCAAATCTATTATAATAACATGGGGCCATATTTTTAAAGCCGCGGTATCGCTTTTTAGCAATACCGTGACTTTAACGATCGGTATAGTAAATTTACAATCGTTAAACTGATCGGAGATTAACAATCAGTTTAACAATAGTAAATTTACGATACCGATCGTAAATCTACGATGACAAAATCTTAGATTTACGATCCCCATAGAATACCACTGCGGTAGTTTATAAATATGGCCCATGATGTTGTAAGGTACCTTCTGTTATAATATATGATGTACCATCACCATTTGCTGTGGTGAATAATAATAAGTATTAACCTAGCATGTTTAGTTTCAACCACACAGTGTGGCAAGATTGCCTGGGTCTACTCTCAGACCTGCAGGATTATCCTATTTGGCTCCTCTGGAAACTGGTGACTATCTGAGTAACAGTTTAAAAAATATCTGTGTAAAGATTCTATATCCACTATATCCACACATAGCAAAACATACACACACATAATTTCAATTGTGCACCAACAGGCACACTTTTGCTAGTATGAAATAAGTGGTGACTCATAGGTCTCCTACTGCTTATTTGGGATAGTAGTATACACCAATTATGGTGGGTGCTAGGCGGAGGAAGTTACTAATTAAATACATAGAAAAAACAAGGAGAAAGACTCCACTATATACATGGAACACAAAGTTCCATGGCACTCAACTACCAATATCCCATAAAAATAATGATATTTATAGGGAAAGGGACCATATCCCATAATATCCCATAAATAACGTGTATGCACACTGCTCGTCCAAGAATATACACTACTTTATTAGATAAATACACACAACATAATATACATACTGTAGCTTAAAAAAAGACATAAAAAGGTAGGCAGGGCGCGGAGTAAAAAGAGTGTCCAGGCAACCTAGCTGTAAGCAACTGAATTTGCAAATAACGTGGGAGCCTAGGTCCAGGCCCTATGAAAATCAGCTGAAATATGGTAAAAAAGGTAAGTTCCTAATAAGAATCACTAACTCTGTGTTTATATATGTATCAGGGGTGCGTCCACCTCTCTAAGAGCTATGTAACACAGTACATGTATGTAGATGCATATATAAACAAGAACAATAGGAAAGAAACGATCTCACCCAGCGACTGCTGTACTTGTACTCCAAAGCGATAAAAAGTGGTAAATGCCTATGGGGAAGATGTCCCGCTGTATAAATATGTGTGTGTATATATAAATGGAGCAGAGCCTTCTTATAACAGAAGGTGTCTTACAGTCTCATGCTATATGAAAAGCATTGCCCACAAAATCTAAGAAACAAGAAGTAATTTCTTACTCCCAGGTTCCCTAGAGTAAGGGATGGAGATATACAAAATTTCTCCTTTATGTCCTATGGCTAATGCATGTGTCCAGAACCGCTGGCTTATAAACATGCAATACAGCCTATTGTATAGATCTAATCATCTGACCTGCAGAAATGACAGGTTTGGATCTTGTTAGATATCATCAGTGAAAGATACAGATTCATGGCTCAATGGGGTAGGACTTGGGAAGCACAATTGACAAGTGACAAGGCAGCTAAAAAGCTTAAGGAGAGGTGGGTCAAAAGGAGCAAAAAGCCCTCCACAGACCATAAAAATGGAAATGGAGCAAATCCTTCTTTAAAGGGCAACTAAAGCCACAGAACAACACTGAACCAGAAGGCAGAACATCTTGATATAAAACCAGTAATCTGTGTCTTATCTCTCATTTTGATACGGGCGCTGGGAAATTTACCTAAATAACATATGGTTTGTGCTTTTCTTCTCAGCATTTTAGTATCAGACAGTTTGGTCAACGACCATTATGTTCTGCACATGCTCAGTCCTTAACTATGGCAGAAACTTGTTACAGTTGGTCACACCCATTAATAATCTCTAGCCAATCCTTTTACAGGACAGATAAAGCGAGGAAACATGTGACTGAGGTCAGAAGGTGTGGTCTGACACTGCACATACACACAGAAACTTCATCCAGTTCTTAACAGGCTTTGATTTACTTTAACAGAGTTTACTAAAGTGGCATTTTATAGTTTATTGGTGTTTTTAGGGGGGTTGTTTTCAGATTCTGGAGTATAAAAAATTGGGTTTAGTTCTCCTTTAATCCAAAGGTGGTGATGTTTTGTGTATATGTACACAACCTGACCCTTTCAAATTCACCATGGGTTAGCTGAGTCGCAAATCTGGTAAACCTTGGGTGCTTGACACCATGCGGGCCAGATCTCATCCCCAATTAACATATCTCACAACATTTGTAAACATACCTCCAAACAATTTAAAATGCAAAAGAGGGACACATCGGGATTAGAGATGCAGCAGACCATGGCCATTTTGTTTAGGTTACACCCAATTTAAAGACCATTATTCCCATTTTAGATTGTTACCTGAAAGTGTATGATGTGGTTAAAGGATTAGTTTACTCAGAAAGTGGAGGACTGACAACACTGTCTAATGAACTGGAGGGCTGACAACACTGGCTAATGAACTGGAGGACTGACAACACTGGCTTATGAACTGGAGGAATGACAACACTGGCAACTGAACTTTGGCTAATGAACTTAGCACACACCCATGCTCTTAAAGGGAATATACAGGTTGAATCAAAGTTTAGTCAATGGTTAATCTGTACCTTTAAATCACACACTATGTTACTCTTATTTTTCTAAGCCATTGGCAAAGCTTGCAGTACCTTTCCCCCTTTACTTGTTGGCTCTCCCTGCCCCACTGAAATCTCGTTAATCTCCTACTATTGCGAAACTTGGTGGAGTGAAATCGCATGGACTGGAAAGAGGACTGGATTAGCAGAGTTCAGATTCAATGTATATACTGCAATGATGGGATAACACTGTGGCAAATTAATATTTGGGGCATTGAGCTGCAGTCATCTATCAATGTGTGACTAGATATGTGGTTAATCTTTTGAAATATTCCTGTGAACTTCTTGCACACTTCAAATAAAGTGTTCTTCTTTTGCATCATTTTGTTTTGCAAGCATTAATTTTATGTGAGTGTGGCTTCTGAATCGTGGTGGCTAGGGGACATTCTGTGTCAATAATTAATTAGTTTTGGTCGATTGCAGTACTTTTAAATGTAGCGGTTATAGGGTAAGTTTATATGATACGCTTTATATGATACGCTTTAAAGTGTATCACACTTTAACACTTATCACATCCCCTTTAACACGTATCACATCAGCTTCTCCTTTAACTTATATCACAGCAACTTCCCCTTTAAGGTGTATGGCATCAACTTCCCCTTTTAGTGCATATCGCATCAACGTCCAGTCGCATCAACGTTCCCCTTAAAGGGCATGTCTACCCCAAAACGGAAATTTAACCCCATGCTGGCCACACGCTGTAGTTTAAAAAAATCCTTACCTTACATCTCTGCTCCAAATGGTTCTCCTGCTATGCCTTTTCTAAGTCCAACAAACTGCAGAGTGGAAGCTGTCAGTGACTCATCCGGTGCCTGTTTCTGCCTCAACCTCATCAAGGTCTGAGGCATGCGCAGGGGAGCCCCCCCCCTCCCACCATCCAGATCCATCCTCTGAGGCCGTGGCACCTAGCTTGAAATCCTCTTCACATAAGGTAAGTAACAGCTGCCCAACAGCCATAATATTTCTTTAAAAATAATTCTCCGATCATTACTTACAGAGCCTTCTCTCCCGCAAAGCATTGTACTATCCTGAACAATCTGACATTTGGAGGTTATGCAATTAAAGGGTATGTCCACCTAAGAAAACTACTTTTGGGGTTTCAGTTCTATTGAAGAACGGGAGTTCTTACCTCCCATTTTTCAATAAAGCCTGCAGGAGCCAGGAGCGAAGGTAAGAAACTTACCCGGTCTCACACTCCTCCGCTGATCTTCTGACAGGTCCCAACAGACTTTGTACACTATGCGCATATGCGCTTCTCATGTGCATCGATTCCAAAGTCTTTTGGGACCTGTCAAAGGAAGCATGAGACCAGGTAAGTTTCTTACCTTCGCTCCTGGCTCCTGCAGGTTTTATTGAAGAACGGGAGGTAAGGCCCAGCTCTTTTACTACTCATTCTTCAATAAAAGATGGACATACACTTAACTTTAACACCACCAGATGGCAGCACACAGGTTAATTAAAGGGGGTATGGAGGCATTTTTAAAAGTTGAAAAGTAGACAATGCTTTTTTTCCAGGTCCTTAAACATAAGTATACCAAGATGAAAATTGTCCAAGCCATTTTTCTGGAACATACAGTACATACAAATATAGATACAGACATTCATTGATTTATATATATATATATATCCCTTCCCTCCTATTCTATAAGAATATAGGGCCCTATTTATAAAAGATCGGTATCGTTATCGTAAAATACCGATCGTTATTGTAAAATAACGACCGGTTTTTTTACCGATAACGACCGGTATTTACCGATAACGACCGGTATTTAACGATATCGGTAAATAACGGTCGTTATCGGTAAATAACGGTCGTTATCGGTAAATAACGGTCATTATCGGTAAATAACGGATGTTATTTTACGATAACGATCGGTATTTTACGATAACGATACCGATCTTTTATAAATAGGGCCCATATATTGAGTTTTAGGAGCTACCAATCAGGTGGGGGTATATAACAGTATTACATATAGGAAAGGTTTATATGTATGTGTGTACTTTTTCACTATTTTATTTAAATGACCATAACAAACAAAACTATAGCAAGTAAAGTACTAATAGTGAGTTATATTTTACTTACAAAACAAAATATATACAATTAAAAGACATATTTGTTGTATTCAGTTAGATCAACTGGACTTAAAGTTTGGTTCTTGAACTAAACTAGTTCAATAACTAAATTTTAAGTCCAGTTGATCTAACTGAATACAACAGATATACCATGACCTGGATGAATGAGAACCTTCACAAACACAATTAAAAAACGATACTTATTGACCCAACACCCCTATGTTACGATACAAATGTCAAAATGGAAGGTTTAGCCACACCTCTAAGAGTGCTAAAGAGCCTCCATATGGACACTAAAAGGAAGTGCCATGTCAGTAACATCATTTTGTAATGTTCAAGCATGTGTCACTATTAACAAATAAAATAAAGTTATCTATACTATAGGCATTATACAAGAGAGATACGCTTTTTTAACTTTGAAATATAGGATACTCACTTTTACCGTGTGCTTGCATGCAAGTGTTGTAAGCATTTCACATCTGCCCACTATATAGTGTGATGATTATAGTTATAGAGACTGCGTTCCTCAACTGATGATTGCTAAACTATTGATTTTTAGCTGTACTTTTTGAGGTATGTTATTTACCCTTTCTAGCTAAGCTAATAGGTTCTCCATTTCTAGCAGCACTAATCAGCGTTTCCCCTCTGTCAGGTTTACCTTGTCTCACTCAAAATACTCCTCCCCTAGCATGCCAAATAAATTCTTTTGTGGTGTACATTCAATTAGTCTCTCCAATAGGCCAATAGCTAAACATACATACACACACATAATTCCCATTGTACATAAAAATATATATATATATATTTTTTGTTTTTAATGTTTTTTTTTTCCTGGCAGAACAGGCCAGAGAACAAATAAATGTGTTGTGTTTCATATTTCTATTTCTCATTCTTTTTGTGATTATGGAGAATTCCATCCCCTTTCCCCATCCCCGATTGCATTACAAAATACATTTTTGGCTGAGATGAACATATATCGTTTATATTGTTTATGCAAATATTACTTTCAAACATTAAAATCACAATGGATTCCTCTGGGACAATTTGTAATTCATCAAACAGGAAGGTTGACACATGCAACTTAAACCTTGAAATAAATTATTTTAAGGACAAGTCCATCCCTCAAATGAAAACCTATATACAGGTAAATCACCCCCCAAATCCCTAAACTGTAGTAGTTTGAAATCTAAAATATATGTATAACCTTAAATCCTGCACAATATCCTGTTGCCTCTGTTTCTGCTTCCTGGTTCTTCCAGTTATCAACTGTCTGTTATGGATTTGAAAGTTGACATCACAATCAATGACTGAATGCTAATCCCCTAGTTGCCTCTTCTGAGCATGCTCAGGCTCAGTACAGGTCACTAAATTGGTCAGTTTCCATTAGGCATACAGAAGCAAAGCAGTAATGAATTCATTGGGCAAAGTAGAATATATCAACATATGTTAAAGAGGCCATTACTTATAAAAGATGATATTATGAGGGTCGAGTTGACTTTTAAATAAAATAAACTTGCAAAATTACTTATAGAAACTTGCCTATGGTTATTCATATAGAGGAAATAATGATTTTTGTCTGTTAGAGGTAATATTATGTGTTAATCTGAAATAGGATTCATTTCTGTGTTTTCCATAACAACAATATGGATTTCAGTTATTGTATCTCCTGTTTTCCGTAATTCATAAAATTCTGCAAATCTGTCATCTTTCCTTCATGGAACTTTTATAAACACTGAACTGGTTAACAGCGGTTTTAATTCATTTTCAATCAAATTGTCAATTTTCTGTATGTGCAGCAAGGCTCTATTAATTTTACCTACATATATCACAAATACAGTTGTAGGGCAAACACTTAAAATGTTGCCTGAATTCTTTTTCACACCTTTATTTCTCTCTGCTAGACAGCACATGTGGGAAAAGGACACATCGCTTACTAAACGAGGCAAAATTATATTATATTGCTTTCCTCCAGTCACACTTCATTTTCACCAAATTTAACAGCTCATTCAGCAATAACTGTTAATAGGGGCTCATGAAAACTTTAAACTGATGAAATGATAAGTTTAAAAATAAGAACCATATTTATGCAAAGTGAAAAGTTCTGCTATTGCATTTGTTTTGTATAAGAAAAAAAGCATTTAGCATTTAGAGATTTTGTAATTGTTTCAATTTGTTAAAGGACATGTACAAAATTTTTTCACTCACCTTGTCTTTCTCCTAACTTCAAATGTTTCATCTCCCTTGTATTTTTTCCCTTTCATTTTTAATTAGTAGATTCTATCACTTTTTCCAGTCTTAAGGTTCGTGCAATCACGTGCAATCGCGAGTCCCGACCCGCAACGCACGATGTGTATGAACGAAGGTTTTGGGCGATAATCAGTCCATTTGTAGGCACTTTATTGTCTGAAACAGTTGTTCGTTTGGGGATCGTTGCACGACCGACTTGGCGGATCTCCAAACGAACAACCGTTTCGGGCGATAAAGTGTCTACACTTGCTATTGACGAAGTCCGCTGTGTCGGACAAGATGCATCTAGCCTGCTTTTAAATTACTTCCGCTCCACAGAAGCTACTGTAGAAACATGCCGGTATTGTATCTTCTGACTCATGCTTCTCTGTTTGGGGAATGATCTGCCACATATTTGCATTCCATTACTGATTGTGATTATTATAGCTCTACTTTGTATGTTCTATTTAGCCCTTTACTGTGGTTTTGGGTACATTTAATTATATACTGAGTGACTTATACATTTATGTTCAATGTGATATTGCTATCATTATCATTGGTGTGTGTGATCCCTCCATGAGAGGCAGGGATATTTACTAGCGATATACCGGTATATCAATACTAATATTATAAGTGATAAATACTTTATCAGTGCTATGTGTGAGTGGGAAGTGCTTTTAACTTTTGTACTTTATATATGATGTGCTGCTCCCCTATGTGTAATAAAGGAGTTTTATTTTTATAAGATATTTTGGTGGTGTGCCCGTTTTGTATCCACTTCTTTTTTCTCTATTGTGCATATATACGCTATTTTGGTGGATGGAGCACCCCCTTTAATACGATTGCTCCTACTGTGGACGAGTGCCTGTATGCTCTTTGTAGTGTGATAAAGTGCCTACACACGGGACGGTCATCGTCCGAAATGTTCATTCGTACAGATTGTGCGTCGCAGATTGTGACCCGCGATCGCATGTGTGTATGAACCTTTACTCATAAAGTAAGGAGTCTCACCAAATTGGATTTAAGTCAGCCTACATTCTAGCTCTCATTCTCTAGCTCTCATTCTAGCTCAATGTGCTTGATTGGGATATACGTAAAGACATTTTTTTTTTTTTTTAGAAAGAACACCTATGAGGTCACAGGTTCAAATCCCTTGGCCTGCATAGGTTTTTTTTATTTTCTTTGTTTTTTTTTTAATTTTTTTTATTTTCATATGAAATAAACTACAATGTTAATTTCATAAATCACCCAGCAGTCACAGCAAAGGGAGAGGTGAGACACAGCTTGTTGTATGTTTGTGAATGTGCTCTGTCCATTGGGACAATGTTGTCTGGAGACTTTAGTTCCCCTTTAAATGTGTCCCTATTGGACCAAATGGCGACCCAGTTGTCTCCTTTCCCTTTAAAATACAAACCTACACATAGAAAAGCTGGTTGGTATTTAGTAGTTTGATGCAGGCTGCACTGATTTCATTGTAGCCATAGATCATGTCATAATGAATTGCTACATAGCCTTGTAATATTCAATATGTAGATTTCATTTGTGTTTAGGTGTTTAGGCTCAATCTGTCATGTTACATTGTAACATTGTAACCTACGTGTACCAGCGGGAGTGCAGGCATATACTATTGACTTATACATATACTGAATAAACAATTTGGATATGATTTGTGGAGACCTGTGAGTGCGCCTAGTATTCTTTGTGGTATGGAAGCAATTGGGACAGCACCTGGGCAAGTATACTGAAATTATGGAGTGCAATCAATTTTTGGATATATATAAAGATTAGCAATCCATTCCGTGTAGCAGTTGACGCCTGGGTGCCACTCCAAAAGGGCATACACAAGAAGAGAAGTGGAGGCACTCACGGGTCTGAAAAATAAGTAAAATGTAACTTTTATTAAAGCAATTAAAACACTATAGCATATCAACGCATTTCAGCACGCAGAGCTGTCCTCAGGATATGACATATAACCCATAGGGTGGGTATTTATAGTAATACAGACAAATTGTCCAGTTAAGAGGATACATCAAAATTATAACTATTTAAAACTATTAAATACAATTAAAAAATACAAATGTTGTTAAACATAAGAAGTAACAAATCAATAACAATTTACACTGCTGCAGGGGGAAAAGATACAAACAACAAGACCCTGATAGTATAAAGTTAGTTAAATAATAACTTAAATAGTATTCACAGAAAGCAGTGAAACAACAGCTGCTCAAGCATGGTCAATGTATTTGAAGCATGGTCATGCTTCTATGTGGTAATAGCACCCCCAACATTCCCCTTTAATGGGAGGTTCTATGCCTTTAATATAATGCACTGGATGACTGGATGGGTGGCTTCTTTCCTCATTTTAAAAAGCCAAAGGTCTGGGGGTAAGTGAGAGAGCCTGTTATATGGATCCAGTGTGCAAGTATGAGAAATGCAAAAGTTTGCTAATCGTATTTGAAGTAAAAAAGGTTAGAAGTTAGGACCTTCCAGACTGGGGTTACCTTGACGTGGTTGGAAGGCTTTTCATTCATGTGATCACAGTAATGTATACTAAAACCCCTTTGTTTATAATGTATGCCAGTGTGCAGATAATATGATATCGTATGAGGCATAGGAATGTGTATTGATTATCTTTTTTATGTTTGTATATATATATATATATATATATATATATATATATATATATATATATATATAAATGTGTGGATAGTCCTTAGCACACCCTTATACGAAATAGCCGCCTCGGTGCATCCGTCAGGCATATACAGAGAAAGGAAAACCGGAGCACTCACAGGACTTTATTCACGGAACAGAACTTTATTCAGCGTGTATCAAAGCGTTTCGGCCATCTTGTTTGCGGCCGTCGTCAGGATTACAGAGAGACGCCAAAATGTTTTGCTACAGGCTGTTCGCCGTATTTTGTGTTGTTGATCTCCACAGAATTTTTGTTTTTATTTTTAGCCATTCCCAGTGCATTTCTGATAGCTTGGCGGTGGGAATGGATAAAAATAAAAACAAAAATTCTGTGGAGATCAACAACGCAAAATACGGCGAACAGTCTGTAGCAAAACATTTTGCTACAATGGGCCACCCACTAGCTACTTTCAAGTGGATGGCAATTGATCATCAAGTAATAAGAAAAGGCAAGGACAGAAATCGCACATTATTACAAATGGAGGCTCGTTGGATTAGGTTCCTGAGGACTATGTCCCCAACTGGACTAAATGAACAACTGTCCTTATCCTGTTTTCTCTAGGATTAAGTAGTCTATCTCATACAATATAGCATATCTAGATAATACTAAGGAGAGATCGCATTATCCATATAGTAACCTTGCCCTTGGAGTTTGATGATAGTATAACAGGAGGGACATCTCCCTCTCAGCCCTCACCTTGAGGAGTAATGCTTCGTTAACCTAAACTTATGTGAGACCCGGTTACCCATTTTTTAATAGAGACTAGTATAGCCTTTAATATGTATAGTTTCCTGAATGAACCTTGATGGAGTCTACTTTTAGTTTGTGTAGACTAACATACTTTATCACTGGACAAGGACTATGTACTATGTCCCCAGTTGTTCCCTGATATATCCAGCGATACTAAGTTTTTTTTGTTTATATTATTTTATTATGATACTATACTATGTTATATATTATGTGTTGCATATTGTCATTTTAATGAGTCACTATGCACTTTAATTATCACCTTGGGTGTTGGTAGTCCTTCTCCTTTTAGATTAATTTAAGAGTAACTTAGAGATTTAGCTGGATACAATTGCACGTTTTGATACATGAGGGCCCTGATTTTAGTTTATCTATGCCCAATTTTACCATTCACCCCTTGAGCATTCGTCCCCCACATAGATGTATGAGGCACTTTGCACTTTATAATGAATATGAACTTGACTTAGCAGCCCGTCCCAGTTCTTCTTAATATATTTTAGAGATTTGTTGTTTTAAATTAACTATTTTTAGACTCTTGTTCTCATAGGGTGCACTGACACTTTAGACTCTGATACTTATGCACCGATACTTATATGTTTAGAAGCCTGAGAGCCGTCACATGATGCGGACATGTACGGGGAATTGGCTGTACTCCTGAGACTCCAGCGGCTGTCTCTGTGGGTTAATTGTTCCGATAGGTGGGGTGGAGGGAGGGTTGGGGGTGTGTCACAAGTCACATGTTATTTTAAGATTTTAAGATGGCCGAAATGCATTGATACACGCTGAATAAAGTCCTGTGAGTGCTCCGGTTTTCCTTTCTCTCTCTCTCTCTCTCTCTCTCTCTATATATATATATATATTATAAATACACACACACACACACACACACACTGGTGCAAGTGCAATCAAGACATAAGTACATATGGATAAGTACATATTTGATTAAGGTCTTCTTAATCAATAACTTTCTTTATTTCTTATTCTTTCTTCAAATTACTTTCTTTGGTCTCTACTGATGACCACTGCGTTGCCGGACATCATCAGAGCATCTAAAAACCAATAAGTCATATGATTGAAACACTTACCACCAACACACACCCCTAGCATGTGACCAGTCTTTAACCAGTCAGTAGGAAAGTGACAGAAATGTAAAACACACCCCCCCCCACAAAAAAGTAGCCATGTATGTATTACCATGGAAACTACTTGGACACAAATACAAAGTGTAGAAATCCGTGGGAACAAGTCATATAAAAGGGGCACTACCCATGTATTGAAATTTTTGGATTCCTTATGTTGGTTACCATACTATGAACTAGTTACTATAGACATTACGTCCCTGTACTCGTGTATACCACACTCATGTGGCTTGGAAGCCATCCGATATCTGGATTCATATAGTGAATACTCATCAGAATGGAAATTGTTTATTCTTGAAGCGGTTAACTATTTACTCACCCACAATTACTTTGCCTTTAATAAGGGATATTACATTCAAACCCAGGGGGCATTGATGGGGGCAAAATTTGCCCCGCATATGCAAATTTGTACCTTGGGTGGTGGGAGGAGCGTAATTTGTCATATGACCATCCCACCAATCCACACATAGAAAAGATAAAATTTCATAAAAAATATATAGATTTAGTTTAGTTTCAACCACTAATACAGAAACTTAATAATAACAATTTCAATTTACGGTTGGACATACGGAGGGGAGGTGACCCATTATCTGGACTTATCTATTAGTATAAATGAGTGTCAAATTTTAACAACTGTTTGTACAAGCGTGCAGCTTACGAGATAGATTTTTGGAGCGTGGCTATGGCCAAGATATTTTAAATGAGGCATTTCTTAAAGCTCTTAAGATGGATAGGTCTTCTTTACTTAAACCAAAGAGGGCTGGAAAATCTGGGGGTGATAAAAGCTTAGAGAAACAAGATGCTTGTCGACAGCAACCCATCACATTTATCTCTACCTATAGCTCTCAATTTTATGATATAGTAAACATACTAAAAAAGCACATACCTGTTTTAAGGACTGAAAAAAAATTGGAAAGTATCGTTTTGTACCCAAGAGAGCTAGTAACTGGTTAGGGTACAAGGGTATGTTTAAATGTGGACACATGAGATGTGTTACCTGTGATTTTGTTAAAATGGGTCAAGAATTTTCTAATACGCAAACAGGTAGACTATTCTCTATTAAGGAATATATAAACTGCACTTCTGTGTATGTAATCTATCTATTAAGATGTGGCACTTGCAATTCACAATATGTGGGCTGTACTATTAGAACTCTAAAATCTAGAGTCTGTGAGCATATTAGGGCCATTAAGAACAGGGACCCTAATAGCCCAATAGCAAGGCATTTCTGCTTATGCAATAATGGGGACATTAGCAAGTTACAGATACAGGGCATACAAAGAATCAAAAGAGACTCAAGAAACAAAAATAGGTACAAAAAAATTATTAAAGCAGGAAACAAAGTGGATATTCCTGTTAGATACAAGATATCCTACTGGTATGAATTTTGCGCTAGATGATGTAAATTGTTTTATTGTATTAAGTAAGCATATCCAATAAAGTAAATGTGATCCTCTGCACTCGTCCACACGTGGGTGCCCACTCCTCCAGATAGTCCAACCCTTAATGGACATATATCAATCGGAAACAGCAGAAAAGAGGGTCGCACTCCAAAGTAAATTAAATTGAATTTATTATTGACCACACATATATCACAACGTTTCGGGGGGAAACATGCCCCCTTCCTCAGTCACCTGAGGAAGGGGGCATGTTTCCCCCCGAAACGTTGTGATATATGTGTGGTCAATAATAAATTCAATTTAATTTACTTTGGAGTGCGACCCTCGCTTTTCTGCTGTTTCCTATTAAGTAAGCATAGTCTCACCTGATCTGTAACTTTTTTTGTTCCCAGTGCTAATACTGAGACAGTGACAATATATATGCAATTGGATACACTGTTCATGATTACGCTTTAGATACATATGGATATTATCCATTATAGAGTTTAATATGCCTTTGTATGCCATTTAAGTATAACCTGTTCTTTTGTGCTAACTCAGCAGTTCTTAGTTTTATATGGTGGGCCCTTGTTATCTGCTTGAGTATTCCAATTTGCAGGCTTGAGCAATTGATGTGATTCTTTATTATTACTGTTTTTAATGTTTTACTATTCCTCACGTAAGTTGTCACCTGCGCGATGTTGGCGGGGGGGGGGGGGTGACGGGAACCAGATCGATCTGGACTGTGTTGCGGAGCAACGGGAACTTACGGAAATCGGAGACATCTCCTGTTTAAGCCATGTAGGAGTTAACTCATGGGACTTGTTGGACTGAGTTGAGAAAGAGTTAACCGGCGGTATCTTTGAGTTTCCTTCGATATGGAGGGACGCAATGCACGCCGTGCACGTCACGGTCATGTGGGGTTTTTGAAATGTGTATATAGGGGGAGAGACAGAGGGATCTGTTATGCCTATGATTAAGAACCTGCTTGTCCGAAACGCGTAAGGCAGTTGGAATAAAAGCTTTTTTATCTGCAGCAGCTTAAGTGTTGGTCTCTTCTGTCCTGGTTTTGTGCAAATTCCCAATGCGTTTGACTTGCCGTGGCAACACTTTTATCACTTTTCCTTTTTCCGGACAGGAAATGTGATAAGATAAAATACTACCTGTACCTAAAGAGACAATTGTGAAAAAACTACAAATACCAGCACTATGGACGTAATATTCTTTATGTTACTGGCTTCGTGATCCTTTGTGTTGATAAAAATGAATAAAGAAGGAAGGGAAAAGAGAGCAAAAGCCTGGATTTAGTTACTTAACAGATAATATAAAAAAATGTATAAAAAACACATTTATTTTTCCAGTGTTTTATTTTCTTTAATCAGCATGAAGAATGTTAAAAACAGATCCAGTTCAAGATAAATTCCCTGCTCTGGGATTTAGTCTACACAGCACTTTTTTGGAATGCTCTAGGTCTGATGGCTTCTTCCTGTTTACTTGTTTACGCGTTTCACTGTTTAATTTCCCATGATTTAATTTCCCATGATTTTGTGGATGTTGCGCTATAAGTGACGTCATATTCATGCATTCCATCTCCCAGTTTAGTTCCGCTATTGGTACTGGTTATTATTACTAGTATATATGAGTGCTGTCTATGAGTAGGTATACATTTCTTATAGATAGTAGAAATAATAATTTCTCAATAAATAACACATTGGATAGATAAATACATAAAACTAGACTAAAATTTCACATTAATGTGAAATTAATCACATTAATATGAATGTGAAATTTCTTATTTTCTTCTTATTTTTAATCAATTTATTCACATTTTGAGACCAGAGTAATGAAGAAGAGACACCCTTAGACTTAAGGAGTAAAAAAACTGCTTGTTTTTAGTAATCTGGAAGCCAAAGATAGACAAAGTTAGGAAACCGTAACTAAACCGGGAGAGGGAACATCACTAATAGCGCAACATCTGCAAAATCACAGGAAAATGCTGTGAAAAGCATATAAATACCTTTAATACATAAAGGTAAGCATAGAAACTCTTGAAAATCCAAAATGATTCGGTGAAACACGTTGAGTGAACAGGAAGAAGCCATCAGACCTAGAACATTCCAAAAAATTGCTGTGTAGACTGAAATCCCAGAGCAGGGAGTTTGGCTTGAACTTAAAGGGAATGTCCACCCCCCCAAACTAACTTTTTACATGTATTTGGCCAAAAGAATAGCTTCAAAACAAGCTTTACAGCTTTTAAATCGGTCCAGCGGTTCCAAAGTAACTCGCCCTTCTAGCTGGGAAGTCCCATCCCACAATGTTTTGACTGTTTTGACCCCAGGATCCCGCCCTATTTGAAAATCCACCAATCAGCAGCTCTATTGGTTTGTGTATGGAAGAAAGACTGAATTTGCACGCTGCCGCAGCTGATAGAAGTGATTGTTTCTGCTCCACTCTGCACTGATTGTTCTGTGACAGATGGATCGCGATCTCTAACCTTGTATTTCATTTACAGTAGGTAATGTAAAAACGTACTATACACATACAGATACACTCAGACATACATACTGACACACTCACATACACTCACTCACACACACAATTACACATACAAACACCCACACTCATACACACACTCTCTCTCTCACATACACACACCCATAATCACACATACAGAGTCACTCACACACACACACACAAACAGCTCTGTAGCTCTGGTGAGTAATAGATTTAATTGGCAGACATGGCAATAATATCGGGAAAGGCTGTAATAACAAATTTGGCATAAATCAGCGTCACTTACTGTGTTTACGGAGCTCTCTGCTCTGTTTACACAGCTCCGATAATGCCGTGTTCTTATTGGCTCTTGCATTCAGGAATACGCGCGAGAGGAGGAATGTGATTTTTTTTTTTATTATGCGGGGTCAGCAAATGTCACGGCAGAGATCTAATGGAGCGGATATGCAGGCTTGGTGTGGCCTGATGTATAGCACATGTAATATCGGACCACCAAAAGGTTTTTTGGAAAAATCATCATGGCGTTTAAAGTTGGTGCTATCAAATAAGCAACATATAAAAAGTTTATTTTTTGGGTGGACATACCCTTTAATCTGTTTTTACTATTATACTGTTTTTAACATTCTTCATGATGATTGAAGAACATAAAACACTGGAAAAATAAATGTGTTTTTTTAAAAAAAATTTATATGCAATTAGATATTATGTTAAGTAACTAAATCCACATTTTCAGTCTTTTGCTCTCTTTTCTCTTTCCTCTTTATTCATTTTTATAAACATGCACAGGGGAGGAGGATTACGCAGCCAGTAACATAAAGAATATTTTGGACAAGTATAAGTGGAATGCTGAGCTTCGCACTGAACCAGAAATAACCCTACAAGAAAGTTTTCCATAGACGCAGAGGATAAACATAAACACATACTAACTATGGACAAATCAACTAGATAGTAAAAATAAGCAGATAGTAAAAGCAAGTGCCCCAAAGCCAAAACAGGTAAGTAATTGGCCCTCCAAGAAAGAAAGCCAAGCCACTTAGCACAGTGTAGTATCGCCGCGAAGAGAGCTCAAATCGCACATCGCTGTGTCTATACTTTTCGCTCGCTATTATAAATATGGCGAAAGAGGTATTTTTGCTGAGCCGATGTGCGGCGGTAATTTTAGCCCTTTTTATCCTTATAAACAACTTTTGTCCATTAATAGAATACCCTCCCCCAGCCCCAACCGCTATAAAAATAATTTAAGAAAGTGACCAGATCTTTACTTACCTTCTATGAAAGAAACTGCAAGCAGGGGGCGGGACCGGCAGCCGCATCCGTGATTGGCTGAGAGGCAGCCAATCACGGACACGGCTGCCGGCTTCTCAGAATGCCGGAGGAGAGAGGGAAGGTAAGTAGAGTTCTGGTCACTTTCTTAAAATAATTTTTTTGCGATTGGGGCTGGGGGAACATATTCTATTACATGGGCAAGGGGTTTTATGCTAGGGGGAGGGATAGCAAAACGGGAGGGAGAGGGAGGGGGAGAAGGGCTGCAGTACGCATGCCAAACTTCTCCCGGAGGCCAGGTAGGAGGCAGAGTCCTATATGGACTCTGCTATCCTCCTGGTGGGCAGTTTTTGGGACTTTGGGTGGGGACTACAGGAGAACCTTATGGAGCTGGGATGTGAGGTAAGGATTTTACTACACTACATGATGGGGCCAGTAGTGGGGTCGGATTATAGTTTTGGGGATGGACATGCTCTTTAATATGAGGAGTCCTTATCCTAACTGATAAGCTTGCAAGATATATAAGGACTAACTAACAAACTAATCAGCGACTACATATATAGGAATACAGCCTGACTAAAACAACACTATTATAAAAGGATCAACAATTAAATATCCTCAATTATATACAAAGAACAAGACTAAAAAGTATCTAGAAAAAGAACACCATGAGTTATCAAAAGCTTTCGAAAGACACACCAACCAGTCACTATAGAAAACACTGAAGTGCCCATTGTTCATTAAGCCCACATGGGAACAAGGTACCCAAGTGATGTATCCACCTTGCTTCAGAACATAAGAGTGTGGTTTCATTGCTGGTAAACCTATCTGTTTTAGGATCAATGTTTAGAGGTACGGGTAGGATTTTATCTTATTTATTACTTTTCCTGTCCAGGATGTAGCACTTTGACATTATAAAGTGCAACAGTGCAATTAGAAAATGTTAAACATTTTTACAAAAAAATTAAAGGGTATGTCCACCCCAAAAATAAAAATGTAATATGTTGTTTAATAGTCCCCACTGACCTTATCCACATTATTAAAACTTTAAAATTCAGAATTTTTATGTGGTTATATAGCCCGTAGTGCAGCAGACCTGCTCCAGCCTGTACTTCCGCTTTAGCAGCATGTGGATTTCATGTGCACTGACCCCATGCATCTTCGCTGCCAAAATTAGCCCAGCCCACCAACGTGCGACATCAATGATGATCAACGGAATAACAGAGGAGCATGTATTCAGGAGAATATGCTTTGATGACGAGCGCACAGAAATTAATATCCTATAAATAGCAGTGGAAAGACCGTAACAAATACGACATACTTCCGTAACTATCAAAAGCTAACTTCGGATTGGACAGTCGGATTAACATCATATAGTGTAGGGCACTGGAAATGAATTCCGGCAGATGTGAATGGGTTTGCTGCCTGTGCAGGCACAGAAAAGGCACAGTAACGCAGCTACAACCTACTACTTTAAAAGTGCTGCTGTTAAACATGGATATCTTCTGAATGACACATTGGATAAAGACGCAGTATGGCTTATTTTAAAGTATATTTAAAGGCAGATGTACTATTAAAAATGATTTTGGGGTGGACATTCCCTTTAATTAATAACAAGCAGGGAAATTTCATAAAAGTTCTTATCATTAAAATGGTTCTCATTTCGTTCCAACCAAACAGATATTATTTAAGAATTGAAAGCCAACATCTGATTGGTTGGGGCAAAATTAGCACTAATTTTAACAATAAGATATTTAACATTTTTTAATAGCACTATTGCACTTTATAATGTTTACTGTATGTTTATGTGTGTCATGTTTGCACATAAAGCAGGAGACCAATTAACCAAATCGGTGTTGATTGGTTAAATACACGTATCTGTGGGGGAGTGATTTTATAAGGGTGTTTTAAAAGTTTTGTGTGATCCTGATGACGGCCAAATATGTCAGCTGAAATGAGTTGATAATTTCCCAATAAAAAAATTGTTGTTTCAAGCACCCGTGAGTTCAGATGGATTCAGAACCTGGGCGAGCGATATGAGGTTACGTGAGTACTGCTAACTATTTTCTAAATTAGATAGATAGATACTGTAGATAGATAGATAGTTAGTATTGGCAGTATATCTAGTATTACTGAGTTAAGTGAAACAACACTTCACTTTTTAGTTTTACTGTTTTCTGACTGAAATTTCCTCTGCTTTTACAAGTGGTTAATAAGATGCACAACACATTCCTAAATAGGAGCTTTAATGGAAGAAAAGGAAGCAGTTGACATTGGACTGAAATTAAAGTAGAATTGGTTCACATGCAATTTTAGCTAGTAATATAAGAGCTGTCAAAACAACAGAGATTCTGAATTAATCATGTTTTTGTTTTGGCTACAATTATGGATTCCTTATTGCAGATGAAAATTTGGCATGATTTATGCGGACCCACATTTCTAAACTAGAAGACTAAAAGAAGCTAACTAATTTGTGACACAAAATTTTCATTATACACAATTACTATTGTTATTCATGGTGCAAAAAACCCCCACTTCACTCTCACAAAATATTTTTTACTATAATTTGCACACCATCTATAATTATACAGGGACTAATATCTGCTATTTTTACTTCATGTTGTGTTGTATTTTTAAGAAAAGTCTGCTTTTATTGTAACCAGGAGACTCAACAAGAGTAGGTTTCCCTACTCGCGCATGCACGCTAGAGACTGGATATATGCATTGTTCACATCAATTATGCATGCGTAAGAAGGGAGAATGGAGCAAACTAAAAGACTTACTGGATGCAAGCAAAGCACACTTAACTGGTACACAGCGCAATTGGATGAAGGAATAGCATGTTTTATAGAGTGTAATAATACAAAGGGTATCTCAACCCTCCATAGAAACTTTCAGCTATATTGCAGGGCATACCCTCCCACCCCCAACCGCTATGTTAGAAGTTTAAAAAAAGAATACAAACTCTACTTACAGCTCCTTGTTCCAGTGTTGGACCAGCAGCCGAAGCTGTGATTGGCTGAGAGGCAGCGATAGAGAAGATGCTGGAATGAGAAGCTGAAAGTACAGTTTGCATTCTATTTTTAAACTTCTAACATAGTGGTTGCGGACGGGAGTATATGCCCTGCAATATAGCTGAAAGTTTTTACGCAAGGTGAATAATTGCAAGAGAGGGATCGGGAGGGAGGGGGGAAAGGGTTCCTCAGCGCATGTCACCATCCCTCCCAGAGGCAAGACAGGAGGCAGAGATGTTTGGACAGGAAGACAGCCACTACTCAGTATCCTGGACTTTGGACATGGACTACAGGTGAACCATAAGGAGCAGGAATGTAAGGTAAGGATTTTATTAAACTGTACTGTGGGGCCAATAGTGGGTTAAATTTTATTTTTCGGGGGGAACATTCCCTTTGACCCCAAACAAAAATTTAAATCTGACCTAGTTATCCTCCAAACCTAGACCTCGCTAGGTTTAAGTGCATAGGGTCCAGACTGGCCGGACCGGCAGCAGTATCAGTGATTGTGGTCCAGGCCCTTCTGCTGCTGCAGTGCATGGAAAAAGCAGCAGAAGACAGTGGAGGTTTCAAATTCTGATTTGTATATTTGGGAACATCTTACACAATTTTTAGTTTTACATTTTTGGGGGTTGGAGGATGGGTGGGTGGGTTTGGCAAACAGAAGATTTAAGACATGATGACATTCAAATATGGCTTAAATTTGAATGCAATCAACTGCAATATTAATGGACAAGCCTGTAGCATGCAAAAAAAGTACTGTTGTTTCTTGCTAATTTGCATTTTGATTATGAAAGAAAATAATTCTCTCTGTAATTTGCAATTAAAGAAAATTATAGAAATGGCAGAGAAAGAAAGATCATAAAACTTAACATCAATTTACTAGTATTAGGGCATTTTGTTATTCTACAACAATTTTTTGCTGTTCAACACAAAATTTCTGTTTTTAAATTTTGCTGCAACTTTTTCTAAAAATAAAAACTGGTATTTAAGTACCATAACTGTTGGAAAGTTTTCATTTGGAGTTTGCAAGTAAGAGTGTTTCTTAATAAGTCAGACCCCCACTATATCAATTGCTTATAGAGATGGCCTTACTTGCAAAAATCGGATTTTTGAATAGAGATGGACCGGATCGTGGATCCAAACCCGGTTCCGCTGCGGATCTCCAAGATCCCCGAATTGACAAAATTTGTGGATTTTTTTGAATTCTGCTTTGCTTCCAGAAAAGCATACCAATTTCTGAAAGAATCTGATTGTAACCAATTGTGACTGGTATACTCAGAAATCTGAAATAGTATACTAACTAATAAAATTCTTTTCCAATCAGAATTGGTTACAATCAGATTATTTCAAAAAGAATCTAATTGTATGTTCCCCAGACCATTTCCGAGGTTCCAGAGCCATTTATAGTAAGTTACTGTTTAATTTTTTACAAAATTTTAGAAAATTCTTTAAAGATTTTGGAAAACGATTGTGAGGAAATTTATTTAGTTTCCAGGTCCCAGAGCCATTTATTATAAGTTACCTATTGCTATTTTACCTTATATTTAGGCAGATTGGCGCAGAGTTTTTCCCCCCTTGATTTTAATGGGTTTTTCCACAATTTTTTTTTTTTTTTTATATAAAATCCTTGAATCCGAGGTGAAACCAATTTTAGCAGTTTTGCCTATCTCTATTTTCAAACATTTGGAAAAGTTTGAAAGTTTGTAAATATAAAATCGGACCCCTTAAAACCAATAAGAACATATACTGTAGATCAAAAAGTTGAAATTAAAATAAGGTTAAAATAGCAATAGTAACTTACTGTGCATGGAAAAAGGTCTGGAGAACATGTATGCAAATATTCAAAACTTGAAATAAAGTAACTTCTTTCACACGTGCACTTTCGAGCTTCCACATTCTATATTCGAAAATTATTTTTGAAAATTCCATATTATTCGATAATTTTATATTTCTAGAATATTCGCTATTTCCTGAATCTGTCTCTGAACCTCTGAAAAGGGGGTGTTCGTTATTATAGAAGATATGTCCAGCATGGAAATGCTTCCTTGTTGCATACCTCAACAAAAATTTAAAAAAAAAAAAATCCAGTTTAGTGGAAAATATCTTATTTAAAATTCTTACGGGCAGTTTTATGGAGTTTAAATCCTGTTAAACTGTTTCAATATCCATAATCTTAGCACTGTATGCGCTGGTTCTGCATAAGACACCTGTGCATCTGGCGCTCACAAATTGTGTTTGCGGCTGCTTTTAATGCTGGATTTTAATGCCAGCTAATAGCTGGCATTAAAACCACACTGTGAGTAACTCCCTCGAAAATTCTAAAATCCCCAAAAGTTCGAAAAGTCGGAAGACCAAAAATTTTAAATTTGTTCGTAAAATCTGATTCAAACTCAGTTTTGAGTTCAAATTCTAGTGCATCTCTAATTGCTTTTCATTTAAAAAAAACAAAAAAGCATAGAAAGCAGCCATCGTGTGAACATTTCTAAATAATGAAAGTTTATCAAACTGGGAGATCACCAGAGAATATATTGGTTTTAGCTTTTTTAGCATTGTCATGAGTAGAGATGAAGGAAAATGCCCAGTTTCATTCTGAAATTGACTTTTCGGATTTTCGAAAAGTTTACAAAAATCCAAAATTCAAAAAAGAAAACAATAGAAGTCAATGGGAAATCAAGTTCCCGAAAGTTTCTAAAAAGTCAATGGTTACATTTGTTATCTAATTTCAATATTAGCTTTGTGCAAATGGCATAGGGACCTGAGAAATGGTCTAGATAACGTATCAATGTCCACAACCTTGAAAAATTATTTAATAACGGAATTTTTTTGGATGTCCGCATCGTATATTCAATATTTATCGAAAATTCAATGAAATCTCAACCATTTTAGAATTCTGATTTCGGAAATACAGTGAAAACTTAAAAATTCGAAATTGCTGATCTCCAAAATACGATGAAAGTTATGAAAAGTTCCGTCAGAACCGAGTCTTTTTCTAACCCATCTGTAGTCATGAGTAACAGAATTGTGGGAAGTAGTAGAGAAGTAGATAACTATGAAGCCATTTCTACAAATCAAATGTTGTGAGATTGTGAATACAAAGTTTATTTGAACTTGGAAGTTTTTTCTATTTAAAAAATGTATTTGCAATTTAAAGGACAATTGTACTCATCTCACCCTCGCTCCTCTTCCACCATGGCAGCATAGTACCCAGGGTAGGGACCTAAAATCGCTAAGTCCCCACCCTGGGTACTTTCCCTAACTCCTACACTACTTACTGCAAATCTGCTTCTCACCCTGGGTACAATCAAAGGAAATGTTTAATGTTTAAATATTAATCAATAGTTGCAATAACACATGGGCCGATATTTCGCCTGACTGATCGGCTGCTATAATATTTCATTAGATCGGGTCAAAATAATGGTGGAAAGTTTTGCTGTGACTGACAGATCTTAGATGTACTTTCATCCAAATCGAACAAAAGTTTACAAAAAACAATAGATGAGAGAGTCATCTATTGCGGTGAAATCAGTTGCGGGGAAAAGTCATCTGCAGGATTTTTTTTCCTGACCACCAGACTACCAATCAGTTTATTGTACAGATACTGAGCAATATGGAAATATTTTCTGGTATCGGCTTTTTAAATACTACAAAGGTTTGTTATCAGATGTCACCAGTAACAAACCTTTTTAAATACAGCCCTAAATGCTAAATCAAAAAAGAAGTTTGCCCTAAACCATATTTTTCCTGGCTTTCAGGTCAGAAACTGCAGATTATATTTGCATGCCCTCTCTGTGACTATATTGTGTTAGTCAGCTGAAATAATTTGTAGATAATTTATGTAGTTTTTGTTCCTATTCTTTCTATGTAACACGATTTTCATCTTGTAGTGCTGTGGGGGTAGCAACATGGAACTTGACAGATAACACCATTGGTGTAGGAAAAGCTTGCAAGCGTTGATAAATGTTCGGTATCAGAGACCGTTAACTTCAGATACTCTGAAACAATTTCCCATACCTTTCCTTTACTGATAGAAATTAATGTTAAGTGTTTCAGTTGTCAGCTATGATTCTGCAACAATTCCTAATGGGATAAAATGCTTTTAACCTAATTATCTATGCCTACTTAAAAAGAACATTCACAGAAGTTTTATAATTTACTTGAAATACTTGATATGATATTAAATTTGTGACAGATCTTATCTTTCTTTAACATGTCATTGTCTCTTTCTCCCATTAATATTATTTATAAAAGAATACAAGAGTAAAAAGCAGTACTACAATGAAAGATAATTACAGAAACAACACTAATAGGTATATCTGTAGTATTCAGTTAGATCAGTTGGACTTGACGTTTCGTTCTTGAAGGCTTTTGATAGTCATCCGACTGGCTTTCTCAATTCAGAATGACTTGTAAAAGAATCTGGTGGCAAAAAAATCCCTGGAATGTGATGTGCTATGGGACATTGTGGCAAACCTTTTCATGGAGAGAGTAAAAACACAGGCTCTTAATACCTTCAAGGACATTGCACCCAGCCACTTTTTCAGAAATTTAACAGAACACATCAATGCTGTGGGCCAAAACATCATATTTAGATAAGAAGAGGTGCAAAACAGCATACTTGCTTTCTTTGACTGCTTAGTAGAAGTTTGAGAAAAAACTAACCCACCCAGATCAGTATTTGATGTTTGACTCTCACCACCCTTTAGATCACAAGTTGGGTGTCATCAGAACCCTATTCACCAAGCAGAAAACGAGCATTCCCACTAGCACAGAGACAAAGGCTAAGGAAACTAAACATAGTAATTGGGGTTAATTAAACATACATACATCTAGTCCAACTTTACACCCTACTTTTTAACCCTACCTAGCAGTCGATCCAGAGAAAGGCAAAAAAAAAAAAAAACAGCTAAAGAGGGAGGGGAGGGAATACCTTCTTGACAAATGGCAATCGGAAAGTATCCCTGGTATCCCAGTATATATATTAATACCAGTAATTCTCAATATTATTTAGTTTTAGAACCTTATCCAGCCCACTTTTAAAGCTATTCAATAAACTTGCATTACCACATCTGCTGGAAGACAGTTCCACAGTTTCACTGTTCTCACTGTAAAGAAACCTTTCCTAACCTGAAGATGAACTTAATTTCTTATAATTTAAAAGGATATTCCCATGTCCTCTGATATGACCCATTAGTAAACACCTCAGAGGAGCCCTTACATAGTAACCCTAGCTTAAAAGGGGGGGGGGGGAATTCCTTCTTGACTCCAATCGGCAATTGGAAAGTATCCCTGGATCAACCAGAACTGCAGTATATGTATTAATACCAGTAATTTTAAATATTTTTTAGTTTTAGAAACTTATCTTGGCCACTTTTAAAGCTATTCAATGAACTTGCCATTACCACATCTGCTGGAAGACAGTTCCACAATTTCACCGTTCTCACTGTAAAGAAACCTTTCCTAACTTTAAGATGAAACTTCTTTTCTTCCAATCCTAAAGGATGTCCACGAGTCCTCAGAAAGGACCTATTAGTGAACAATGCACCAGAAAGTTTCTTTTATGTCCCATTAATATATTTGAATAAAGTGATCATATCCCTGTGAAAACATTGTTTCTTCAATGTAAACAACCCTAACTTGTCTAATCTACCTGCATCGTCAAGCCTCTCCATTCCTTTATTATTTTAGTTGCCCTTCTCAACTGCTTCCATTTCCAAGATGTCCCTTTTGTATATGGGATTCCAAAGCTGCAAAGCATATTCCAAATGTGGCCTTACCAGTACCAGGACCGCCTCCCTGATTGAGGCAAGGTGAAGTACATTACAGAGCAGCACCCTGTAGGGAGGCAGCAGTTTTGATGCCAGAAAAACAATGCTGGCATTGTGTGCCTGAGGCACATGATTTTGAGGCACATGCCAGGCCCCCCCAAAAATGCCATTTGTAAAAACCACATATTTTCGGGAGGTGTTGTCACTTTAAATAGCAGGGGAAGACATGATTTACATTGCACAACAGAATGCAGCTACAACTCCTTCCTCTCCCTTCTGACTGGCGATTCATTTGTATGTATATATGTATGTACAGTTTATTTATTAAGTGCCACTTGAAGACGCAGCGCTGTACAGTAACAAAATTCAATAAAGTCATACAAGGGGAACAAACACATAAATAGCTCAGTACATAAATATATATATATTATATAAATAGAAATGCTAGAGCTTTGCCACAAGAGGAAAGATGGTCCCTGTCCCATAGAGCTTATAATCTAGTTATTTGATCAAAATATCCTTTGTCGGCCCTGCAGATAAAATCAATGTTGGGCATCATTTACCAGTCCCTGTGGGCATCTAATTCCAGTCAATGTGGGCATCATTTACCAGACATTGTGGGCATTATTCTGGACAAGTCATACCCCAATTACGGACAAAGCATCATCCACTTTCAATTATAAAGCCATATCCCTTCTGAGGGTGCGGCAAAGGGGGGAAACATTTGAATTTTTTTTCAGTCAGGTGCCAAAAAGTCTAGAGACGGCCCTGATTTTCTTCCTTTTTTATACTATGCAAATATACGTTATTGAAATCAGCAGTAGCCCTTTAGTATGGAGAACTAAATTCACCAGACAACTTTGCCCCTAACAATGATATATTCCTTTGCTTTTAATACAAAAAAGATAGGTAAACTTTGCAGTTTAAATCTTAGCTCACATGGATGTAAGAAAACTAACATTTCAGTTAAGATTAAAAGCAAGTCTTGGGACCTGAACGTCCAACCTCATGTACTCTGTCAGTACATGTGCATATGTATGGAGGACGGTAGATATAAAATTACTGTTTCCTTGAGTATCTAATGTGTCTCACTTACTGCATATGTTCCCCCGGACAGCACCAGTCGATATACCTTGACTTTGGGCTGTACCATCTGGAGTACACTGGGCTGCGTGACAGGGGTTTTTGTTTATCATAGTATGTCCCATTGGGTTGGGTATTTAATATGTAGTATAAAGAGTCTGATGATGCCGTTGTTTTAGAATGTTTTATTCATGTATGTTGATCTTTTTTGTGAAAAGGGAAGGCCAAATATGATTGGCTTCAGTTAGTCAAATTCATTGTGCTCATGCAGGGGCACACTTTTCTGGTGCTTCATTACCCAGGTTTTTTACTTCTAAACTTAAAGGATGGTCATGTGTCCTGTAAAATAATTTATTGGTGAACAATCCACCAGAGAGTTTAGTGTACGGCCCATTGAACTAAAGAACATGTGGTTTGTGCTTAACTTCACAGCATTCTAGTATCTCACAGTTTGGTCAACGACCATTATGTTCTGTACATGCTCAATTCTAAGTAGAGATGGGATCTAGCCTTGTACGTTCAAAAATCCTCTAACATATGATTGGAAACTCGAAAGTAGTCTCTGATCGTATTTTCAAGGGTTATCGAACGTTCAAGGCTATTCTCGAAAATTATGTTAGATAATAATCGAAAATGCATTCCGTTTTCGGATTTTTGGGGTTTTCCCGAGATCAGGCAAATGGAACGAAACTGGTGAGTTTCGCCCATCTCTAATCCTAAGCAACAGCAGAAACTCGTTACAGTTGGTCACACCCACTAATCTCTAGCCTATTCTTTTTACAGTATAAATAAAGCAAGGAAGCATGTGACAGATGTCAGGAGGTGGCCAAACACTGCACATACACAGTTACTTTATCCAGTTCTTAAAGGGGAACTTTGGTGAAAAAATATATGTTCATAAGGGAGCACTTACCCCTTTGATTAACTATTTGTATCACTATTCGTATTAAACCCCCTTTATTTTTTGTCCATTAGCTCATCCTTTTTTATGGGTCTGGGAGTGTTTTTTGTGGGCATGTCTGATGCCCATACTAGACTTCCTGGCTAGTGATATCATCTGGTGGGCGGGATACTCCTGTACAATCAGCCATGCCATGGGAAAATAGGCAACTAACCTTTATGAGCTTCTTAGTCTCCTTGCCATTTAATGTGCTGCTACAAGCACAGTCTGTCCCTGCATTAATCACTTGATATCTCTCCCCCCTCTATCACCTGTCTGCTTTGATCTCTGTACCTTGCTCCTTCATTCACAGCTGATCGCAGTTATCGGCTGTCAGTGACTGTAGCATAGCAGGTCTATGCAGAGAGTGGATTACAAACAGTGAGTGATCAGCTGTGAATGAAGGTGCGGATTTGGACAAAGATAAAAGCAAACAGGATGGAGGTTGGAAAGCAGCCTACTGCAGGGTGAGAGAGAAATGTAGTAGTAAAGAAACTTCAATTGTCACTTACTGCACACTGCAGAGAGAATTGAAATGCACACAATTAGCTGCTTGAGTAAAGGGGGCAGAACTTCTTCTTCACATGCGCTCAGTCTCATTCTGTAGGTATGCTTGCACTGCATTCTGAGTAAGTGGTGCATCAGGGAAGCTGTAAGATGTCAGCCTTGTGGGTGGAGCTTTTATGGGTGGTCCTAACAGGATAGCTCAGTGACTGTTTAACATGAAGGCACCAGTTTGATTGTTACAAAGGTAATATAATGGCTAAGCTTATGTGTTTATTTCTTTTTTAACCAAAGTGTCATTTAAGAGGCTTACATTTACTTTTTTTTATAGCTTATTGGTGTTTTCTGGGGGGGGGTTCAGATTCTGAAAAATAAAAATGTGGGTTTAGCTCTCCTTTAAACTACTCAAAATTTAAGAAAACAGTCCCCCTGAATCAGCACCCACCGTTCTGTACCCCCAAATCAATATTGGGCCAAACTTGCAATAATGAAGCATAGTTTTAATTAGCAAAGATCACCACAAAACTGTATTAAAAAAACACACATACGGTAAATTTTAAGTACTGTTAATATTCCCAACCACGACCCTGAATCTGGGTTGGGAAGGGGTTTTTCGTTATACCCAAATATGGGCTGGTTTTAGCTCCTCCCCATTGATAGATTCTCCTTTAAACTAGCACAGACCCATTTATAGAATAAATAGTATGAGGATTCATCTTCTTACATTTATCAACATATAATCTCAACTGCCCTTAAGCAACCCATTTTGACTAGATCCACCTGCAGCTGTTGTACCTTACTGAATTTTCCAATGCAATAACAAATAGTTTTGTGTCATCATTAAGCACAGAGAGAAGCAAGGGACTGGAGGACTTCAAGTTAAGATATCTGGGCTCAAGAACTGCATGGGAAAGATAAGTATTGCAAATAAAGGTTGGGGGGTACTCAAAGTATATCAAAAAGTTTTTTTTAGGAGGATAAACATGCCCTTTAACTTTCTCACTGTATAACAACTACAGGTATTATGCTAAGGAATAGTTCTAGAAATAATAATAGTTAGTAGAAAATTATACATTTATTCGATCAAGATCCAAGTGAAGATCTTAACTGGTTGAAAAACTATCATTATTTTCCCATGCTTCAAAACATTACTCCACCCACTGACGGAAACTATGATTAGTATGTCATGGCCAGGAGTTTTTTGTTGGATAAATGAGCATGTATTGTATGAAATCCTTACTTTAGGGCATGGCATGCATAACCCAAATGTTATATGGTAAGATACAGTAATGACCTTCTTTTAGGAAACTAATAATCTAGCACAGACATGACAGCTTCATAATTACCTATGATTACCTATAAGTACAGTTGAAATAAATTACAAGCTGTAAAAAATTACAGGAAAAAAATAGCTGACTTCTCCTTAAAGGTACATTGTTTTTCAAGTTAAATTCATTCAGGGAGATTCACCCAGAGGCGCAAGCTCTCTGGGCAAATCTCCTGTTCCGGATTAACCAAAGGATGTATAAAATACATCCTTGGGTACTTAGGGAGCTAAGTTCAGTTTTATCTAGGCCATTGTTTCTTATTTTTGCAGATTCCCTCATGTCCGGAGGTGTGCCTCTGGATTGGAAAAAGGCTGATGTTATTCCAATATTCAAAAAGGGTAGTCGTTCAGACGGGTAATTACAGGCCTGTGTTAATAACTTCAGTGGGAAATACTGGAAAGTTTAATAAGGTAACATGTTCTAGAGTATGTTTCAAGGACTGACATTATAAGTAGTAACCAGCATGGATTTAGGAGGAATAGATCTTGTCAAACTAATTTGCTTGGCTTTTATGAGGAAGTAAGTAGAAAGTTAGACTCTGGATAGCAGTAGATGTACTTTACTTGCATTTTGCAAAGGCTTTTCATACAGCCCCCCATAGGCGACTAATGTATAAGCTAAGGTCTGTTTGGTCTGGGGAGGCACATTTGTTCATGGATAAAAATTGGTTAATGAATTGGATGCAGAGAATAGTTGTTAATGGGGCTTCATCATTATGGACTAAAGTGCTCTATGGTGTGCCATTGGGCCGCTTCTATTTAATCTATTTATTAATTAATGATTTGGAAGTGGGTATTATCAGCAAGGTTTCTGTGTTTGCTGACACACAAAACTTTGTTGACCATTAAAACTTCAGAGGATGTGCATTTGTTGCAGGGGATCTAGATAGATTGCCACATTGGGGCTAAGTGGCAGATGAGATTCAATGTTGATATCTGTAAGGCATTTAGACTTAAAAATCCTTGTGCTGCTTATACTATAATAGGCTTTGTTAAGTGAATCCCTGTTGGAAAGGGATCTTGGAGATTTGGTGGATAACAAACTTAAAGGAAGCAAGCAGTGCCAGGTTGTATAAAGAGAGGTATGGATTCAAGGGAGAAACTGTTATCTCCCTCTTTACAAAGCATTTATAAGCATTTGGAATAGGCAGTGCAATTTTGGAATCCTGTGTACAAAAAGACATCTTTGAAATGGAATGGTTTTTTGGTTAAATGAAAAGTGGGAATTATTAATAAATGGGAAATGAAGACTTGATTGTAGTAATGAAAGCCTTGCTGGGGATGATTGTGTTATATCATTACGGACCATACAAAACTACTGGGCATTGTTCACCAATAGAGCTTGTCATAGGACATGTGGCCATCCCTTAAGACTGAAGAAAAAAGGTTTAGGCTTCAAGTTCGGAAAAGGTTTTTAACTGTGAGGACGGTAAAGCTATAGAACTGTCTTCCAGTGGATGTTGTTATGGCAGTTCATTGGTCAGTTTAAAAAAAAAAACTGGATGACTTTCTGCAAACAAGAATGTTGCAAGTTACTGGTATTGATACATAAAGTAGAGTTGATCCAGGGAATTTCCGATTGCCACTTGGAGTCAGGAAGGAATTTTTCCCCCTTTCATAAATTTGTTTTTTTTTTGCCTTCCTCTGGATCAACAGTTAGGCAGGAAATGAGGATATTGCTAGATGAGTTGGACTGGATGGACATGTCTTTATTCAACATGGATGGACATGTCTTTATTCAGAGTCACGCAACCAAAGGCTGCGTGACTCTGGTTGAATCTCCCCCCCGCACGTAAGTATTTAACGCCAGATATTAGCTGGTGTTAAATACTTACTCGCAAACAGCCGCGCACCCTCTTCTGGTACTCATGCAGCTGCTACAAAGAGAGTCTTAACGTCACGCTAACTGTTCATAATTCGGTTAGGGCGTTGTTAAGGGCTGAAAGGAGCTCTGTGCACCCGCAGCGCTCCTCAGTAAATGACCCTGATTGTTTAACTAAATTCTTTCCATTTACTAGAACTGTTTTATTGGTGCCATCTAAACTGTAGGTGTTTGGTAAAACATATTGTTGATTAATAGTTCCTCCAATGCAGTATTTGCATACAAAACAATTTCTACTATGCACACATGTTTTATAATTTAAAGGATGGAAGAAAAAATTAAACATAATTTTAAAACTAAATGTAAACATAGTAAAAAAACATTTAAAGCATCAATCCTTCCTCTCCAGTTTTATTTGTGGCACGTTTAAGTTAAAGAACCTTTAATTTAAATCAGTAATCCCCACAAGAATGAACACTGCACATGCTGATCATGAGAGGTCTATAAATAGAAAATTAACTGGATTGCAACAAAAGCACTTAACAGAGTACATAAGTGCCAGTTCTGCAGGCCACAGTCAAAGATAGTTGACAAATTCAATTAGTTTGAACAGAATTTGTCAACCTCCACTTTGCGCTGTGACACCCCTGCACAATTAATCTTCAAAATGAATATCTAAATCAATTAGAGTCAGATGCTGATTGGTATCCATCTGACCAGGTGGATACATCCCTCCCCATCAATTCAAAATAGATATGGTTGTTAATTACATTAATTATGAGCTGCAATATCAAGGTATGGTATGGTGGAACTAGGGCAAACCCAAGGGCAAAGACCTAGCATTTTAGGTCCTCACCCTGGATACTGTTAGGGAAGGGGGGGTTAGTTTGGGGGGCTTGGCACAAAGTAAATATTTTAATAAAGTTCTGGTGCAATTTGTAAATGTTTTCAAAAGGTTTTTTTTTAACCTATCTAGATCATATGTTGGACTAATTAATTGACTTACTATGTCAATATTCAGTACTGCATATTTACAATTTGAAACATTCATTTGAAAATACATATAGCTATAGCTTTGGTAGCATAGTAGTAATGCAAAATAAAGTGTATTTCACTTTTCTTCTATAACGCAGAAAGCCCAGGAGGAAAGCAGGGTGTAGATAGTGGTGGGTGGAAAGGTGGGTGGGGCTAGCATAGGGGATGGGGAGGCATGTGTATTAAAGTGGATCATAATCTAAAATGTATGTTTGCAAATGCAAGAAGCCTGGCTGACAAAATGGGTGAATTGGAAATTATGGCATTGAATGAAAAGTATGAGGTAATAGGTATAGCAGAAACGTGGTTGAACAGTTCTCACGACTGGGCTGTAAATGTAGAAGGATACGCCTTGTTTAGGCAGGACAGAGAAAAAAGGAAAGGGGGAGGAGTATGTGTTTATGTTAAAAAAGAATTGAAGCCAAATTTAAAGGAAGAGATAACTGGCAATATGGATGTTAAAGTGGAGGCAATATGGGTGGAATTAGGCAACAAGAAAGGGGGTAATGTCATTGTTGATGTCTGCTATAAGCCGTCAAATGCTAGCAGAGAGGAAGTGAGTCAGCTTCATATGCAGTTGGCAAGGGCTGCAAGTTTGGGGAGTGTGCTCATTATGGGGGACTAATTACCCTGACAGTAATTGGTGTAGTTGAACTGCCATCACAGAAAAAGGCGATGAATTTGCTGCAGGATAATTTTCTCTCACAGGTGGTTGAAGTTCCTACTAGAAAAGGAGCTTTGTTGGATCTGGCAATATCTAACATGGTGGAGCGCATATTAGATATAAAGGTAACTGGAGGCTTAGGGAATAGTGACCATGAAATAGTGTCATTTGGACCATGTTATCGAAAGGAAAATTGCTCTGGGTTAACAAAGACTTTTAATTTTGGGAAGGCAAATTTTCCCAGGTTAAAAGTAGCTCTTCAGAATGTCAACTGTGTTAATGTTTTATCAGGTAAAGGTACTGAACAGAAGTGGACTGTGTTTAAGGAGATTTTAGCCAGGTCACATCTAAATTTATACCCTTGGGAAATAAATGTAAAAAACATAAATCCGCAACCATGTGACTGAATTCTGATGTAAAGAGGCAAATGGAAAGGAAGAAAAAGGCATTTAAAACATTTAAGTCAGAGGGAACAGAAAGGGCCTTTAGGGATTATAAAAACTGTAACAAGGAGTGTAAGAAAGCAATCAAACTAGCTTAAATTAATAAGGAAGTTAGGATAGATGAACAAAGCATCACTAAGCCTAAATTTTTTTTAAAGTATATTAATAGTAAGAAGATGAGTACACCATTAATTAATGGGGATAAGTTAGTTACGGAGGATGGCGATAAAGCAGATGTCGTGAATATTTTTTCCCCTCTGTATACAATATAGAAGATCCAAGTACAGACATCATAGAGTATAGTAGCAATAATGGTATAAAAGATTCAAGTGCACTTTGGTTAACCGAGGATATGGTACAGAAAGAACTAAATAAGGTTAATATTATTAAATCTCCTGGACCGGATAAAATACATCCTTGGGTACTTAGGGAGCTAAGTTCAGTTTTATCTAGGCCATTGTTTCTTATTTTTGCAGATTCCCTCATGTCCGGAGGTGTGCCTCTGGATTGGAAAAAGGCTGATGTTATTCCAATATTCAAAAAGGGTAGTCGTTCAGAGCCGGGTAATTACAGGCCTGTAAGTTTAACTTCAGTGGGAAGATACTGGAAAGTTTAATAAGGTAACATGTTCTAGAGTATGTTTCAAGGACTGACATTATAAGTAGTAACCAGCATGAATTTAGGAGGAATAGATCTTGTCAAACTAATTTGCTTGGCTTTTATGAGGAAGTAAGTAGAAAGTTAGACTCTGGCATAGCAGTAGATGTACTTTACTTGCATTTTGCAAAGGCTTTTCATACAGCCCCCCATAGGCGACTAATGTATAAGCAGGTCTGTTGGTCTGGGGAGGCACATTTGTTCATGGATAGAAATTGGTTATGAATTGGATGCAGAGAATAGTTTGTTAATGGGGCTTCATCATTATGGACTAAAGTGCTCTATGGTGTGCCATTGGGCCGCTTCTATTTAATCTATTATTAATTAATGATTTGGAAGTGGGTATTATCAGCAAGGTTTCTGTGTTTTCTGACAACACAAAACTTTGTTGACCATTAAAAACTTCAGAGGATGTTGCATTTGTTGCAGGGGGA
This sequence comes from Hymenochirus boettgeri, assembly GCA_019447015.1. Classification (NCBI taxonomy): domain Eukaryota; kingdom Metazoa; phylum Chordata; class Amphibia; order Anura; family Pipidae; genus Hymenochirus; species Hymenochirus boettgeri. The sequence goes on from CM033474.1 coordinate 112,751,595, forward strand.
TCTAGATAGATTGCCACATTGGGCTGCTAGTGGCAGATGAGATTCAATGTTGATATGTAAGGCATTTAACTTAAAAATCCTGTGTGCTGCTTATACATAAATGGCTTTGTTAAGTGAATCCCTGTTGGAAAGGGATCTTGGAGATTTGTGGGATAACAAACTTAAAGGAACAAGCAGTGCCAGGTGTAAAAGAGAGGTATGGATTCAAGGAGGAAACTGTTATTCTCCCTCTTTACAAAGCATTTATAAGCATTTGGAATAGGCAGTGCAATTTTGGAATCCTGTGTACAAAAAGACATCTTTGAAATGGAAATGGTTCAGAGAAGGGCAACTAAATTAATAAGGGGATTGGGGGGCTTGAATATGAAGAGAGATGGGAAAAGTTTACAATTATGTACGCTGGAGAAAAGGCCTTGCTTGGGGATATTGATTACTGTGTATAAATACATTAACGGACCATACAATAAACTATCTGGGGCATTGTTCACCAATAGAGCTTGTCATAGGACATGTGGCCATCCCTTAGACTTGAAGAAAAAGGTTTAGGCTTCAGTTCGGAAAAGGTTTTTAACTGTGAGGACGGTAAAGCTATAGAACTGTCTTCCAGTGGATGTTGTTATGGCAGGTTCATTGGTCGTTTAAAAAAAAAACTGGATGACTTTCTGCAAAACAGGAATGTTGCAAGTTACTGGTTTGATACAAGTAGAGTTGATCCAGGAAATTTCCGATTGCCACTTGGAGTCAGGAAGGATTTTTTCCCCCTTTCATAAATTTGTTTTTTTTTTTGCCTTCCTCTGGATCAACAAGTAGGCAGGAAATGAGGATATTGCTAGATGAGTTGGACTGGATGGACATGTCTTTATTCAACATTAATACTATACTATACTACAGTATAGTATACTAAATATTAATTCAGTTCTTCGCGTAGATTGACATTATTTACAACACTGAATACATCAATATATGTAAACATGAATTATTACCGTATCACTGTAAAGAATTAAAACTATACACAGTCTGGAGAACTGGTTGTCAGTATCATGAGCAATATGCATTAGCATGTAACTTTTTGACCAAGATAAGCTAGATCTTAATGGGACCCATTAATAATGTCTCTCTCAGTATTCATACCTCAGACATTGTATGCCTTACATGACTTGCTACTGTTTTGAAATATGGAAATAGATGGTATAAAAGATTTATTCGTCTCAGCCACAGAAAATAAAATGATTGTGTTAACTTAATTTAAACATGGTTTAGGATTTCATATTTTACTTACAGTATAACCTCAAAATCTAGCAATTTTAGTCACATGCAGTGAAGTTTTGTGGTTCCATTATTAAAATTCAAAATACATGTATAACAAGCACACAATTTCAATATTCACTTTAAAGCAAAGTTCACATTAATGAAACAGATAAAAACCCCATTACACCTTTCATTCGTTAGACTGCTTGTCCATTTTGAGCACTTTGAGCACCAATCAGAAGGTGCTAAAATATCCAGCAATTCTACCAACCCAAGCCGCAGTGTGATACAAGGGGGTAGAGTACATCGATTTACTTCCGATTATTTTAATTGGGAAGTATTGATCATTTGCATGCATGCAGTTATTATTTGTTTATAAAATTATTATTAAAATTATCACAAACTTTTACATATAGATAATACTTTTCTTCTGTACTTTGCTTTACTTACCTGCTAAAGTTTTTGCAAATCACTCCCAACCAAATCACAAAAGTTGCAAACATATGGAAGTAAAATTTACTTACTATTACTATTTACTTTACTTAAATATTAAAACTTTATAATAAATTGAAATTATAATAAAAAATTGTGTGCATATGTTCACTTTGATGCAAATTCTAATGCTTTATTAGTAAATGTAATGGGTTAAAATCTTTGTACTCAACAAATTCTTTGATTGTTCAAGCTAAGAAAATTGTTTACAGCATTCTCCTGGTGATTCTAGACGCCACCGGGCTGCCAGATATAATTATCATCTCCACACGACCCACTGTAGATATTTTAATGTTGTGCTATTTCTATTCCCATGTTTGCCACATCATTTTTGTCCATTTTTGGTTTCTTGAGGATTGTATTAAGAATGAGTCCCATGCTTTACAAGAGCTTTTAGGCCCTAGAGCATTCAAGTTCAACAATTCACCTCTCATCACAGCAGTATGTCATGTGTAGATGAAAATAAAATACATCCTTGGGTACTTAGGGAGCTAAGTTCAGTTTTATCTAGGCCATTGTTTCTTATTTTTGCAGATTCCCTCATGTCCGGAGGTGTGCCTCTGGATTGGAAAAAGGCTGATGTTATTCCAATATTCAAAAAGGGTAGTCGTTCAGAGCCGGGTAATTACAGGCCTGTAAGTTTAACTTCAGTGGGAAGATACTGGAAAGTTTAATAAGGTAACATGTTCTAGAGTATGTTTCAAGGACTGACATTATAAGTAGTAACCAGCATGAATTTAGGAGGAATAGATCTTGTCAAACTAATTTGCTTGGCTTTTATGAGGAAGTAAGTAGAAAGTTAGACTCTGGCATAGCAGTAGATGTACTTTACTTGCATTTTGCAAAGGCTTTTCATACAGCCCCCCATAGGCGACTAATGTATAAGCTAAGGTCTGTTGGTCTGGGGAGGCACATTTGTTCATGGATAGAAAATTGGTTAATGAATTGGATGCAGAGAATAGTTGTTAATGGGGCTTCATCATTATGGACTAAAGTGCTCTATGGTGTGCCATTGGGCCGCTTCTATTTAATCTATTTATTAATTAATGATTTGGAAGTGGGTATTATCAGCAAGGTTTCTGTGTTTTCTGACAACACAAAACTTTGTTGACCATTAAAAACTTCAGAGGATGTGCATTTGTTGCAGGGGGATCTAGATAGATTGCCACATTGGGCTGCTAAGTGGCAGATGAGATTCAATGTTGATAACTGTAAGGCATTTAGACTTAAAAATCCTTGTGCTGCTTATACTATAAATGGCTTTGTTAAGTGAATCCCTGTTGGAAAGGGATCTTGGAGATTTGGTGGATAACAAACTTAAAGGAAGCAAGCAGTGCCAGGTGTATAAAGAGAGGTATGGATTCAAGGGAGGAAACTGTTATTCTCCCTCTTTACAAAGCATTTATAAGCATTTGGAATAGGCAGTGCAATTTTGGAATCCTGTGTACAAAAAAGACATCTTTGAAATGGAAATGGTTCAGAGAAGGGCAACTAAATTAATAAGGGGATTGGGGGAGCTTGAATATGAAGAGAGATGGGAAAAGTTACAATTATGTACGCTGGAGAAAAGGCACTTGCTTGGGGATATGATTACTGTGTATAAATACATTAACGGACCATACAATAAACTATCTGGGGCATTGTTCACCAATAGAGCTTGTCATAGGACATGTGGCCATCCCTTAAGACTTGAAGAAAAAAGGTTTAGGCTTCAAGTTCGGAAAAGGTTTTTAACTGTGAGGACGGTAAAGCTATAGAACTGTCTTCCAGTGGATGTTGTTATGGCAGGTTCATTGGTCAGTTTAAAAAAAAAACTGGATGACTTTCTGCAAACAAGGAATGTTGCAAGTTACTGGTATTGATACATAAAGTAGAGTTGATCCAGGGAAATTTCCGATTGCCACTTGGAGTCAGGAAGGAATTTTTCCCCCTTTCATAAATTTGTTTTTTTTTTTGCCTTCCTCTGGATCAACAGTTAGGCAGGAAATGAGGAGATTGCTAGATGAGTTGGACTGGATGGACATGTCTTTATTCAACATTAAATACTATACTATACTACAGTATAGTATACTAAATATTAATTCAGTTCTTCGCGTAGATTGACATTATTTACAACCACTGAATACATCAATATATGTAAACATGAATTATTACCGTATCACTGTAAAGAATTAAACTATACACAGTCTGGAGAACTGGTTGTCAGTATCATGGAGCAATATGCATTAGCATGTAACTTTTTGACCAAGATAAGCTAGATCTTAATGGGACCCCATTATAATGTCTCTCTCAGTATTCATACCTCAGACATTGTATGCCTTACATGACTTGCTACTGTTTTGAAATATGGAAATAAGATGGTATAAAGATTTATTCGTCTCAGCCACAGAAAATAAAATGATTTGTTAACTTAATTTAAACATGGTTTAGGATTTCATATTTTACTTACAGTATAACCTCAAAATCTAGCAATTTTAGTCACATGCAGTGAAGTTTTGTGGTTCCATTTATTAAAATTCAAAATACATGTATAACCAGCACACAATTTCAATATTCACTTTAAAGCAAAGTTCACATTAATAGAAACAGATAAAAACCCACATTCACCTTTCCATTCGTTAGACTGCTTGTCCATTTTGAGCACTTTGAGCACCAATCAGAAGGTGCTAAAATATCCAGCAATTCTACCCAAGGCCGCAGTGTGATACAAGGGGGTAGAGTACATCGATTGTACTTCCTGATTTATTTTTAAATTGGGAAGTATTGATCATTTGCATGCATGCAGTTATTATTTTGTTTATAAAATTATTATTAAAATTATCACAAACTTTTACATATAGATAATACTTTTCTTCTGTACTTTGCTTTACTTACCTGCTAAAGTTTTTGCAAATCACTCCCAAAATCACAAAAGTTTGCAAACATATGGAAGGTAAATTTACTTACTATTACTATTTACTTTACTTAAATATTAAACTTTATAATAAATTGAAATTTATAATAAAAAAATTGTGTGCATATGTTCACTTTGATGCAAATTCTAATGCTTTATTAGTAAATGTAATGGTTAAAATCTTTGTACTCAACAAATTCTTTGATTGTTCAAGCTAAGAAATTGTTTACAGCATTCTCCCTGGTGATTCTAGACGCCACCGGGCTGCCAGATATAATTATCATCTCCACACGACCCACTGTAGATATTTTAATGTTGTGCTATTTCTATTCCCCATGTTTGCCACATCATTTTTGTCCATTTTTGGTTTCTTGAGGATTGTATTAAGAATGAGTCACCATGCTTTACAAGAGCTTTTAGGCCCTAGAGCATTCAAGTTCAACAATTCACCTCTCATCACAGCAGTATGTCATGTGTAGAAATGAAATGCTTTTCCATTTGGGAAATACCGACAGAACTATATGAATGATAACAAGACCTCCTTAGAGTATGAGTGTTTAGAGATTTTGAGTTGTCTGAAATTTGCATTAAAAGTATGCATATTTTATAATTAAAATAAACTAGACACTGAAAACTTAAACATTATAAATGATTTACGTATGAATATTATTAAAATGAAGTTGTAGTGTTAAGAAAGTTTTGTAGACATTTAGAAATCACAATATTTTCAGAATTGTTTTATTGATCCTATACAGTTTACATTTTTTTATATGTTAACATTGAAATCAAACTAGAAACAGGGTGCTAGAAACATTTAAACATTTAAACACTTTTAGTTATCTGCTCCACCTTTGAATAAGGCGACACCTGAAATAATAATAGATATTTTTTAGAAGATTTAATTATTTAGAAATGATTATTATTATTATGCTAAGAAGATTGGGCTTGGTTTCCCCAGAAAAGAGGCATTTGTGAGGGAATATGCTAACCCTTTAGAAACATGTTACAGGGCACTAATCTCAATTACTAGGCGATTTTTTTCTCTCACAATGCACAATAGGGCCACATTATAGACTCAAGGAAAATAATTTTAGCTTTCACTGTGCAGGCAGAAAGGTTGTAGAGTATTCTGCCTACTAGTGTTATTATTCAAATGTTTTTAAAAGAGGCTTGGGTGTTTTAGTGGACAGGCAGAATATCCAGAGATACAGCTAGTTAACAGTGTTCAATATGTGTTCATATGTGATTATTTATGTCCTTGTGCAGGTTATGCATCTAGATAAGCAATGCTGATTGAATAGCAGACAATAAAAAGATTTTGAGATAGGGCATTAGTATTCATAAATGAATGAAAAAGGTTAAATATACCCTAATGAACCCCTTAGAGGCAATACTAGGGGAGGTGCTAGATCGGGATAAAACACTTAATCACCAGTATAGAAAGAAAACAGTATCCCTCAAAACATCTGCACACGCTAATTATATAGCACTACTATATATAGTGCTGACAATAGGTGGTCACTCTGACTGGTTAGAGATTACCGCCTATTGTCAGCACTATATAGTAGTGTACTTTTTCACCTAGACGCTAGGTAGTTACCATGTGTTTGTATGTATCCACTTTTTAAATGTTTGCAGTGTGCAGATGTTTTGAGGGATACTGTTTTCTGGTAAATAACAGACAATAAGATTTTATATTTGACCAACATAAATAAAAAGTCATTGCTATCTGGGGTATATGGGATGGGGGTGGGGTCTTAGTCAATGTAGTTTTAGGTGGCTGTTGTTCTGTTGGGTTAAAGATGGCTTGGGTTAAAGATGAGTTTTGCATGGAACTTGATTAGTTTCAATCCCAAAAAAGTTTGTATAGATTTGACTGAAAGGAATTTATCACAGAATTTACTAAGCTTCCCTGGACATTCCTGTGTATTTTATGAGATACTGCATTTGATAAAATTGTATTGAAAAGAATGTGCAAATTGACTCATGCACAGACACACCCATATTGTTTTAGTTTGATCAAGGCAGAACTAGCAGAAACATGATTCAAATAAAAAAGGGTCCACACAATCCAGAACAAGGCTGGAATTTTTTTTTATATACACATATTGTATATACTTGAATATAAATCGATCAGAGTGTAAGCCGAGGTACCTATTTTTACCTGAAACATTAGTAAAAATGTATTGACTCGAGTACAAGTTGAGGTAGAAATTATGACCAATAATTAAAATAACCAAACTACTGCCTTCTGATTTTGTATAGTTTTGAGGCTTTAAATGCCCTTAAACAGACAGTAGCATTCCCATACAGTAGTCCCATACAATAATATCCATACTGCATTTGGCTATTACTGTATGGGATGCTGTATGCAAATTCTGCTTTCCATTTAAAGGGAAACTAAAGCCTCAAAACCATACAGAATAGAAGGCAATCTTTTCAACAATAGATCTCCTACTGATTCTGTATTGTTTTGGGCATTAGTTGCCCTTTAAATGGAGAGTTGTCCCATACAGTAACCCCAATTCCTTGACACTCCAGATTTGGAAACTACAACTACAGTGCTTATTAAATTTGTATGTAAATTGAAAATACAGAGGGGGTAACAAAGTTATGGTCTGAAGGATCTATATGTTTCACATTAAATAAAATCGTACACATAAAACGTGCCTCGTGCACTATCTTTCTTAACAAAAATGGTTGTATGTTATCCTCAATAGGATGGTGCTAGGGATCATTATATATATGTACATACTTCAATTAAATCATATTAAAAGCATCCTGTTGTGTAGAGGAGAAAGCTCAGTGAAAAGTTTTGGATATCTTTAAATCAAGAATCTGAAATAATAGCCTTTGTTTCCAATAGCCAGATCTACTGTTGATGAATGTTCTGGTACTTCATGTTGCTGTTTTCACTTTTTGTTGGCTTTTTGCCCTGACTGTACAGGACTCTTCATCAGAACAGCTGGTTATTTAAACTGAAAAGCACTTATAACTTATTTACAAACCCCAAAGGCAGTAGTAGAAGTGCATTTTCCATTGGCAAGTTTATACATGATAACCAGCCAATGAAAAAACTATATTTTTATAATTTTGATGACTACTGAGTCCTCCTACAGTACATCTCTTGTAATTTTTATATACACGCAAAGAAATGGACCAGATAGAGCCAATACATTGTTTTCAGTGATGTCATGATTTAAATGATCGTTTAGTCCATCAGGTCTGTTAAAGTCATGCAGGGTTATTCAATAAAAGTTCTTATCATTTAAAATGGCGCTAATTTTGCCCAAACCAATCAGATGTAAGCTTTCAAATGTTAAATAAGATCTGATTGGTTGGGGCAAAATTTGCACCATTTTAAATGATAAGAACTTTTATTGAATATCCCTAATAGTCTTTAGCCCTGTGTGAAATTTCCAGAAATGCACAGTAAGTACATTATATAGTAACATAGTAACTGAGGTTGAATAAAGACATATGTCATCAAGTCCACCTATTCATTTTTTTTTTTACAGCTAAAAAAGGGGGGGAGGGGATTCCTTCTTGACTCCAAACGGCAATCGGAAAGATGAATGGATCAACCAGATCTACAGTATATGTTTAATACCAGTAATTCTCAATATTTTTTAGTTTTAGAGACTTATCCAGGCCTTTTTTAAAGCTTCCACAGTTTCACCATTCTCACTGTAAAGAAACCTTTCCAAACCTGAAGATGAAACTTCTTTACTTTCAACCTTAAAGATGTCCACAAGTCCTCTGATATGTCCTATAGTGAACAATGCACCAGACAGTTATTTGTATGGCCCATTAAAGGAAAATGATACTCACCTTTTCCCCATCCAATGCAGCATAGTACCCGGGTCAGGACCTAAAATCGCTAGGTCCTCACCCTGGGTACTTTTCTAACTCCTGCACTACTTACTGCAAATCTGCTTTGGCAATCCGCACTGTTCCACCCTCTCTTCTACTGTCAGTGACAGTCCCGGGGCAGCCAATTGGAGACACGCCTCCTTGCAGAGGGTATCTTCCTATTGGCTGCAATGTCACTGAAGTAGGAAGAGCGGAGGAATGAATCGATCGCCGAAGCAGATTTGCAGTAAGTAGTGCAGGAGTTAGGGAAAGTACCCAGGGTGGGGACTTAGCGATTTTAGGTCCTCGCCCTGGGACTATGCTGCCATGGAGGAAGAGGAGCTAGGATGAGGTGAGTACAATTGTCCTTATAATATACTACTATAATTTGTATAAGATTATCATATCTCCACGCAAACGTCGCTTCTCCAATGTAAACAGCCCTAACTAGTCTAATCTGCCTGCAATTTAGCCCCTCCATTCCCCTTATTAATTTAGTTGCCCTTCTCTGAACTGCTTCCATTTCCAAGATGTCCCTTTTGTCTATGGGATTCCAAAACTGCACTGCATATTCCAAATGAGGCCTTGCCAGTGCCTTGTAAAGAGGGGAGAATAATATTTTTTCTCTTGAATCTATTCTCTCTTATACAAGATAATATCTTGCTAACTCTAGCCGTTGCTACCTGGCATTGTTTGCTACAGCTAAGTCTGTTATCTACCAGAACCCAAAATCTTTTTCCATTACAGATTCACTTAACACAGAGTTATTTATGATGTAGGTGGCACAGGGATTATTAAATCCCAAATGCATCACCTTACATTTATCAACATTGACGCATCTGCCCTTCTGCTGCCCATTTTGATCATCTATCTAGGTCTGCTTGCAGCACTTGCACATCATTTGAAGTTTCACACATTGCATAGTTTTTGATCATCAGCAAACACAGAGACTTACTCTCAATGCCCTTCTAAGTAATTTATAAACAGATTAAAAGAAGAGGCCACAGTACAGAACTTTAGCCCACATAAATGTATCTCCATTTACCACCACTCTCTGTTTGCGATCCAATAACCAATTCTCTATCAAACAAAGTTTCTTCTAGGCCAAAAGTCCTCTGTTTGTACATTAGTCGCCTATGTGGAACAGTATTAAAAGCTTTCACAAAATCCAAGTAAACCATCCACTGCTGAGCCTGAATCAAAATTCTTACTCGCTTCTTCATAAAAACAATTAAATTGTCTGGCATGATCTATTTCTCATAAATCCATGCTGACTACTACTAATAAGATCTCATAACAAAGTTTCCAGCACCTTCCCTACCACTGATTTTAGGCTTACAGGTCTATAGTTACCAGGCTGTGAACGACTAGCTTTTTTGAATATTGGTATTACATTGGCTTTTTTCCAATTGAGCCGCAGTACCCAGACCTAAGTGAATCTGAAAAGATGAGAAACAGTGGTCTGATAGAACTGAACTAAGCTTTTTAAAGCCAAGGATGCAATCCATTGGTCCTGGGGCTTTATTGATATTAACTTTGTCTAATTATTTCCTACCATATCCTCCATCAGCCAATGTGAATACTCCTCATTTCTCCCCTGCATATTATTACAATCCGGCTGTAAGGACTAGGATTCTCTATAGTTAAAACTGATGCAAAAAAAATGGTTTAGCAGATGGCACCCTTACAAACATCTCAGCCCCATTGTTTAATGGTCCCACATTCTCAGTCCTCATCTTTTTACCATTTATATACTTAAAAAAAACATTTTGGGGTTGGACTTGTTTGTTCGGCTATCCATATTAATTTTCATTTTAGCTAGTTTAATTGCTTTCTTGCACTCTTTATTACTGCTTTATAACTCCCTGTAAGCCTGTTTTGTTCCCTCTGATTTCAACATTTAAAAGCCTTTTTCTTTTTTCCATTTTCCTTTTTACTGAGCATTAAGCCATGCAGGAGTGGACCTAATGTTTTTACACTTGTTCCCTAAAGGTACAAATTTAGAAATGTAAGTTTAAAAGAGGGTCCATGTCTGCTCAGTATCTTTACCTAGAAATATTTACCCCAGTCTAAGAGAGGAGCGATTCCTTTAACAGCATAAAATTAGCTTTCCTAAAGTTAAAAGTTTTTGTTAACCCAGTGCACTTTAGTTTTCTGCAACCTATATTAAATGACACTATATCATGGTCACTATTCCCTAAGCTTCCATACCTTCATCTCCAAAATGAGCTCAGGGTTATTAGATTCACTAGATCTAACAACGCATTCTGTCTAGTAGGAACTTCTACCATCTGTGAAAGAAAATGCTCATATAGGAAATTTAAGACATTATACCTTTTGAGGTGCTGGCAGTTCATTTAAAAATGGCAATTTCACAATGAGAAAATAATCCATGTATAGTTTTGTTAGGGGAGAGTCTTTACTTATCACAACTAGTAATAATAGCAACCCAAACTAAGCAAAAGAATTTCCCCCATACTTGTTATTAATAAAAAACTTTTCTGTTTTACAGTTTATTTAAATAGTAAAAAGATGTGTTTTCTTGTGGATTTCTAAAATATTTAGCATATTGTATGCAAGAAAAATGTAAATAAACATCAAATTGATATGATAAATTGATAATAAAAATAAAAACAAAACATTAACTGTTTCTCCCTCTCTTCCCAATAGTCCCAATAAATAAACCCAGTATAAGGACATAAAATTTCAGGCCCTCACTCCTGGGCTTACTTTAAAAACAGCCTAACTCTGCCACTAAAATTCCTTTCAAATGTTAAATAACATCTGATTGGTTGGGCAAAATTTGCACCATTTTAAACAATAAGAAATTTTATTGAATCTCCCTGTAAGTCCAGAACTTTTCCAATAGGACAATGCAGTTCTTTTGTCTCCTTATTAGACTGGACACAAGGGGTTCAATAAGACAATGATTGAAATTTCAGTGACGGGTAAAAGGAGTAGCCTTTTAAGTCCTCACTGGGTACTTTTATTGGGCTTATTGGGAGGGGGTCATATGCCCTTTAAAGGAACTGAGTAGCATTGAGAAATTGGTAGCAATAAGTATAAACCATTTCATAGCAGAATCCCTTTGGTTTCTTTACCAAGCAAAATTAATACCTTATCCCTGGAGCTTCCTTTTCACAGAATGTTTTGTTGGATCTGACTTTTTCATACAAGATAAATAATATCAAATTTAAGAAACTAAGTTATTTCTTAGATTATTTAAGATCTTCCTCTTATTTCCCTTTCCATACACCTTTACAATCTTTACAATTTATACACAATAGATACTTGACTAGTATATAAAGGTTTCTATAGTAACATTCTAAACATGACAGCATAGAGAATGTAAAAACAGAGGTTACACCTAGATGTTAACATCTACTCAAGAGCAAACATTACATCTTCACTGGATGTGATGAGAATTAGCTTAGTTGAAGAATTACTGACAAGATTGTCAGACGTCAAACGTCTGTAAGGTTTCAGGTTTGAAGAACAAGTAAAAACAAAAGTCTAACAATTTTAGAACTGTTATAGAATACATTGTGGTAGTCTACTACCACATGGTATTGTATGGCCAATGGTTGTATATGTATGATCACAGCCATAAATGTATGCAATACCATGGGTTATAAATATGCTCCCTAATCTTAGATGCAATCAAACAGTTATTGTTATTTAATGCTATGACATCAATTTTGTAATATTTTCTTCATCTATGGTTTGATGGTTCTGATTTTGAACAACACATACATTTCAAGTAGGAAGCCTAATTACTGTAGTGCAGTTCATGTTTGACATTACAAATAAGAGCCTTAAGTCCGTATTTATAAGGCGTGATATTGCTAAGGAACACGACAACCATTAGAACACAGCAAGATATTATCTTGTATAAGAGGGTATGGATGTAAGGCAACTAAATTAATAAGGGAACTGGTGGGAGCTGATGACAGATTGGAAAGTTACAATTATGCACACTAGAGAATAGACATTGACTAGAACTCGTACTTGAACCTGAGCGTGATCGAATTTTATAGGTTTTAACAAACTTAGACTTTTGAATTTCAAACTTTTATTCTTTTATGTTTTTTCCGATTTTTGATATTTGACTTTTCCAAATTTTGAGGATTTTATCGAATTTGTGGAAACAATCCAGCCATATGATTCAATTTCACCAATGACAGGTATTTTTAGCAGTGCCAACCCCCTTTGTTGCCTTGTGAAGTGTGGCCTGCTTTCCCCTATATGATGCAAATAAAATACAAATTGCAAAAATAAAGATTAAAGGAGAATTTCAGTGCAAATCCATATATTTTTTTAAAAAACAGAACAGTATTTTCCCATGCTAATGACCTTAACCTGCCCATTCTGCATTTTGTTCGTGTTATAATAAATTCTTCTGAAATACTGACTTCCTGTTTGCAGGACCCCTAATAGAGACCATTTTCATCCAGTGTGTAGGGACTGAAACTGGCTGACCACAATGCCGCGAATGACCGTAGTCAGCATTGGGTTGGTAGAGAAAGACGAAAATTTCCATCAGTCGGTTTCGGCCTTTACTTTAAGTAAGGGGTGCTGATACTATTGGTCTGTGTATGGCTACATGGCCGTCCAATCCCATACCAACGTTTAGGCGATCGGTCGGGTCCATGTGTATGGTCCCCACCGCATGTGTGCTGACAGATACCAATGTGATCTGTCGGCACAATGCATAGGGATCGCATGTGTCTGGCCACTTTGTTCGAAACATTCCACGTCAGTGGAAAGAGAAGAACCATTACAGAACCTAAAATATCAGCTCACCAATGTCAACAGCAAGGAATAGCAATTGGCATAATTCAACTCATTTTTCTAAATGGAAGAGAATATGTAGAATAAATAGGATGCATAATATAAACTAAGACTTTTAAAAATAATAATAATATTTTTCACTGAACCCTTTAAAGACAGAATTTTTTTTTTACCCCCTATGCAACAAGGAAGCTTTGCTATTCCATGCTAGGCATGATTCCTCTGTTATAATAATGATCACCCCTTTTTAAGAGATTCAGGGAAGATTAAGAGACAGATTCTAGAAATTCGAATTTTCAAAAAATGTATCTTCGGGAAAATTAAGGAATGACACATGCGGAAGCTCGAAAGTAGCAATTGTAAGGAAGTTGTTTATTCCAATTTCTGGATATTTAACGTGTTTCCCAGACTATTTCCCAGGTCACAGAGCCGTACAGTAAATTACCATTGTATTTTACCTTATTTATCCAAACTTTTAAATATTTTTCCCCAGTGAACTTTAATCGGTCCGATTTCGTAGTTTCGATTTTCAAACTTTTCAGAAGTTCAAAAATTTGAATCAGACCAGATTTTTGGGAGTTCAGCCATCTCTACTAGATAAAAGGTGCTTGCGTGATATGATCACTGTGTATAAATACATTAATGAGTCATACAATAAACTAACTGGAAGAAAAGAAGTTTGTTCTTAAATTCAGAAAGGGTTCTTCACTGTGAGAATGGTAAAATTATAATATTGTACTCCATTGGACGTGGTGATTGGATAGTTTAAAAAAGAAGAAAAAAGCTGGATGACTTTCTTAAATGAAAATGTTGCATGTTACCGGTAATAATACATAAAGATGGAGTTGATCGAATATTTCTATTTTCGATAACCCTCAAAGTATAGTCGAATTCTCGAATGTTATGTTGTTTTCGATAACCCTCAAATGTATGATTCAGTAACCCTCAAATTGGCACACAACCTTGACTGTAGCATGTGGAACCGACAATTACCGATCGTGGGGGAAAGAAGTGTTTTAAACGCATTTTGGCGATATTTTTTGTTCCCCAGACCATTTCTCAAGTGCCAGAACAATTTTCAATAAGTCACCATTGATATTTTATTTGTATATAATCCAAACTATTTACTCCATTGACTTTAATTGGTTCTTTCCGAACTTTTACTGAGTTTGAAAAGTAACCGAACTTCAGGAAGTTCAGCATCTCTATTACTAGTGTCTTGTCCTACAATGCTTGACAGTCAGCCACCATGAATCCAGAAAGATCACTGACTGTCTATTACTAGCTTAGCAAATAACACCCAGTATAGTAGTATTGAGAGCTGGACACCAAAATCCTGTTAAACCTGTACTAACACAGTTTGTTAAGACTGCATTTGAAGGAAACATGAGCTCTATACACTTGCTGCATCTGAATCACAATGGAAATCTAAACAGTGATGTGTATCTCAAATTGTTAATTAAATAGATTAGAGGGAGAATAATAGCGCATATTCATTAAAACACTAAAAAAAACCTGTTAAAAATTATATTATTTTGTGTGGTATATGTATAGTGTAATGTATAGTATCTGGGCAGAGAGGTAGAATTAGTTCTTCCTACCTCCCAATATTGTTTCTGTATAGAGGGCAAGCAAAGAATACTAACTGATTTCCTCAGTTCTTCAGCAACTATCTTTTAAAGGAAGTGTTCTCTCAGAAATTACATATTTTACAGACTTCTGTATAATAAACTCCCTGTGCCCAGCCCCCAGGATCCCTTTCTTGTGAAAAAATCCTGCTTGTAGCTCTGCAATCAGCTTGTAAAATTCTGCTCGTTTTTGGGGGTGTGGCCTCCACGCTTTACTGCTTTTTTTCCATCTGCGGTATAGCATGTTTAACCCGTTCCTTTTGACGCCATGACTAATAGACTTTCCTCATTTCATGTGCAACTGTTTTTGCTGCATCAGATAAAGTTTACTGGCACATAGATAGGGGATTTAACACAGCTCAGCTGTGAACTTAGGGATTACTGACAGACAAAATGTCTCGCTTGGTATGTTTATTGAAATAAAATGTTGTATTTATTGTTTAATGTATGTTTAAGCAGTGTGTCACTGTGTGTCTGTCAGTGTGTTTGTGCAGCGTGTGTGAGTCTGTCAGTGTTTGTGTAACTGTGTGCGAGTCTGTCAGCGTGTTTGTGTAACTGTGAGATCTGTCGTGTCATCCATCACACACAGCCTTTTCCCCTACCCATAGTGCCTGTGCATCACTTTCAGTCTGGCATACTGTAGGTAGCATCCATCACGCACAGCCCTTGCCATAGTGCCTGTGCCTCACTTTTGTACTGTGTGTCTTTTACATCAAAATATCTAACATCCAAATGAGGAATACTGGGAGTTTCTCTAAAGAACATATTAACACCATAAGCCTTAACATTTATACCTAAAGTATATAAATAAGGTTGGTAGAGAGCCATGTCAAAATACTACAGTATATAACAGGGATGTGCCACCCGCGGCCCTCCAAATGTTTGAAAACTACAACTCCCAGCATTCTTCTTGCAGAAGAGACAAGGAATGCTGGAAGTTGTAGTTTGGAGGGCCTCAATTTGGACATCCCTTGTATATAATATAAACTAATGCCGTCCCACATTCTCCACCATTCCATGTCCCCCATAACTTCTGGGTGTGAAATCAGCAACAATAACCAATCATTTTCAACCCCACCCCGCTCACCCATAATTCAGTATAATTAAACTTGCAATAAATCCCCATCCTTATCAGGTTTCAGACTTTCTATTGTTTAGAGGTGTTGGCAGCACTTTCCATTTGTTTACAGGTTTGCAGCACTTTTAGAGTTTCAGAGGTGCTGGACGTCACTATAGAATCATAATGCTTTGTCCCGGTTGGCTCTTGACATGTGAGAACTCACTGATTGCCGACTGCAGTGGCCTCTCATTGCACATGCATGTCGGAACGCGCATAGTCGCAAGTTAGAGCAGAGGCAGAGCTGAAGAGTCAGGAGACAGAATGGGAGAAGCTGTTACGGCAAAAATTTCTTGGGATGGGACATCACAGTAACAAAGTGGGTAGAGGTATGTGCTCTGTGTAAATTATCGGGGAGATTCAATATTGCCGGCTGCGTATACTTACCTTAGCCCGATCCCGTGATACAATGACGTAACGAGATTACGTCAGTTATTACATTGCGGGATCGGGCTAAGGTAAGAGTGTGGGTTTAACGGCTCCCACACACTAGCATTAATTTTTTCCGCTACCAAGTAGCGCAAAACTTAACGCTTCGGGTTTTGGATCTATAGCACAGCGCTATTTTCAAAACATTGGAAATGGCGCGTGTGCTCTAAAATCCATCTAAAACCCACGTTAACCTGAAAAGGCCTATATTGAATCTCCCCCTATGTGTTTTGCCCATCCAAACTTGTATAGCACTGAACTATTCTTTAACACTGGTAGTGTGTTAAACACTGGAATAGACAGGACACTAACGGCAGATGAAACGACATTCTGGCTCTCTAATGAAATATCAGGAGGTAGGAATCGGGAGGACTGGCCCAGTAGGCTGAGGGGCAAATGCCCTGGGGCTGGTCTCCAACCACAGAAGCTGTTAGTAAGTTACGTGGTTAAACGGAACAGTGTTTAAAGTTTAACTAGGTGCTGTCTGCCTTGGCTAACATGCTAAAAGATGATTGGGGGGTGGGGGAGGTTAGCATGTGCTTATCTATGAGACTAACATACATTGTTCTACTCTTGGCTCCCTTCAAACTCCTGCCCAGACTGTCAGATTAATTGAAGCAGCACAGCAGTGTCTAAAATTTAGCAGATACTTACTGGACAGTCTGGGCAGCACATTGAAGGAAGCCGAGAGCAGAGCAATATATAATCACATTTAATATACGTCAGCCCTCCCGTTTATTAGCCAGTGTTATTCAGCTTCCAGTTCTTTCGCCAGTGTTAGTCAGCCTGCCCTCCAGTTTATTAGCCAGTATTTGTTCAGCCTCCAGATCCTTAGCCAGTGTAGTCAGCCCTTCCACCTTATTAGCCAGTGTTAATCAGAATACTATAAACCATTAGGTGCCAACACCCTTCTCTCAAATAACCATCACAGTAAGGTGAGTAAAAAACACTTAATTCACTTGTACAGCTCACTTATATTAGAGTGTGGTTTGGGTGCGTTCCTGCCCTGAACCCTTCGCTATGATAACTGGTTGGATCCCACAGCATCAGGAACCAATACAATGTAGATAAAATGGCAACAAGTATAACACCACCAAACGTAGCTGGTGGCCCAGGTGCAGCATGCCCCAGGCCCGTCGCAGGACACATCAAACATTCAAACAAATAGAATAATGTGGACAGCCGCACACCGAGCAAACACCTCAGAGTCTCAATAACTTCAAATCAAAAACATTTTACTCACAGGATCCACTTTACGTGTTTTGGACCACTCGGGTCCTTAATCATAACCATAGATCCAACACAACATGATACAAGTTTAAATAGGTAAGTAAGATCATTACCTGGTGTTATCAGCCCTTCAAATCTTTACCCAGTGTTTTCAGCCCTTCAGATCATTAGCCGTGTTAACAGCCCTCAGATCATTATCCAGTGTTATCAGCCCTCTAGATCATTAGCCAGTGTTAAGTCAACCCTCCAGTTTATTGTCTGTTAGTCATCCTAGCCACATCATACACTTGAAAATGTTGCAGGCAACCAAAATTAAATAGTAGTCTTTAATATGGGCATAAGTTCAACAAAGTGTATATAACCTTAGAAAAGTGGTTGTAGACAAAGTTTTTGCAATTTACGTAGAAAGGGTTGTATTTGCCCCCCAGGCCAAAAGGTCTCAGTCTCCTCTGGTAGGAATAATCAATTCTACTCCTACCCTAGTAGCTCTCAGTGCATTCTGTTAATATACACCCTGGTGGGGATTTTTTTAATTCTAAAAAATTGCTGGTGTTAAAGTCATGCAGGGAATAAAATGTGATTGGAAATTACCCTGAGCACAAGCAAATGAATTAAATCCATAGGAGCCTTTACCCTCACAAGCAACTCACCAAAGGTACCCTGAGCTATTTTTTCTAACTTATATTATGGATGTGGCACCCCTGTGTACTGTTGCTTGTATTGGAACATCCGTGACTTGTGTGCAAAGAGACTTTTTTATTTATTTTAGAGTTTTTTATTTTAAGTTAATGTTTTGAAGTCTCAACATTATATCCTATCACTTGGGATGTAAGGAAGCTTAATTCTTGACTTTATAATGGGTGATCTAAGTGGGAGGCTTTCTAAAATAGTTTTTAAGCTTGGATATTGTTTAATACTTTATATCCTTTCTATAGTTTGTCTTATTTATAGAAAATACATTTGTTCCAAACTTCTCTTAACATATGTTTTTTTTTGAGCTTAAACTATGTTAACACAACAGAGGAGGTATTCTTGTTTAACAACTTTAATGATGCTGTTACTTGCTGAATCCTAAAAACACTGTAAAGTAAGGAAATTAACATATTAATAACTTGATATGCAAAAATCTAACATGTTTGAGGCTGGCAACTAGCGATGTGTGGTGAATTTTTACAGTGAACACTGGAAAATTACTTTTATTACATTGGATGGTTCCCATGGGCATTGTGTTTCAAAACCTTTTTTTCCCCAGGCATTTAAAGGGCATGTCCAGCCAAAAATAAACTTTTAATATTCTGGTAGTGGAAACCCCAAACCCCCATTTCCTCAATATTTAGAAATCTCAAAATGCATTTGAAGGGACTTACCTGACCCAGTCCCTTACTGCCTGGGAGCCGGCCCCTGTCCTATTTCAAGCTCATTTGAGCAAATCAGGATCAGAGGTATCTGCTTCCTCATCACGGCTGTCAGGCAATGGGCGTGATGTCACGTCACACCTTAACTGACAGCCATGACCAGCAGTGAGGAAAGGGTCAGGTAAGTCCCTTCAGAGGCATCTTGAGATTAGTAAATATTGCAAAATTTGGGTTTGGAAGGGTCTGTACCAGAATATTAATTATAGTTTATTTTGGATGGACATTCCCTTTAACTTTCTTTACCATTTCCCAGTTTTAGAAACGGTTTTAAAATTAAAATAAAATGAGGTGGTGCTAAAGTGACATGTCCCATGTCACATTCACGTGCAATTTGGTAAATCTGTATGGACAATATGTTATCTTTTCCCAGCTTAATGTTAAAAATACAACAGCTTAGCAAATTCCTAGTATACAGAAAATGCGTAATAAATGCCTTCTGTACCTACAACTGTTTTGCTTTTCTTCTCTATAGATGTAAATTAAGTTAGATGAAAAACCAAAAGAAGAAAACGAGTACAAATAAATATAGTTTTTTTAAGGAAAGATGTGTTAAAATTAAACAATTCTTATGTTTTATCATATGGGTATGAAAATTGTCTCTTATCATTTTTCTTCTCTACTAAAAGCACCATGTCCGGTGAAATTGATTTGGAATCTGCAGAAAGCACAGATTTCGTGTCTGTTTAAAGCCAGGTGCTGATGCTATATTGCCAAATGTAATATGGCATGTCTATATCCCAAAAAATCAAGTAATACAGGAAAGACAAAATAACAGATTAATAATTAACTATGAGATGAAGAAATTTCAATGTTTGACATTGAATTTAGACACTGATTTTCATCTTGTCTACACTGATTTTTGCCACCAAATTTTAATGAAATTCTGAATAGTTCCCATCAGAATAACAAAAGTTTCACCAGATCTGTGAATTTACAATACCTGCAGTTATTATAATTATTAGGATTTATATAGCCCAACATCTTCCATGTACCTGATTTACATGGGTTTGTGCTTTAATTCTCAGCATTCCAGGATCACATAGGTCAATGACCAATATGTTATTTACACATGCTCAATCCTAAACTATAGCAGAAAACTTGTCCATGCCAACTAGTAGTTTCTAGTAGCCAATCTTTTTACAGGACAAATTTGCACGGAACCATGTGATGGAGGCCAGGAATTAGGGCCAGACACTGCGGAGATTCAAATCTGGAGTATAAAAATGTGGGTTTAGTTCTCTTTTAATAAGGAAAACAGATATGTATGATTAATTACTTTTTATGTCAACATGAATCACTAAATCATTTAAGTCCAACTGTAAAAAAACCTTGTATTTATTGAATATAAAAACATTGTGTTCTTTCACTCACCAGTCTTTTTAATGATCTAATATCTGGCACTGAGTCAGAAATAAGAAAAAATAAAGCAACTTTATTTTATAGTCTTATTGTCTTGGACAGTGTCTATTTATGTGGACAATGCTTGTGTCATTGTTAGAATACTGAGATTTACTTAATATTACTTATATATGGCTAAAAATAGAAATGATTTTATCATAAAAGTGCAGTTATTGCTTAGTTTGTTATGGTTAATTTGCTTAAGGCTTAATATTGTAGCAAAGGAATTGTTTACTGGTTTTGCAATATACTGTCACACTATTACAGCAATTGTAAAAAAACAAAAACAAAAAAAAAAACAGTATAAAAAAATGCCAAACATGTCACATTTGAAAGCCTTACGCTTACATTTCTTTTTAGGTCATCATGTTTTTATCTTGTTGGCGGCAGTGTTAATGAGATTAAAAAGAACATTAGGGTCTGTTTCATTAAGCCTTACCAGTAAGATATTAAACAGAATGGTCTATATTAAATTTACCATTAGGAAATAAAATTAAGTTAGCCTTCTACTAATTTAGTAATAGCACAAATCATTGTGGGCCTATTTTAACAATTTTACTACAATTTTTTTATTTTTAAAACAAACAAACAAACAAAAAGAATATAACATCATGATAAAATTATATAAATCATGATGACAGCTATGTAGATGGCAGGAATGCATTAATAATTGTGCAATAATATATAACCTTCTTCTAAGAGACATCTGGGGTTACTTTATTTAATTTAAAAGGCTTTATTCAATGACAGCATGAAAAATAAAAAATCCACAAGGTCCTTGTTTAATCCCACCCCATCAGCAGTGCAACTAGAAGAAGCAGCTAGCTATGTGTGATCTCATTATGTTGGCAAAAGCGAAACACTGGCTATGTGCTCTCAATGCTGGTGACTATAATTCCCAGATTGCATTTTACTTGTAAGAGGCCTTGCTTTTTTGCTACTGTAACAGTCTTGTGTATTTAAATAATTTGCTTTTATGCCGAATAGTATGCAGAAATGATTTTGTTTAAGTTTCCAAAGTGTGGGATTATGTTTTATATGTAGGATGCATTGAGTTAATTGCAAATTACAGGTAAATAAGCATATCTGATTGGTTCTTTATGTTGATTAATTTGATCAATTAGTGAAATAGTCAAATAAATAGGAATTGTGGGTGCCTTATTTCTCCATTTTTTTCCTTCCTTCCTACTTCCCCAATCTTCTTTTTTCCTGTAATAAATTAAAACTAAACCCTATACCCTCCACAGAGAAAGTAGGAACTCTACCCCACCAAGGGATTAAATACACAGCTATGGCCTATCTACTTAAAACGGTATATTCAATAAGAATAATTGTGAAATTATACAATTAGAATAAGGAACTACAGAAGCTAAATATACAATACAAATATATATATAAAAATTCCTGATGACAACCAAGTGTGGTCAAACATGTAGATTTGTAATAAAGATTTTTACTCTAATTGAAGACTGTGAGTGCGTCGATATTTCGGAATTTTTGTACACTATGGGACAGCACCGGGCAAGTATCTATGTTGATTGGAGTGCAGTCAATTTTCTGTGACAATATATATATATTATATATTATATATATATATATATATATATATAGTCCAAAAAAGGCACCAGCACCAGCTAAAGTTCAGAATAAATGTACAAAGCTCCAAATACAATGTATCCACGCACTTTTTCACAGAAGCAGCAGCACCAGTAATAAAAAAAAAAGTTTATTGTATAAACTTACACCATGTTCATAAAACAGCGTGCCGTTTCGGGTAAAGACCCTTTCCTCAAGCTCTCAGAACAAGGTTAGAACAAATACCTTAATTGTATCCGTATATACCTGTGCTCACAGGAATTGTTACAAACGATATACACTCCTGTTACCATCCTGTGATTATTAAGGAGTAAATGATCCACCTGGATTCCATTGCAACAAGTTTAGCTTGATCACCCCCACTGGTGGAACAAAGTCAAAACCATACATTTAAGGATGATAGACCATGTCCAATTGATTTAAAAATGTCTCACGACCGATTGGTCACCAAATTTCCCAATTCGTTTCTCCATACTTTGGTTTGCAAGGGCACTCCTTATTGAGCTACGATGGTTTGCAAATCATTCTCAGAAAACTAGTTGTTGTCTTGCCCACATTCATTAAGCCACAAGGGCATGTCAAAAATATACCACAAATGAACTTAACATGTTAGTCTATTAATGACAAAAACCTGCTTGTGGATGGAAAGTTTTTCCAACCAGCATGTGTCCATAAGTTGTGTAATTGAGGCATCTATAGCAACCAGTTTCTCACCAACCTAGTACTGTGGGAGCTCCTATTTTCCCTGTGCCCCAAAGGCAATGTTTACCAAAAGATTACGTAAACTTCAAATGTTATCCTATGATTCCAAAAGGCAAATTAGGGTCCACAGTCACCATCTCACACGTGTTTTGCACAATTGTTCTCACCCAAGGAAGAGAGTGACCGACCATGACTTTTCCCATTGACTTTTTAATTGGAGTCACGATCACTAAAATGATCGTTCATTTTCAATTGTTTTAATAATCATCAAAACAATCTAATTACAATAATAGTGCATGCCCTTCCTTTAAAATTAACATTGGTGTTAATTTTATAGGAGGGACGTGTACTGTGACGCTGTGCCTGGAAACGGTCACAAGATGGCCAAAACAACTAGCACAGCTGTTGTTTTAAGATATTAATAAAAATAAAATTTTGAGACCTCTGGAGTGCCCTTCTCTCTATTAAGGAACGAGGAAGGTGGATACATAAATTGGATACCCTTGCCACGAGAGGACTTAATAAACAACTGGTCCTCACATGTTTCCTTTAAATAGTTGTTAGTACTTATACTGTAGATATAGTATGGATTGGAATAGTAGAAGAGTCCCTGTTTGGAAGAGAATTTGTGTTGGATAAGTAGTGGAGCATCAGGGCCAACACTTAGGTAGTAGCAAGCTATGTTGATTAACGTATATACTCGAGTATAATCGAGGTTTCAGGCGGGAGAGGAAATTAGACCGGCGCGAGTCTGACGTCAGTGGATGAGACCATCAGTGGACCGCGGCAGCCAGATTCCTCCATCAAGTGCATGATGTTGGGGGCCCGACTCTCCGCAAAGGTAAGGTTGCAGCATATGATGTACTGTAGTAGTGTAGTGTACTGTAGTAGTGTAGTGTAGTGCAGGGTGAGAAGATGGGTGCAGGGAAATAGGTTTTTTCCTGGGGGCTGGAGGGGAGAGTAAGGGAGTCAGGGACAGGGTAGTTGTTTTGGGTTAGTGTGGGCGGGGTGAGAAGAGGGTGCAGGAAATAGGTTTTATTCCTGGGGTGGACCTGGGTGGAGGGGAGAGTAAGGAGTCAGGGACAGGGTAGTGTGTTTTGGGGTTAGTGTGTGCAGTTCCACTCCAGTGGTCTACTCCCTACTTCCATCCCTTCTACTACTCTAACCTCGAATATAATCGAGTCAATTGGTTTATCATTTTGAGGTAAAAAAGGGTTACCTCGACTTGTACCGAGTCGACTTATAACTCGAGTATATACGGTAATAGTATTTTAGGTATTGTTTGCCTATTTTGGTGTTATAATAGGATGATTTTGTTTCTCACTTCTGATGAATGGGGGGTTTTAATCAAAGGGAGGGATAATGGGCAGAGGGGGAGGGATAATGGCGGAGGGCGAGGGGAGGTCTGATGGGATGCTTTTATTTTAGAGAAGTCTTATGTGTGATTCTTTGCCTGACGATGGTCATGTGGTGGCCAAACGGTAGCAAGAGCGTTTTTTAATATGTGAAAACAGTTAATTTTTATTGAAGTCCTATGGAGTGTGCCTCTTCAACTCGGTGTATGCTTGTCTTGAGGCTGCACCTAGGCTGTCTGTGAATCGAGCGAGAGTGCGACAACTACACATAATAAAATATAGATATATATATTATATATTAGATATATATAAAAATATATATATATATATAATAATATATATATAGTATACTATAATATATATTATATAATACAATACAAGGATTGGAGAGCACTCCAATTAGGCTAATTTACAACTGTATTACGAATATACTCAAATGTAAGTCGAGGTACCTATTTTTACCTCAAAAATTAGTAAAAATGGTGACTCGAGTATAAGTCAAGGGTGAGAAAGAAATTATGACCACTACTGCCTTCTGATTCTGTATTATTTCAAGGGTTTGCTTGCCCTTTAAATGGCAGCAGCATCCCAACAGTAGTCCCATACAGTAATAGCCAAATCAGTATAGTATTACTGTATGGGACTACTGTATTGAATTCTGCTGTCCATTTAAAGGGCAACTAAAGCCTTCAAAAACAATACAGAATCAGAAGGCAATTATTTAAAAATCGGTATCATCCTCAGTATTGTTCAAGCATTAGTTGCCCATTTAAATTAACAGTAATCCCCAATTCATTGCACTCCAGATGTTGTAATTACAAACATCTGTAGTGGAACTGCACACACAAACCTGTTACAACCCAAACAAACATTCCTGTTCCTGACCCAAATGAAACTCCCTTACTCTCCCTCCCCCCCCAGGAATAAAACCCTATTTCCTGCACCCATTTTCACCCTGCCACTACAGTACCTATTCTTTTATGCAGCCTTACATTGTCCAGGTGCTGTGGGGCAAGCAGTCATAGTTGCAGGAGAGTCCAGGCCCCCGACATCACTCACTTAATGAAGGAATCCGGCTGCCACATCCACTGATGCCCATCACCTGACGTCGTGGCAGACGAGTAGTGATGTCAGTGGATGGCGACCTTCAGGGGATGCGGCAGCCGGATTTTCCACAGTGAGTGGCTGACCCGAGTAGGTTTTACAGCCTGAAAACCTCGACTTTACTCATCTATATATATATGCGGCTAAGTATCAAGCACTCCAAGGGCTTGTGAATACAAATTTATTGTAAAGAAAGTGGTTGAGGCCTACGCGTTTAAGCTCGTAGGTACAGGGCGTCTTCAGGGTTACAGACCATAATACACACTAGTTAATAAAGCCAAAACATTGGCCTCAGCCTACTTTTTACAATAAATTTGTGTGATTCACAAGCCCTTGGAATGCTTGATACTTAGCCGCAATATTGAACATTTTATCTTATAGCACCCAGGCAGCTGATGTCCGGGACAGAGTGCAGAGGACTCCATGATATATCCGCACTCCCTTCCTATGTGGATGCCCAGGTGCGCCGAAATAAGGTACATATAGAAGGAAGAAAGAGCGGAGCACTGCTGGTCTTGCTAGGTAGTGATTATTAATAAACAAAAAGTGGCAGACACCTATGCGTTTCCGCCATGCTCAAAGGGGCGTACTCAGGGTTCCTGAGGACGGTCTTTGGCATGGGCTGAAACGCGTAGTGTGTTCTGCCTACTTTTGTTATTAATAACTCCTAACTAGAAGACCAGGAGGGTGCTTGTTCTTTCTTCCTTCTGTATATATATAGAACATAAGGCCGTGCACTCCACTGGATTTTATCACATAAGCTTTATTTAGTGGAAATGATCCAACATGTTTCGGCCATCTTAATCATCGTACTCTGACGGCCACCGAGATGGCCGAAACAGTGTTGAGCAATTTCCACTCAAATAAGCTATTTAATAAAACTCAGAGGAGTTGGCACTGCCTTATGTTCCTATATATATATTACATTGACCTCAATTGTCTGACTGGTTAGAGATACCGCCTATTGTCAGCACTATATAGTAGTGTACTTTTTCACCTAGACGTAGGTAGTTACCATGTGTTTGTATGTATCCACTTTTTAAATGTTTGCAGTGTGCAGATGTTTTGAGGGATACTGTTTTCTGGTAAATAACAGACAATAAGATTTTATATTTGACCAACATAAATAAAAAGTCATTGCTATCTGGGGTATATGGGATGGGGGTGGGGTCTTAGTCAATGTAGTTTTAGGTGGCTGTTGTTCTGTTGGGTTAAAGATGGCTTGGGTTAAAGATGAGTTTTGCATGGAACTTGATTAAGTTTCAATCCCAAAAAAAGTTTGTATAAGTATTTGACTGAAAGGAATTTATCACAGAATTTTTACTAAGCTTTCCCTGTACATTCCTGTGTATTTTTATGAGATACTGCATTTGATAAATATTTGTATTGAAAAGAATGTGCAAATTGACTCATGCACAGACACACCCATATTGTTTTTAGTTTGATCAAGGCAGAACTAGCAGAAACATGATTCAACTAAAAAAGGGTCCACACAATCCAGAACAAGGCTGGAATTTTTTTTATATACACATATTGTATATACTTGAATATAAATCGATCAGAGTGTAAGCCGAGGTACCTATTTTTACCTGAAACATTAGTAAAAATGTATTGACTCGAGTACAAGTTGAGGTAGAAATTATGACCAATAATTAAAATAACCAAACTACTGCCTTCTGATTTTGTATAGTTTTGAGGCTTTAAATGCCCTTTAAACAGACAGTAGCATTCCCATACAGTAGTCCCATACAATAATATCCATACTGCATTTGGCTATTACTGTATGGGACTGCTGTATGCAAATTCTGCTTTCCATTTAAAGGGAAACTAAAGCCTCAAAACCATACAGAATTAGAAGGCAATCTTTTCAACAATAGATACTCCTACTGATTCTGTATTGTTTTGAGGCATTAGTTGCCCTTTAAATGGAGAGTTGTCCCATACAGTAACCCCCAATTCCTTGACACTCCAGATTTTTGGAAACTACAACTCCCAGCATGCTTTATTAAATTTGTATGTAAATTGAAAATACAGAGGGGGTAACAAAGTTATGGTCTGAAGGATCTATATGTTTCACATTAAATAAAATCGTACACATAAACGTGCCTCAGTGCACTATCTTTCTTAACAAAAATGGTTGTATGTTATCCTCAATAGGATGGTGCTAGGGATCATTATTATATATGTACATACTTCAATTAAATCATATTAAAAAGCATCCTGTTGTGTAGGAAGAAAGCTCAGTGAAAAGTTTTGGATATCTTTAAATCAAGAATCTGAAATAATAGCCTTTGTTTCCAATAGCCAGATCTACTGTTGATGAACTGTTCTGGTACTTCATGTTGCTGTTTCACTTTTTGTTGGCTTTTTGCCCTGACTGTACAGGACTCTTCATCAGAACAGCTGGTTATTTAAACTGAAAAGCACATTATAACTTATTTACAAAACCCCAAAGGCAGTAGAAGTGCATTTTCCCATTGGCAAGTTTATATCATGATAACCAGCCAATGAAAAAACTATATTTTTATATATTTTGATAAGCTACTGAGTCCTCCTACAGTACATCTCTTGTAATTTTTATAATACACGCAAAGAAATGGACCAGATAGAGCCAATACATTTGTTTTTCAGTGATGTCATGATTTAAATGATCGTTTAGTCCATCAGGTCTGTTAAAGTCATGCAGGGTTATTCAATAAAAGTTCTTATCATTTAAAATGGCGCTAATTTTGCCCAAACCAATCAGATGTAAGCTTTCAAATGTTAAATAAGATCTGATTGGTTGGGGCAAAATTTGCACCATTTTAAATGATAAGAACTTTTATTGAATATCCCTAATAGTCTTTAGCCCTGTGTGAAATTTCCAGAAATGCACAGTAAGTACATTTATATAGTAACATAGTAACTGAGGTTGAATAAAGACATATGTCCATCAAGTCCAACCTATTCACTTTTTTTTTTTACAGCTAAAAAAGGGGGGGAGGGGATTCCTTCTTGACTCCAAACGGCAATCGGAAAGTATGACTGGATCAACCAGATCTACAGTATATGTATTAATACCAGTAATTCTCAATATTTTTTAGTTTTAGAGACTTATCCAGGCCTTTTTTAAAGCTTCCACAGTTTCACCATTCTCACTGTAAAGAAACCTTTCCAAACCTGAAGATGAAACTTCTTTACTTTCAACCTTAAAGAATGTCCACAAGTCCTCTGATATGTCCTATTAGTGAACAATGCACCAGACAGTTTATTGTATGGCCCATTAAAGGAAAATGATACTCACCTTTTCCCCAATCCAATGCAGCATAGTACCCAGGGTCAGGACCTAAAATCGCTAGGTCCTCACCCTGGGTACTTTTCCTAACTCCTGCACTACTTACTGCAAATCTGCTTTGGCAATCCGCACTGTTCCACCTCTCTTCTACTGTCAGTGACAGTCCCGGGGCAGCCAATTGGAAGACACGCCTCCTTGCAGAGCGTATCTTCCTATTGGCTGCAATCTGTCACTGAAGTAGGAAGAGCGGAGGAATGAATCGATCGCCGAAGCAGATTTGCAGTAAGTAGTGCAGGAGTTAGGGAAAGTACCCAGGGTGGGGACTTAGCGATTTTAGGTCCTCGCCCTGGGTACTATGCTGCCATGGAGGAAGAGGAGCTAGGATGAGGTGAGTACAATTGTCCTTATAATATACTACTAATATATTTGTATAAGATTATCATATCTCCACGCAAACGTCGCTTCTCCAATGTAAACAGCCCTAACTAGTCTAATCTGCCTGCATATTTTAGCCCCTCCATTCCCCTTATTAATTTAGTTGCCCTTCTCTGAACTGCTTCCATTTCCAAGATGTCCCTTTTGTCTATGGGATTCCAAAACTGCACTGCATATTCCAAATGAGGCCTTGCCAGTGCCTTGTAAAGAGGGAGAATAATATTTTTCTCTCTTGAATCTATTCCTCTCTTTATACAAGATAATATCTTGCTAACTCTAGCCGTTGCTACCTGGCATTGTTTGCTACAGCTAAGTCTGTTATCTACCAGAACCCAAAATCTTTTTCCATTACAGATTCACTTAACACAGAGTTATTTATGATGTAGGTGGCACAGGGATTATTAAATCCCAAATGCATCACCTTACATTTATCAACATTGAATCGCATCTGCCATTCTGCTGCCCATTTTGATCATCTATCTAGGTCTGCTTGCAGCACTTGCACATCATTTGAAGTTTCCAAACCTCTGCATAGTTTAGTATCATCAGCAAACACAGAGACCTTACTCTCAATGCCCTTTCTAAGTAATTTATAAACAGATTAAAAGAAGAGGCCACAGTACAGAACTTTAGCCCACATAAATGTATCTCCATTTACCACCACTCTCTGTTTGCGATCCAATAACCAATTCTCTATCAAACAAATGTTTTCTTCTAGGCCAACAGTCCTCTGTTTGTACATTAGTCGCCTATGTGGAACAGTATTAAAAGCTTTCACAAAATCCAAGTAAACCACATCCACTGCTGAGCCTGAATCAAAATTCTTACTCGCTTCTTCATAAAAAACAATTAAATTTGTCTGGCATGATCTATTTCTCATAAATCCATGCTGACTACTACTAATAAGATCTCATAACAAAGTTTCCAGCACCTTCCCTACCACTGATTTTAGGCTTACAGGTCTATAGTTACCAGGCTGTGAACGACTAGCTTTTTTGAATATTGGTATTACATTGGCTTTTTTCCAATTGAGCCGCACGTACCCAGACCTAAGTGAATCTGAAAAGATGAGAAACAGTGGTCTAGATAGAACTGAACTAAGCTCTTTTAAAGTCCAAGGATGCAATCCATCTGGTCCTGGGGCTTTATTGATATTAACTTTGTCTAATTATTTCCTACCATATCCTCCATCAGCCAATGTGAATACTCCTCATTTCTCCCCTGCATATTATTACAATCCCGGCTGTAAGGACTAGGATTCTCTATAGTTAAAACTGATGCAAAAAAAATGGTTTAGCAGATGGCACCCTCTACAAACATCTCAGCCCCATTGTTTAATGGTCCCACATTCTCAGTCCTCATCTTTTTACCATTTATATACTTAAAAAAAACATTTTGGGGTTGGACTTGCTTTGTTCGGCTATCCATATTTAATTTTCTATTTTAGCTAGTTTAATTGCTTTCTTGCACTCTTTATTACTGCTTTTATACTCCCTGTAAGCCTGTTTTGTTCCCTCTGATTTCAACATTTTAAAAGCCTTTTTCTTTTTTCCATTTTCCTTTTTACCTGAGCATTAAGCCATGCAGGAGTGGACCTAATGTTTTTACACTTGTTCCCTAAAGGTACAAATTTAGAAATGTAAGTTTAAAAGCGGTCCATGTCTGCTCAGTATCTTTACCTAGAAATAATTTACCCCAGTCTAAGAGCAGGAGCGATTCCTTTAACAGCATAAAATTAGCTTTCCTAAAGTTAAAAGTTTTTGTTAACCCAGTGCACTTTAGTTTTCTGCAACCTATATTAAATGACACTATATCATGGTCACTATTCCCTAAGCTTCCCATTACCTTCATCTCCAAAATGAGCTCAGGGTTATTAGATATCACTAGATCTAACAACGCATTCTGTCTAGTAGGAACTTCTACCATCTGTGAAAGAAAATGCTCATATAGGAAATTTAAGACATTATACCTTTTGAGGTGCTGGCAGTTCATTTAAAAATGGCAATTTCACAATGAGAAAATAATCCCACTGTATAGTTTTGTTAGGGGAGAGTCTTTACTTATCACAACTAGTAATAATAGCAACCCAAACTAAGCAAAAGAATTTCCCCCATACTTTGTTATATAATAAAACTATTTCTGTTTTACAGTTTATTTAAATAGTAAAAAGATGTGTTTTCTTGTGGATTTCTAAAATTATTTAGCATATTGTATGCAGAAAAATGTAAATAAACATCAAATTGATTATGATAAATTTGATAAAAATAAAAAACAAAACATTATACTGTTTCTCCCTCTCTTCCCAATAGTCCCAATAAAATAACCCAGTATAAGGACATAAAATTTCAGGCCCTCACTCCTGGGCTTACTTTAAAACAGCTGAACTCTGCCACTAAAATTCCTTTCAAATGTTAAATAACATCTGATTGGTTGGGGCAAAATTTGCACCATTTTAAACAATAAGAAATTTTATTGAATCTCCCTGTAAGTCCAGAACTTTTCCAATAGGACAATGCAGTTCTTTTGTCTCCTTATTAGACTGGACACAAGGGGTTCAAATAAGACAATGATTGAAATTTCAGTGACGGGTAAAAGGAGTAGCCTTTTAAGTCCTCATTCTGGGTACTTTTATTGGGCTTATTGGGAGGGGGTCATAATGCCCTTTAAAGGAACTGAGTAGCATTGAGAAATTGGTAGCAATAAGTATAACCATTTCATAGCAGAATCCCTTTTGGTTTTCTTTACCAAGCAAAATTAATACCTTATCCCTGGAGCTTCCTTTTTCACAGAATGTTTTGTTGGATCTGACTTTTTCATAACAAGATAAATAATATCAAATTTAAAGAAACTAAGTTATTTCTTAGATTATTTAAGATCCTTCCTCTTATTTCCCTTTCCAATACACCTTTACAATCTTTACAATATTTATACACAAGCTAGATCTTGACTAGTATATAAAGGTTTCTATAGTAACATTCTAAACATGAGCAGCATAGAGAATGTAAATAAACAGAGGATTACACCTCAGATGTTAACATCTACTCAAGAGCAAACATTACATCTTCACTGGATGTGATGAGAATTAGCTTTGAAGAATTACTGACAAGATTTGTCAGACGTCAAACGTCTGTAAGGTTTCAGGTTTGAAGAACAAGTAAAAACAAAAGTCTAACAATTTATGACTGCTTATAGAATACATTTGTGGTAGTCTACTACCACATGGTATTGTATGGCCAAATGGTTGTATATGTATGATCACAGCCATAAATGTATGCAATACCATGGGTTAATAAATATGCTCCCTAATCTTAGATGCAATCAAACAGTTATTGTTATTTAATGCTACTGACATCAATTTTGTAATATTTTTCTTCATCTATGGTTTGATGGTTCTGATTTTGAACAACACATACATTTCAAGTAGGAAGCCTAATTACTGTAGTGCAGTTCATGTTTGACATTACAAATAAGAGCCTTAAGTCCGTATTTATAAAGGCGTGATATTGCTAAGGAACACGACAACCATTAGAACCAGCAAGATATTATCTTGTATAAAGAGGGTATGGATGTAAGGCAACTAAATTAATAAGGGAACTGGTGGAGCTGATGACAGATTGGATAAGTTACAATTATGCACACTAGAGAATAGACATTGACTAGAACTCGTACTTGAACCTGAGCGTGATCGAATTTTATAGGTTTTAACAAACTTAGACTTTTTGAATTTCAAACTTTTCATTCTTTTGATGTTTTTCCGATTTTTGATATTTGACTTTTCCAAATTTTGAGGATTTTATCGAATTTGTGGAAACAATCCAGCCATATGATTCAATTTCACCAATGACAGGTATTTTTAGCAGTGCCAACCCCCTTTGTTGCCTTGTGAAGTGTGGCCTGCTTTCCCCTATATGATGCAAATAAAATACAAATTGCAAAAATAAAGATTAAAGGAGAATTTCAGTGCAAATCCATATATTTTTTTAAAAACAGAACAGTATTTTCCCATGCTAATGACCTTAACCTGCCCATTCTGCATTTTGTCTGTGTATAATAAATTCTTCTGAAATACTGACTTCCTGTTTGCAGGACCCCTAATAGAGACCATTTTCATCCAGTGTGTAGGGACTGAAACTGGCTGACCACAATGCCGACGAATGACCGTAGTCAGCATTGCGGTTGGTAGAGAAAGACTGAAAATTTCCATCAGTCGGTTTCGGCCTTTACTTTAAGTAAGGGGTGCTGATACTATTGGTCTGTGTATGGCTACATGGCCGTCCAATCCCCATACCACGTTTAGGCGATCGGTCGGGTCCATGTGTATGGTCCCCACCGCATGTGTGCTGACAGATACCAATGTGATCTGTCGGCACAATGCAATAGGGATCGCATGTGTCTGGCCACTTTGTTCGAAACATTCCACGTCAGTGGAAAGAGAAGAACCATTACAGAACCTAAAATATCAGCTCACCAATGTCAACAGCAAGGAATAGCAATTGGCATAAATTCAACTCATTTTTCTAAATGGAAGAGAATATGTAGAATAAATAGGTATGCATAATATAAACTAAGACTTTTAAAAATAATAATAATATTTTTCACTGAACCCTTTAAAGACAGAATTTTTTTTTTACCCCCTATGCAACAAGGAAGCTTTGCTATTCCATGCTAGGCATGATTCCTCTTGTATAATAATGATCACCCCTTTTTAAGAGATTCAGGGAAAGATTAAGAGACAGATTCTAGAAATTTCGAATTTTCAAAAAATGTAATCTTCGGGAAAATTAAGGAATGACACATGCGGAAGCTCGAAAGTAGCACATGTGTTAAGGAAGTTGCTTTATTCCAATTTCTGGATATTTATACGTGTTTCCCAGACTATTTCCCAGGTCACAGAGCCATGTACAGTAAATTACCATTGTTATTTTACCCTTATTTTATCCAAACTTTTAAAATTATTTTTCCCCAGTGACTTTAATCGGTCCGATTTCGTAGTTTCGATTTTCAAACTTTTTCAGAAGTTCAAAAATTTGGAATCAGACCAGATTTTTGGGAGTTCAGCCATCTCTACTAGATAAAAGGTGCTTGCGTGATATGATCACTGTGTATAAATACATTAATGAGTCATACAATAAACTAACTGGAAGAAAAGAAGTTTGTTCTTTAAATTCAGAAAGGGTTCTTCACTGTGAGAATGGTAAAATTATAATATTGTACTCCATTGGACGTGGTGATTGGATAGTTTAAAAAAGAAGAAAAAAGCTGGATGACTTTCTTAAAATGAAAAATGTTGCATGTTACCGGTAATAATACATAAAGATGGAGTTGATCCAGGAATATTTTCTATTTTCGATAACCCTCAAATGTATAGTCGAATTCTCGAATGTTATGTTTGATTTTCGATAACCCTCAAATGTATGATTCAGTAACCCTCAAATTGGCCACAACCCTTGACTGTAGCATGTGGAAACCCGACAATTACCCGATCGTGGGGGAAAGAAGTGTTTAAACGCATTTTGGCGATATTTTTTGTTCCCCAGACCATTTCTCAAGTGCCAGAACAATTTTCAATAAGTCACCATTGATATTTTATTTGTATATAATCCAAACTATTTACTCCCATTGACTTTAATTGGTTCTTTCCGAACTTTTACTGACGTTTGAAAAGTAACCGAACTTCAGGAAGTTCAGCCATCTCTATTTACTAGTGTCTTGTCCTACAATGCTTGACAGTCAGCCACCATGAATCCAGAAAGATCACTGACTGTCTATTACTAGCTTAGCAAATATACACCCAGTATAGTAGTATTGAGAGCTGGAACACCAAAATCCTGTTAAACCTGTACTAACACAGTTTGTTAAGACTAGCATTTGAAGGAAACATGAGCTCTATACACTTGCTGCATCTGAATACACATGGAAATCTAAACAGTGATGTGTATCTCAAATTGTTAATTAAATAGATTAGAGGAGAATAATAGCGCATATTCATTAAAACACTAAAAAAAACCTGTTAAAATTATTATTATTTTTGTGGTATATGTATAGTGTAATGTATAGTATCTGGGCAGAGAGGTAGAATTAGTTCTTCCTACCTCCCAATATTGTTTCTGTATAGAGGGCAAGCATTAAGAATACTAACTGATTTCCTCAGTTCTTCAGCACTATCTTTAAAGGAAGTGTTCTCTCAGAAATTACATATTTTACAGACTTCTGTATAATAAACTCCCCTGTGCCCCAGCCCCCAGGATCCCTTTCTTGTGAAAAAATCCTGCTTGTAGCCTCTGCAATCAGCTTGTAAAATTCTGCTCGTTTTTGGGGGTGTGGCCTCCACGCTTTACTGCTTTTTTTCCATCTGCGGTATTAGCATGTTATAACCCCGTTCCTTTTGACGCCATGACTAATAGACTTTCCCTCATTTCATGTGCACTGTTTTTGCTGCATCAGATAAAGTTTACTGGCACATAGATAGGGGGATATTAACACAGCTCAGCTGTGAACTTAGGGATTACTGACAGACAAAATGTCTCGCTTGGTATTGTTTATTGAAATAAAATGTATGTATTTATTGTTTAATGTATGTTTATAGCAGTGTGTCACTGTGTGTCTGTCAGTGTGTTTGTGCAGCTGTGTGAGTCTGTCAGCGTTTGTGTAGCTGTGTGAGTCTGTCAGCGTGTTTGTGTAACTGTGTGAGATCTGTCAGTGTCATCCATCACACACAGCCTTTTCCCCTACCCATAGTGCCTGTGCATCACTTTCAGTCTGGCATACTGTAGGTAGCATCCATCACGCACAGCCCTTGCCATAGTGCCTGTGCCTCACTTTTGTTACTGTGTGTCTTTTACATCAAAAATATCTAACATCCAAATGAGGAATACTGGGAGTTTCTCTAAAGAACAATATTAACACCATAAGCCTTAACATTTATACATAAAGGTATAAATAAGGTTGGTAGAGAGCCATGTCAAAATACTACAGTATATAACAGGGATGTGCCACCCGCGGCCCTCCAAATGTTTGAAAACTACAACTCCCAGCATTCCTTCTTTGCAGAAGAGACCAAGGAATGCTGGAAGTTGTAGTTTGGAGGGCCTCAATTTGGACATCCCTTGTATATAATCATAAACTAATGCCGTCCCACATTCTCCACCATTCCCATGTCCCCCATAATTCTTTGGGTGTGAAATCAGCAACAATAACCAATCATTTTCAACCCCACCCCGTCACCCATAATTCAGTATAATTAAACTTGCAATAAATCCCCCATCCTTATCAGGTTTTACAGCACTTTCTATTTGTTTAGAGGTGTTGGCAGCACTTTCCATTTGTTTACAGGTTTTGCAGCACTTTTAGAGTTTCAGAGGTGCTGGACGTCACTATAGAATCATAATGCTTTGTCCCGGTTGGCTCTTGACATGCTGAGAACTCACTGATTGCCGACTGCAGTGGCCTCTCATTGCACATGCATGTCGGAACGCGCATAGTCGCAAGTTAGAGCAGAGGCAGAGCTGAAGAGTCAGGAGACAGAATGGGAGAAGCTGTTACCGGCAAAAATTTCTTGGGAATGGGACATCACAGTAACAAAGTGGGTAGAGGTATGTGCTCTGTGTAAATTATCGGGGAGATTCAATATTGCCGGCTGCGTTACTTACCTTAGCCCGATCCCGTGATACAATGACGTAACGAGATTACGTCAGTTATTACATTGCGGGATCGGGCTAAGGTAAGAGTGTGGGTTTAACGGCTCCCACACACTAGCATTAATTTTTTCCGCTACCAAGTAGCGCAAAACTTAACGCTTCGGGTTTTGGATCTATAGCACAGCGCTATTTTCAAAAACATTTGGAAATGGCGCTGTGCTCTAAAATCCATCTAAAACCCACGTTAACCTGAAAAGGCCTATATTGAATCTCCCCCTATGTGTTTTGCCCATCCAAACTTGTATTTAGCACTGAACTATTCCTTTAACACTGGAGTAGTGTTAAACACTGGAATAGACAGGACACTAACCTGGCAGATGAAAACGACATTCTGGCTCTCTTAATGAAATATCAGGAGGTAGGAATCGGGAGGACTGGCCCAGTAGGCTGAGGGGCAAATGCCCCTGGGGCTGGTCTCCAACCACAGAAGCTGTTAGTAAGTTACGTGGTTAAACGGAACAGTGTTTAAAGTTTAACTAGGTGCTGTCTGCCTTGGCTAACATGCTAAAAGATGATTGGGGGGTGGGGGAGGTAGCATGTGCTTATCTATGAGACTACATACATTGTTCTACTCTTGGCTCCCTTCAAACTCCTGCCCAGACTGTCAGATTAATTGAAGCAGCACAGCAGTGTCTAAAATTTAGCAGATTACTTACTGACAGTCTGGGCAGCACATTGAAGGAAGCCGAGAGCAGAGCAATATATAATCACATTTACTATACGTCAGCCCTCCCGTTTATTAGCCAGTGTTATTCAGCCTTCCAGTTCTTTAGCCAGTGTTAGTCAGCCTGCCCTCCAGTTTATTAGCCAGTATTTGTCAGCCCTCCAGATCCTTAGCCAGTGTAGTCAGCCCTTCCACCTTATTAGCCAGTGTTAATCAGAATACTATAAACCATATAGGTGCCAACACCCTTCTCTCAAATAACCAATCACAGTAAGGTGAGTAAAAAACACTTAATTCACTTGTACAGCTCACTTATATTAGAGTGTGGTTTGGGTGCGTTCCTGCCCTGAACCCTTCGCTATGATAACTGGTTGGATCCCACAGCATCAGGAACCAATACAATGTAGATAAAATGGCAACAAGTATAACACTCACCAAACGTAGCTGGTGGCCCAGGTGCAGCATGCCCCAGGCCCGTCGCAGGACACATCAAACATTCAAACAAATAGAATAATGTGGACAGCCGCACACCAGAGCAAAACACCTCAGAGTCTCAATAACTTCAATCAAAAACATTTTACTCACAGGATCCACTTTACGTGTTTTGGACCACTCGGGTCCTTAATCATAACCATAGATCCAACACAACATGATACAAGTTTAAATAGGTAAGTAAGATCATTACCTGGTGTTATCAGCCCTTCAAATCTTTACCCAGTGTTTTCAGCCCTTCAGATCATTAGCCAGTGTTAACAGCCCTCCAGATCATTATCCAGTGTTATCAGCCCTCTAGATCATTAGCCAGTGTTAAGTCAACCCTCCAGTTTATTAGTCTGTTAGTCATCCTAGCCACATCATACACTTGAAAATGTTGCAGGCAACCAAAATTAAAATAGTAGTCTTTACTATGGGCATAAGTTCAACAAAGTGTATATAACCTTAGAAAAGTGGTTGTAGACAAAGTTTTTGCAATTTACTGTAGAAAGGGTTGTATTTGCCCCCCAGGCCAAAAGGTCTCAGTCCTCCTCTGGTAGGAATAATCAATTCTACCTCCCTACCCTAGTAGCTCTCAGTGCATTCTGTTAATATCACCCTGGTGGGGATTTTTTTAATTCTAAAAAATTGCTGGTGTTAAAGTCATGCAGGGAATAAAATGTGATTGGAAATTACCCTGAGCACAAGCCAAATGATATTAAATCCATAGGAGCCTTTACCCTCACAAGCAATCTCACCACAGGTACCCTGAGCTATTTTTTCTAACTCATATTATGGATGTGGCACCCCTGTGTACTTGTTGTACTTGTATTGGAACATCCGCTGACTTGTGTGCAAAGAGACTTCTTTTTATTTAATTTTAGAGTTTTTTATTTTAAGTTAATGTTTGACAGTCTCAACATTATATCCTATCACTTGGGATGTAAGGAAGCTTATATTCTTGAACTTTACTAATTGGGTGATCTAAGTGGGCAGGCTTTCTAAAATAGTTTTTAAGCTTGGATATTGTTTAATACTTTATATCCTTTCTATAGTTTGTCTTATTTATAGAAAATACATTTTGTTCCAAACTTCTCTAACATATGTTTTTTTTTGAGCTTAAACTATGTTAACACAACAGAGGAGGTATTCTTGTTTAACAACTTTAATGATGCTGTTACTTGCTGAATCCTAAAAACACTGTAAAGTAAGGAAATTAACATATTAATAACTTGATATGCAAAAATCTAACATGTTTGAGGCTGGCAACTAGCGAATGTGTGGTGAATTTTTACAGTGAAACACTGGCAAAATTACTTTTATTTACATTGGATGGTTCCCATGGGCATTGGTTTCAAAACCTTTTTTTCCCCAGGCATTTAAAGGGCATGTCCAGCCAAAAATAAACTTTTAATATTCTGGTAGTGGAACCCCCAAACCCCATTTCCTCAATATTTAGAAATCTCAAAAATGCATTTGAAGGGACTTACCTGACCCAGTCCCTTACTGCCTGGGAGCCGGCCCCTGCTCCTATTTCAAGCTCATTTTGAGCAAAATCAGGATCAGAGAGTATCTGCTTCCTCATCACGGCTGTCAGGCAATTGGGCGTGATGTCACGTCACACCTTAACTGACAGCCATGACCAGCAGTGAGGGAAAGGGTCAGGTAAGTCCCTTCAGAGGCATCTTTGAGATTAGTAAATATTGCAAAATTTGGGTTTGGAAGGGTCCTGTACCAGAATATTAATTTATTAGTTTATTTTGGATGGACATTCCCTTTAACTTTCTTTACCATTTCCCAGTTTTAGAAACGGTTTTAAAATTAAAATAA
Source organism: Hymenochirus boettgeri (assembly GCA_019447015.1). NCBI lineage: Eukaryota > Metazoa > Chordata > Amphibia > Anura > Pipidae > Hymenochirus > Hymenochirus boettgeri. Next base: position 112,791,219 of record CM033474.1, read on the forward strand.
AATGAGGTGGTGCTAAAGTGACATGTCCCATGTCAATTCACGTGCAATTTGGTAAATCTGTATGGACCAATATGTTATCTTTTCCCAGCTTAATGTTAAAAATACAACAGCTTAGCAAATTCCTAGTATACAGAAAATGCGTAATAAATGCCCTTCTGTACCTACACTGTTTTGCTTTTCTTCTCTATAGATGTAAATTAAAGTTAAGCTGAAAAACCAAAAGAAAACGAGTACAATAAAATATAGTTTTTTTAAGGAAAGATGTGTTAAAATTAAACAATTCTTATGTTTCATCATATGGGTATGAAAATTGTCTCTTATCATTTTTCTTCTCTACTAAAAGCACCATGTCCGTGAAATTGATTTGGAATCTGCAGAAAGCACAGATTTGCGTCTGTTTAAAGCCAGGTGCTGATGCTATATTGCCAAATGTAATATGGCATGTCTATATCCCAAAAAATCAAGTAATACAGGAAAGACAAAATAACAGATTAATAATATTAACTATGAGATGAATGAAATTTCAATGTTTGACATTGAATTTAGACACTGATTTTCATCTTGTCTACACTGATTTTTGCCACCAAATTTTAATGAAATTCTGAATAGTTCCCATCAGAAATAACAAAAGTTTCACCAGATCTGTGAATTTACAATACCTGCAGTTATTATAATTATTATGGATTTATATAGCCCCAACATCTTCCATGTACCTGATTTACATGGGGTTTGTGCTTTAATTCTCAGCATTCCAGGATCACATAGGTCAATGACCAATATGTTATTTACACATGCTCAATCCTAAACTATAGCAGAAACTTGTCCATGCCAACTAGTAGTTTCTAGTAGCCAATCTTTTTACAGGACAAATTTGACAAGGAACCATGTGATGGAGGCCAGGAATTAGGGCCAGACACTGCGGAGATTCAAAATCTGGAGTATAAAAATGTGGGTTTAGTTCTCTTTTAATAAGGAAACAGATATGTATGTATTAATTACTTTTTATGTCAACATGAATCACTAAATCATTTAAGTCCAACTGTAAAAAAACCTTGTATTTATTGAATATAAAAACATTGTGTTCTTTCACTCACCAGTCTTTTTAATGATCTAATATCTGGCACTGAGCTCAGAAATAAGAAAAAATAAAGCAACTTTATTTTATAGTCTTATTGTCTTGGATACAGTGTCTATTTATGTGGACAATGCTTGTGTCATTGTTAGAATACTGAGATTTACTTAATATATACTTAATATATGGCTAAAAATAGAAATGATTTTATCATAAAAGTGCAGTTATTGCTTAGTTTGTTATGGTTAATTTGCTTAAGGCTTAATATTGTAGCACAGGAATTGTTTACTGGCTTTTGCAATATACTGTCACACTATTACAGTCAATTGTAAAAAAACAAAAACAAAAAAAAAAAACAGTATAAAAAAATGCCATAACATGTCACATTTGAAAGCCTTACGCTTACATTTTCTTTTTAGGTCATCATGTTTTTATCTCTGTTGGCGGCAGTGTTAATGAGATTAAAAAGAACATTAGGGTCTGTTTCATTAAGCCTTACCAGTAAGATATTAAACAGAATGGTCTATTAAATTTACCATTAGGAAATAAAATTAAGTTAGCCTTCTACTAATTTAGTAATAGCACAAATCATTGTGGGCCTATTTTAACAATTTTACTACAATTTTTTTTATTTTTAAAACAAACAAACAAACAAAAAGAATATAACATCATGATAAAATTATATAAATCATGATGACAGCTATGTAGATGGCAGGAATGCATTAATAATTGTGCAATAATATATAACCTTCTTCTATAAGAGACATCTGGGGTTACTTTATTTAATTTAAAAAGGCTTTATTCAATGACATGCATGAAAAAATAAAAAATCCCACAAGGTCCTTGTTTAATCCCACCCCATCAGCAGTGCAACTAGAAGAAGCAGCTAGCTATGTGTGATCTCATTATGTTGGCAAAAGCGAAACACTGGCTATGTGCTCTCAAATGCTGGTAGACTATAATTCCCAGATTGCATTTTACTTGTAAGAGGCCTTGCTTTTTTGCTACTGTAACAGTCTTGTGTATTTTAAATAATTTGCTTTTATGCCGAATAGTATGCAGAAATGATTTTGTTTTAAGTTTCCAAAGTGCTGGGATTATGTTTTATATGTAGATGCATTGAGTATAATTGCAAATTACAGGGTAAATAAGCATATCTGATTGGTTCTTTATGTGTATTAATTTGATCAATTAGTGAAATAGTCAAATAAATAGGAATTGTGTGTGCCTTATTTCTCCATTTTTTTCCCTTCCTTCCTACTTCCCACATCTTCTTTTTTTCCTGTAATAAATTAAAACTAAACCCTATACCCTCCACAGGAAAGTAGGAACTCTACCCAACACAAGGGATTAAATACACAGCTATGGCCTATCTACTTAAAACGGTATATTCAATAAGAATAATTGTGAAATTATACAAATTAGAATAAGGAACTACAGAAGCATAAATATACATATACAAATATATATATAAAAATTCCTGATGACAACCAAGTGTGGTCGAAACATGTAGATTTGTTAATAAAGATTTTTACTCTAATTGAAGACCTGTGAGTGCGTCGATATTTCGGAATTTTTGTACACTATGGGACAGCACCCGGGCAAGTATCTATGTTGATTGGAGTGCAGTCAATTTTCTGTGACAAATATATATATATATATATATATATATATATATATATATATATATAGTCCCAAAAAAGGCACCAGCACCAGCTAAAGTTCAGAATAAATGTACAAAGCTCCAAATACAAATGTATCCACGCACTTTTTCACAGAAGCAGCAGCACCAGTAATAAAAAAAATAGCTTTTATTGTATAAACTTACACCATGTTCATAAAACAGCGTGCCGTTTCGGGTAAAGACCCTTTCTCAAGCTCTCAGAACAATGGTTAGAAACAATTACCTTAATTGTATCCGTATATACCTGTGCTCACAGGAAATTGTTACAAACGATATACACTCCTGTTACCACTCCTGTATATTATTTACAGGAGTAAATGATCCACCTGGATTCCATCTGCAACAAATGTTTAGCTTGATCACCCTCCACTGGTGGAACAAAGTCAAAAACCATACATTTCAAGGATGATAGACCATGTCCAATTGATTTAAAATGTCTCACGACCGATTGGTCACCAAATTTCCCAATTCGTTTCTCCATACTTTGGTTTGCAAGGGCACTCCTTATTGAGCTACGATGGTTTGCAAATCATTCTCAGAAACTAGTTGTTGTCTTGCCCACATACATTAAGCCACAAGGGCATGTCAAAAAATATACCACAAATGAACTTAAACATGTTAGTCTATTTAATGACAAAACCTGCTTGTGGATGTGGAAAGTTTTTTCCAACCAGCATGTGTCCATAAGTTGTGTAATTGAGGCATCTATAGCAACCCAGTTTCTCACCACCTAGTACTTTGGGAGCTCCTATTTTCCTCTGTGCCCCAAAGTCAATTGTTACCAAAAGATTACGTAAACTTCTCAAATTGTATCCTATGATTCCAAAAAGGCAAATTAGGGTCCACAGTCACCATCTCACACTGTTTTTGCACAATTGTTCTCACCCAAGGAAGAGAGTGACCTGACCATGACTTTTCCCATTGACTTTTTCAATTGGAGTCACGATCACTAAAATGATCGTTCATTTTCAATTGTTTTAATAATCATCAAAACAATCTTAAATCTACAATAATAGTGCATGCCCCTTCCTTTAAAATTAACACTTGAGTGTTAATTTTATAGGAAGGGACGTGTACTGTGACGCTGTGCCTGGAAACGGTCACAAGATGGCCAAAACAACTAGCAGCGTGTTTTAAAGTATTTAATAAAAATTAAAATTTTGAGACCTCTGGAGTGCACCTTCTCTCTATTAAGGAACGAGGCAAGGTGGATACATAAATTGGATACCCTTGCCACGAGAGGACTTAATAAACAACTGGTCCTCACATGTTTCCTTTAAATAAGTTGTTAGTACTTATACTGTAGATATAGTAGGATTGGAATTAGTAGAAGTATCCCTGTTTTGGAAGAGAATTTGTGTTGGATACAGTAGTGGAGACATCAGGGCCAACACTTAGGTAGTCAAGCTATGTTGATGTACCGTATATACTCGAGTATAAGTCGAGGTTTTCAGGCCGGGAAATTAGACCGGCGCCGAGTCGTGACGTCAGTGGATGCGACCATCAGTGGACGCGGCAGCCAGATTCCTCCATCAAGTGCATGATGTTGGGGGCCCAGACTCTCCTGCAAAGGTAAGGTTGCAGCATTATGATGTACTGTAGTAGTGTAGTGTACTGTAGTAGTGTAGTGTAGTGGCAGGGTGAGAAGATGGGTGCAGGGAAATAGGTTTTATTCCTGGGGCTGGAGGGGAGAGTAAGGAGTCAGGGACAGGGTAGTGTGTTTTGGGGTTAGTGTGGCAGGGTGAGAAGATGGGTGCAGGGAAATAGGTTTTATTCCTGGGGCTGGACCTGGGCTGGAGGGGAGAGTAAGGAGTCAGGGACAGGGTAGTGTGTTTTGGGGTTAGTGTGTGCAGTTCACTCCAGATGTTTTCTACTCCCTACTTCCACTCCCTCTACTACTCTACCCTCGACTTATACTCGAGTCAATTGGTTTTATTCATTTTTGAGGTAAAAATGGGTACCTCGACTTGTACTCGAGTCGACTTATACTCGAGTATATACGGTAATAGTATTTTAGGTATTGTTTTGCCTATTTTGGTGTTTATAATAGGATGATTTTGTTCTCATCATTCTGATGAATGGGGTTGTTTTAATCAAAGGGGAGGGATAATGGGCAGAGGGGGAGGGATAATGGGCGGAGGGGGGGAGTGTCTGTATGGGATGCTTTTATTTTAGAGAAGTTACTTATGTGTGATTCTTTGCCTGACGATGGTCATGTGGTGGCCAAAACGCGTAGCAAGAGCGTTTTTTAATAGTGAATAAAAGTTAATTTTTATTGAAGTCCTATGGAGTGCCTCTCTCAACTCGGTGTATGCTTGTCTCTGAGGCTGCACCTAGGCTGTCTGTGAATCGACGAAGTGCGATCACCTACCACCTTATATATATAATTATATATATATATATATATATATATATTATATATAATAAAATATATATATATAATATATATTTATATATATATATTATTATTATATTATATATACATGGTTGTGGAAGCACTCCAATTAGGCTAATTTACAACTGTATCCGAATTACTCAAATGTAAGTCGAGGTACCCTATTTTTACCTCAAATTGTAAAACGGGTTGACTCGATTAAACTAAGTCAAGGGTAGAAATTATGACCACTACTGCCTTCTGATTCTGTATTATTTCAAGGGTTTGCTTGCCCTTTAAATGGACAGCAGCATTCCCATACAGTAGTCCCATACAGTAATAGCCAAATCCAGTATAGCTATTACTGTATGGGACTACTGTATTTGAATTCTGCTGTCCATTTAAAGGGCAACTAAAGCCTCAAAACAATACAGAATCAGAAGGCAATTTATTTAAAAATCGGTATCATCCTCAGTATTGTTCAGGCATTAGTTGCCCTTTAAATTAACAGTAATCCCCAATTCATTGGCACTCCACTAATGCTGAACAATACTGAGGATGATACCGATTTTTAAAAAATTGCCTTCTGATTCTGTATGTTTGAGGCTTAGTTGCCCTTTAAATGGACAGCAGAATTCAAATACAGTAGTCCCATACAGTAATAGCTATACTGGATTTGGCTATTACTGTATGGGACTACTGTATGGGAATGCTGCTGTCCATTTAAAGGGCAAGCAAACCCTTGAAATAATACAGAATCAGAGGCAGTAGTGGTCATAATTTCTACCTTGACTTATACTGAGTCAACCAGTTTTTACTAATTTTTGAGGTAAAAATAGGTACCTCGACTTACATTTGAGTATATTCGGTATCAGTTGTAAATTAGCCTAATTGGAGTGCTTCCACAAACTTGTATTGTATATATATATATATATATATATATATATATATATATATATATATATATTATATATTATATATATATATTTTTATTAATATTATATTATATATTATAATATAATATATATATATAAGGTGGTAGGTGTAGCACTCTCGCTCGATTCACAGACAGCCTAGGTGCAGCCTCAGAGACAAGCATACACCGAGTTGAGAGAGGCACACTCATAGGACTTCAATAAAAATAAATTTTATTCACATATTAAAAAACGCTCTTGCTACGCGTTTTGGCCACCACATGACCATCGTCAGGCAAAGAATCACACTAAGTAACTTCTCTAAAATAAAAGCATCCCATACAGACACCCCCCTCCCGCCATTATCCCTCCCCTCTGCCCATTATCCCTCCCCTTGATTAAAACAACCCCATTCATCAGAATGATGAGAACAAAATCATCCTATTATAAACACCAAAATAGGCAAAACATACCTAAAATACTATTACCGTATATACTCGAGTATAAGTCGACTCGAGTACAAGTCGGGTACCCATTTTTACCTCAAAAATGAATAAAACCAATTGACTCGAGTATAAGTCGAGGGTAGGAGGAGTAGAAGGGAGTGGAAGTAGGGTAGAAACATCTGGAGGGAACTGCACACACTAACCCCAAAACACTACCCTGTCTGACTCCTTACTCTCCCCTCCAGCCCCAGGTCCAGCCCCAGGAATAAAACTATTTCCTGCACCATCTTCCACCCTGCACACTAACCCCAAAAACACACTACCCTGTCCCTGACTCCTTACTCTCCCCTCCAGCCCCAGGAATAAAAAACTATTTCCCTGCACCCATCTTCTCACCTGCCACTCACTACATACACTACACAGTAACATACACACTACAGTACATCATAATGCTGAACCTTACCTTTGCAGGAGAGTCTGGGCCCCCAACATCATGCATTGATGGAGGAATCTGGCTGCCGCGTCCACTGATGGTCGCATCCACTGACGTCACGACTCGGCGCCGGTCTAATTTCCGGCCTGAAAACCTCGACTTATACTCGAGTATATACGGTACATCAAATAGCTTGACTACCTAAGTGTTGGCCCTGATGTCTCCATACTGTATCCAACACCAATTCTCTTCCAAAACAGGGATACTTCTACAATCCAATCCTACTATATCTACAGTATAAGTACTAACAACTTATTTAAAGGAAAAATGTGAGGACCAGTTGTTTATTAAGTCCTCTCGTGGCAAGGGTATCCAATTTATGTATCCACCTTGCCTCGTTCCTTAATAGAGAGAAGGTGCACTCCAGAGGTCTCAAAATTTTAATTTTTATTAAATACTTTAAAACACGCTGCTAGTGTGTTTTTGGCCATCTTGTGACCGTTTCCAGGCACAGCGTCACAGTACACGTCCCTTCCTATAAAATTAACATCAAGTGTTAATTTTAAGGAAGGGGCATGCACTATTATTGTAGATTTAAGATTGTTTTGATGATTATTAAAACAATTGAAAATGAACGATCATTTTAGTGATCGTGACCCAATTGAAAAAGTCAATGGGAAAGTCATGGTCAGGTCACTCTCTTCCTTGGGTGAGAACAATTGTGCAAAAACAGTGTGAGATGGTGACGTGGACCCTAATTTGCCTTTTTGGAATCATAGGATACATTGTGAGAGTTTACGTAATCTTTTGGTAACAATTGACTTTGGGGCACAGAGGAAAATAGGAGCTCCAAAGTACTAGGTGGTGAGAAACTGGGTTGCTATAGATGCCTCAATTACACAACTTATGGACACATGCTGGTTGGAAAAAACTTTCCATCCACAAGCAGGTTTTGTCATTATAGACTAACATGTTTAAGTCATGTGGTATATTTTTTGACATGCCTTGTGGCTTAATGTATGTGGCAAGACAACAACTAGTTTCTGAGAATGATTTGCAAACCATCGTAGCTCAATAAGGAGTGCCTTGCAAACCAAAGTATGGAGAACGAATTGGGAAATTTGGTGACCAATCGGTCGTGAGACATTTTAAATCAATTGGACATGGTCTATCATCCTTGAAATGTATGGTTTTTGACTTGTTCCACCAGTGGAGGGTGACAAGCTAAACATTTGTGGCAGATGGAATCCAGGTGGACATTTACTCCTGTAAAAATATACAGGAGTGGTAACAGGAGTGATATCGTTTGTAACCATTTCCTGTGAGCACAGGTATATACGGATACAATTAAGGTAATGTTTTAACCATTGTGAGAGGTAGAAAGGGTCTTACCCGAAACGGCACGTGTTTTATGAACTGGTGTAAGTTTATACAATAAAAGCTATTTTTTTTATTACTGGTGCTGCTGCTTCTGTGAAAAGTGGTGGATACATTTGTATTTGGAGCTTTGTACATTTATTCTGAACTTTAGCTGGTGCTGGTGCCTTTTTTGGGACTATATATATATAATATATATATAATATAATATTATATATATATATTTGTCACAGAAAATTGACTGCACTCCAATCAACATAGATACTTGCCCGGGTGCTGTCATTAGTGTACAAAATTCCGAAATATCGACGCAATACAGGTCTTCAATAGAGTAAATCTTTATTAACAAATCTACATGTTTCGACCACACTTGGTTGTCATCAGGAATTTTTATTATATATTTGTATATGTATATTTATGCTTCTGTAGTTCCTTATTCTAATTGTTAGTTGCCCTTTAAATTAACAGTAATCCCCAATTCATTGGCACTCCAGATGTTTGTAATTTACAAACATCTGTAGTGGAACTGCACACACAAAACCTGTTTACAACCCCAAACAAACTATCCTGTCCCTGACCCAAATGACTCCCTTACTCTCCCTCCCCCCCCAGGAATAAAACCCTATTTCCCTGCACCCATCTTCTCACCCTGCCACTACAGTACCTCTTCTTTTTATGCAGCCTTACATTTTTCCAGGTGCTGTGGGGCAAGCAGTCATAGTTGCAGGAGAGTCCAGGCCCCCGACATCACTCACTTAATGAAGGAATCCGGCTGCCACATCCACTGATGGTCCATCCACTGACGTGGCACCGAGTAGTGATGTCAGTGGATGCGACCTTCAGTGGATGCGGCAGCCGGATTTTTCCATCAAGTGAGTGGCTGACCCGAGTAGGGTTATATCCGGGCTGCCGCATCCACTGAAGTCGCATCCACTGACATCACTACTCGGTGCCACGTCAGTGGATGGACCATCAGTGGGGTGGCAGCCGGATTCCTTCATTAAGTGAGTGATGTCGGGGGCCTGGACTCTCCTGCAACTATGACTGCTTGCCCCACAGCACCTGGAAAAATGTAAGGCTGCATAAAAAGAAGAGGTACTGTAGTGGCAGGGTGAGAAGATGGGGGCAGGGAAATAGGGTTTTATTCTGGGGGGGGAGGGAGAGTAAGGGAGTCATTTGGGTCAGGGACAGGATAGTTTGTTTGGGGTTGTAAACAGGTTTTGTGTGGTGCAGTTCCACTACAGATGTTGTAAATTACAAACATGGGAGTGCCAATGAATTGGGGATTACTGTTAATTTAAAGGGCAACTAATGCTGAACAATACTGAGGATGATACCGATTTTTAAAAAATTGCCTTCTGATTCTGTATGTTTGAGGCTTAGTTGCCCTTTAAATGGACAGCAGAATTCAAATACAGTAGTCCCATACAGTAATAGCTATACTGGATTTGGCTATTACTGTATGGGACTACTGTATGGGAATGCTGCTGTCCATTTAAAGGGCAAGCAAACCCTTGAAATAATACAGAATCAGAGGCAGTAGTGGTCATAATTTCTACCTTGACTTATACTGAGTCAACCAGTTTTTACTAATTTTTGAGGTAAAAATAGGTACCTCGACTTACATTTGAGTATATTCGGTATCAGTTGTAAATTAGCCTAATTGGAGTGCTTCCACAAACTTGTATTGTATATATATATATATATATTATATATATATATATATATATATATATATTATATATTATATATATATATTTTTATTAATATTATATTATATATTATAATATAATATATATATATAAGGTGGTAGGTGTAGCACTCTCGCTCGATTCACAGACAGCCTAGGTGCAGCCTCAGAGACAAGCATACACCGAGTTGAGAGAGGCACACTCATAGGACTTCAATAAAAATAAATTTTATTCACATATTAAAAAACGCTCTTGCTACGCGTTTTGGCCACCACATGACCATCGTCAGGCAAAGAATCACACTAAGTAACTTCTCTAAAATAAAAGCATCCCATACAGACACCCCCCTCCCGCCATTATCCCTCCCCTCTGCCCATTATCCCTCCCCTTGATTAAAACAACCCCATTCATCAGAATGATGAGAACAAAATCATCCTATTATAAACACCAAAATAGGCAAAACATACCTAAAATACTATTACCGTATATACTCGAGTATAAGTCGACTCGAGTACAAGTCGGGTACCCATTTTTACCTCAAAAATGAATAAAACCAATTGACTCGAGTATAAGTCGAGGGTAGGAGGAGTAGAAGGGAGTGGAAGTAGGGTAGAAACATCTGGAGGGAACTGCACACACTAACCCCAAAACCACTACCCTGTCCTGACTCCTTACTCTCCCCTCCAGCCCCAGGTCCAGCCCCAGGAATAAAACTATTTCCTGCACCATCTTCCACCCTGCACACTAACCCCAAAAACACACTACCCTGTCCCTGACTCCTTACTCTCCCCTCCAGCCCCAGGAATAAAAAACTATTTCCCTGCACCCATCTTCTCACCTGCCACTCACTACATACACTACACAGTAACATAACACTACAGTACATCATAATGCTGAACCTTACCTTTGCAGGAGAGTCTGGGCCCCCAACATCATGCATTGATGGAGGAATCTGGCTGCCGCGTCCACTGATGGTCGCATCCACTGACGTCACGACTCGGCGCCGGTCTAATTTCCGGCCTGAAAACCTCGACTTATACTCGAGTATATACGGTACATCAAACTAGCTTGACTACCTAAGTGTTGGCCCTGATGTCTCCATACTGTATCCAACACCAATTCTCTTCCAAAACAGGGATACTTCTACAATCCAATCCTACTATATCTACAGTATAAGTACTAACAACTTATTTAAAGGAAAAATGTGAGGACCAGTTGTTTATTAAGTCCTCTCGTGGCAAGGGTATCCAATTTATGTATCCACCTTGCCTCGTTCCTTAATAGAGAGAAGGTGCACTCCAGAGGTCTCAAAATTTTAATTTTTATTAAATACTTTAAAACACGCTGCTAGTGTGTTTTTGGCCATCTTGTGACCGTTTCCAGGCACAGCGTCACAGTACACGTCCCTTCCTATAAAATTAACATCAAGTGTTAATTTTAAGGAAGGGGCATGCACTATTATTGTAGATTTAAGATTGTTTTGATGATTATTAAAACAATTGAAAATGAACGATCATTTTAGTGATCGTGACCCAATTGAAAAAGTCAATGGGAAAGTCATGGTCAGGTCACTCTCTTCCTTGGGTGAGAACAATTGTGCAAAAACAGTGTGAGATGGTGACGTGGACCCTAATTTGCCTTTTTGGAATCATAGGATACATTGTGAGAGTTTACGTAATCTTTTGGTAACAATTGACTTTGGGGCACAGAGGAAAATAGGAGCTCCAAAGTACTAGGTGGTGAGAAACTGGGTTGCTATAGATGCCTCAATTACACAACTTATGGACACATGCTGGTTGGAAAAAACTTTCCATCCACAAGCAGGTTTTGTCATTATAGACTAACATGTTTAAGTCATGTGGTATATTTTTTGACATGCCTTGTGGCTTAATGTATGTGGCAAGACAACAACTAGTTTCTGAGAATGATTTGCAAACCATCGTAGCTCAATAAGGAGTGCCTTGCAAACCAAAGTATGGAGAACGAATTGGGAAATTTGGTGACCAATCGGTCGTGAGACATTTTAAATCAATTGGACATGGTCTATCATCCTTGAAATGTATGGTTTTTGACTTGTTCCACCAGTGGAGGGTGACAAGCTAAACATTTGTGGCAGATGGAATCCAGGTGGACATTTACTCCTGTAAAAATATACAGGAGTGGTAACAGGAGTGATATCGTTTGTAACCATTTCCTGTGAGCACAGGTATATACGGATACAATTAAGGTAATGTTTTAACCATTGTGAGAGGTAGAAAGGGTCTTACCCGAAACGGCACGTGTTTTATGAACTGGTGTAAGTTTATACAATAAAAGCTATTTTTTTTATTACTGGTGCTGCTGCTTCTGTGAAAAGTGGTGGATACATTTGTATTTGGAGCTTTGTACATTTATTCTGAACTTTAGCTGGTGCTGGTGCCTTTTTTGGGACTATATATATATAATATATATATAATATAATATTATATATATATATTTGTCACAGAAAATTGACTGCACTCCAATCAACATAGATACTTGCCCGGGTGCTGTCATAGTGTAACAAAATTCCGAAATATCGACGCACTACCAGGTCTTCAATAGAGTAAATCTTTATTAACAAATCTACATGTTTCGACCACACTTGGTTGTCATCAGGAATTTTTATTATATATTTGTATATGTATATTTATGCTTCTGTAGTTCCTTATTCTAATTGGGCAGCCGGATTTTTCCATCAAGTGAGTGGCTGACCCGAGTAGGGTTTTTACAGCCTGAAAACCTCGACTTATACTCATCTATATATATATGCGGCTAAGTATCAAGCACTCCAAGGGCTTGTGAATCATACAAATTTATTGTAAAGAAAGTGGGTCGTGCTCTTGACTAATTAGCCGCATATATATATAGATGAGTATAAGTCGAGGTTTTCAGGCTGTAAAAACCCTACTCGGGTCAGCCACTCACTTGATGGAAAAATCCGGCTGCCGCATCCACTGAAGGTCGCATCCACTGACATCACTACTCGGTGCCACGTCAGTGGATGGACCATCAGTGGATGTGGCAGCCGGATTCCTTCATTAAGTGAGTGATGTCGGGGGCCTGGACTCTCCTGCAACTATGACTGCTTGCCCCACAGCACCTGGAAAAATGTAAGGCTGCATAAAAAGAAGAGGTACTGTAGTGGCAGGGTGAGAAGATGGGGGCAGGGAAATAGGGTTTTATTCTGGGGGGGGAGGGAGAGTAAGGGAGTCATTTGGGTCAGGGACAGGATAGTTTGTTTGGGGTTGTAAACAGGTTTTGTGTGGTGCAGTTCCACTACAGATGTTGTAAATTACAAACATGGGAGTGCCAATGAATTGGGGATTACTGTTAATTTAAAGGGCAACTAATGCTGAACAATACTGAGGATGATACCGATTTTTAAAAAATTGCCTTCTGATTCTGTATTGTTTGAGGCTTAGTTGCCCTTTAAATGGACAGCAGAATTCAAATACAGTAGTCCCATACAGTAATAGCTATACTGGATTTGGCTATTACTGTATGGGACTACTGTATGGGAATGCTGCTGTCCATTTAAAGGGCAAGCAAACCCTTGAAATAATACAGAATCAGAGGCAGTAGTGGTCATAATTTCTACCTTGACTTATACTGAGTCAACCAGTTTTTACTAATTTTTGAGGTAAAAATAGGTACCTCGACTTACATTTGAGTATATTCGGTATCAGTTGTAAATTAGCCTAATTGGAGTGCTTCCACAAACTTGTATTGTATATATATATATATATATTATATATATATATATATATATATATATATTATATATTATATATATATATTTTTATTAATATTATATTATATATTATAATATAATATATATATATAAGGTGGTAGGTGTAGCACTCTCGCTCGATTCACAGACAGCCTAGGTGCAGCCTCAGAGACAAGCATACACCGAGTTGAGAGAGGCACACTCATAGGACTTCAATAAAAATAAATTTTATTCACATATTAAAAAACGCTCTTGCTACGCGTTTTGGCCACCACATGACCATCGTCAGGCAAAGAATCACACTAAGTAACTTCTCTAAAATAAAAGCATCCCATACAGACACCCCCCTCCCGCCATTATCCCTCCCCTCTGCCCATTATCCCTCCCCTTGATTAAAACAACCCCATTCATCAGAATGATGAGAACAAAATCATCCTATTATAAACACCAAAATAGGCAAAACATACCTAAAATACTATTACCGTATATACTCGAGTATAAGTCGACTCGAGTACAAGTCGGGTACCCATTTTTACCTCAAAAATGAATAAAACCAATTGACTCGAGTATAAGTCGAGGGTAGGAGGAGTAGAAGGGAGTGGAAGTAGGGTAGAAACATCTGGAGGGAACTGCACACACTAACCCCAAAACCACTACCCTGTCCTGACTCCTTACTCTCCCCTCCAGCCCCAGGTCCAGCCCCAGGAATAAAACTATTTCCTGCACCATCTTCCACCCTGCACACTAACCCCAAAAACACACTACCCTGTCCCTGACTCCTTACTCTCCCCTCCAGCCCCAGGAATAAAAAACTATTTCCCTGCACCCATCTTCTCACCTGCCACTCACTACATACACTACACAGTAAACATAACACTACAGTACATCATAATGCTGAACCTTACCTTTGCAGGAGAGTCTGGGCCCCCAACTCATGCATTGATGGAGGAATCTGGCTGCCGCGTCCACTGATGGTCGCATCCACTGACGTCACGACTCGGCGCCGGTCTAATTTCCGGCCTGAAAACCTCGACTTATACTCGAGTATATACGGTACATCAAATAGCTTGACTACCTAAGTGTTGGCCCTGATGTCTCCATACTGTATCCAACACCAATTCTCTTCCAAAACAGGGATACTTCTACAATCCAATCCTACTATATCTACAGTATAAGTACTAACAACTTATTTAAAGGAAAAATGTGAGGACCAGTTGTTTATTAAGTCCTCTCGTGGCAAGGGTATCCAATTTATGTATCCACCTTGCCTCGTTCCTTAATAGAGAGAAGGTGCACTCCAGAGGTCTCAAAATTTTAATTTTTATTAAATACTTTAAAACACGCTGCTAGTGTGTTTTTGGCCATCTTGTGACCGTTTCCAGGCACAGCGTCACAGTACACGTCCCTTCCTATAAAATTAACATCAAGTGTTAATTTTAAGGAAGGGGCATGCACTATTATTGTAGATTTAAGATTGTTTTGATGATTATTAAAACAATTGAAAATGAACGATCATTTTAGTGATCGTGACCCAATTGAAAAAGTCAATGGGAAAGTCATGGTCAGGTCACTCTCTTCCTTGGGTGAGAACAATTGTGCAAAAACAGTGTGAGATGGTGACGTGGACCCTAATTTGCCTTTTTGGAATCATAGGATACATTGTGAGAGTTTACGTAATCTTTTGGTAACAATTGACTTTGGGGCACAGAGGAAAATAGGAGCTCCAAAGTACTAGGTGGTGAGAAACTGGGTTGCTATAGATGCCTCAATTACACAACTTATGGACACATGCTGGTTGGAAAAAACTTTCCATCCACAAGCAGGTTTTGTCATTATAGACTAACATGTTTAAGTCATGTGGTATATTTTTTGACATGCCTTGTGGCTTAATGTATGTGGCAAGACAACAACTAGTTTCTGAGAATGATTTGCAAACCATCGTAGCTCAATAAGGAGTGCCTTGCAAACCAAAGTATGGAGAACGAATTGGGAAATTTGGTGACCAATCGGTCGTGAGACATTTTAAATCAATTGGACATGGTCTATCATCCTTGAAATGTATGGTTTTTGACTTGTTCCACCAGTGGAGGGTGACAAGCTAAACATTTGTGGCAGATGGAATCCAGGTGGACATTTACTCCTGTAAAAATATACAGGAGTGGTAACAGGAGTGATATCGTTTGTAACCATTTCCTGTGAGCACAGGTATATACGGATACAATTAAGGTAATGTTTTAACCATTGTGAGAGGTAGAAAGGGTCTTACCCGAAACGGCACGTGTTTTATGAACTGGTGTAAGTTTATACAATAAAAGCTATTTTTTTTATTACTGGTGCTGCTGCTTCTGTGAAAAGTGGTGGATACATTTGTATTTGGAGCTTTGTACATTTATTCTGAACTTTAGCTGGTGCTGGTGCCTTTTTTGGGACTATATATATATAATATATATATAATATAATATTATATATATATATTTGTCACAGAAAATTGACTGCACTCCAATCAACATAGATACTTGCCCGGGTGCTGTCATAGTGTACAAAATTCCGAAATATCGACGCAATACCAGGTCTTCAATAGAGTAAATCTTTATTAACAAATCTACATGTTTCGACCACACTTGGTTGTCATCAGGAATTTTTATTATATATTTGTATATGTATATTTATGCTTCTGTAGTTCCTTATTCTAATTGTCCAAGGGCTTGTGAATCATACAAATTTATTGTAAAGAAAGTGGGTCTGAGGCCTACGCGTTTTAAGCTCGTAGGTACAGGGCCGTCTTCAGGGTTACAGACCATAATACACACTAGTTAATAAAGCCAAACAATTGGCCTCAGACCTACTTTCTTTACAATAAATTTGTGTGATTCACAAGCCCTTGGAATGCTTGATACTTAGCCGCATATTGAACATTTTATCTATAGCACCAGCATTAAGGGCTTGTGAATCACAACAAATTTATTGTAAGAAAGTAGGTTGAGGCCAATTGTTTGGCTTTATTAACTGTGTGTTATAGGTCTGTAACCCTGAAGACGGCCCTGTACCTACGAGCTTAAACGCGTAGGCCTCAGACCCACTTTCTTTACAATAAATTTGTGATTACACAGCCCTTGGAGTGCTTGATACTTAGCCGCATATATATATAGATGAGTAAAGTCGAGGTTTTCAGGCTGTAAAAACCCTACTCGGGTCAGCCACTCACTTGATGGAAAAATCCGGCTGCCGCATCACTGAGTCGCATCCACGACATCACTACTCGGTGCCACGTCAGTGGATGGACCACAGTGGATGTGGCAGCCGGATTCCTTCATTAAGTGAGTGATGGTCGGGGGCCTGGACTCTTCTGCAACTATGACTGCTGCCCCAAGCACCTGGAAAAATGTAAGGCTGCATAAAAAGAAGAGGTACTGTGTGGCAGGGTGAGAAGATGGGTGCAGGGAAATAGGGTTTTATTCCTGGGGGGGGAGGGAGAGTAAGGGAGTACTTGGGTCAGGGACAAGGATAGTTTGTTGGGGTTGTAAACAGGTTTGTGTGTTGCAGTTCCACTACAGATGTTTGTAAATTACAAACTCTGGAGTGCCAATGAATTGGGGATTACTGTTAATTTAAAGGGCAACTAATGTGAACAATACTGAGGATGATACCGATTTTTAAATAAATTGCCTTCTGTCTGTATGTTTTGAGGCTTTGTTGCCCTTTAAATGGACAGCAGAATTCAAATACAGTAGTCCCATACAGTAATAGCTATACTGGATTTGGCTATTACTGTAGGGACTACTGTATGGGAATGCTGCTGTCCATTTAAAGGGCAAGCAAACCCTTGAAAAATACAGAATCAGAAGGCAGTAGTGGTCATAATTTCTACCCTTGACTTATAACTCGAGTCAACCGTTTACAATTGAGGTAAAAATAGGTACCTCGACTTACATTTGAGTAATTCGGATACAGTTGTAAATTAGCCTAATTGGAGTGCTTCCACAACCATGTTATGATATAATATAATAATAATATATATATATAAATATATATTATATATATATATTTTATTATATATAATATATATATATATATATATATATATAATTATATATATAAGGTGGTAGGTGATCGCACTTCGTCGATTCACAGACAGCCTAGGTGCAGCCTCAGAGACAAGCATACACCGAGTTGAGAGAGGCACTCCATAGGACTTCAATAAAAATTAACTTTTATTCACTATTAAAAAACGCTCTTGCTACGCGTTTTGGCCACCACATGACCATCGTCAGGCAAAGAATCAAACATAAGTAACTTCTCTAAAATAAAAGCATCCCATACAGACAACTCCCCCCCTCCGCCCATTATCCCTCCCCCTCTGCCCATTATCCCTCCCCTTGATTAAAACAACCCCATTCATCAGAATGATGAGAACAAAATCATCCTATTATAAACACCAAAATAGGCAAAACAATACCTAAAATACTATTACCGTATATACTCGAGTATAAGTCGACTCGAGTACAAGTCGAGGTACCCATTTACCTCAAAAATGAATAAAACCAATTGACTCGAGTATAAGTCGAGGGTAGAGTAGTAGAAGGGAGTGGAAGTAGGGAGTAGAAAACATCTGGAGTGAACTGCACACACTAACCCCAAAACACACTACCCTGTCCCTGACTCCTTACTCTCCCCTCCAGCCCCAGGTCCAGCCCCAGGAATAAAACCTATTTCCCTGCACCCATCTTCTCACCTGCCACACTAACCCCAAAACACACTACCCTGTCCTGACTCCTTACTCTCCTCCAGCCCCAGGAATAAAAAATATTTCCCTGCACCCATCTTCTCACCCTGCCACTACACTACACTACTACAGTACACTACACTACTACAGTACATCATAATGCTGCAACCTTACCTTTGCAGGAGAGTCTGGGCCCCCAACATAGCACTTGATGAGGAATCTGGCTGCCGCGTCCACTGATGGTCGCATCCACTGACGTCACGATCGGCGCCGGTCTAATTTCCCGGCCTGAAAACCTCGACATACTCGAGTATATACGGTACATCAACATAGCTTGACACCTAAGGTTGGCCCTGATGTCTCCACTAGAATGCTTGATACTTAGCCGCATATTGAACATTTTATCTATAGCACCCAGGCAGCTGATGTCCGGAACAGAGTGCAGAGGACTCCACTGATATATCCGCACTCCCTTCCTATGTGACTGCCCAGGTGCTGCCGAATAAGAGTACATATAGAAGGAAGAAAGAGCGGAGCACTGCTGGGTCTTCTAGTAGGATTTATTAATAAACAAAAGTAGGCAGACAACCTACCAGCAGTGCTCCGCTCTTTCTTCCTTCTATATGTACTCTATTCGGCAGCACTGGGCAGTCACATAGGAAGGGAGTGCGGATATCAGTGGAGTCCTCTGCACTCTGTTCCGGACATCAGCTGCCTGGGTGCTATAGATAAAATGTTCAATATGCGGCTAAGTATCAAGCATTCCAAGGGCTTGTGAATACAAATTTATTGTAAGAAAGTAGGTTGAGGCCAATTGTTTGGCTTTATTAACTGTGTGTTATAGGTCTGTAACCCTGAAGACGGCCCTGTACCTACGAGCTTAAACGCGTAGGCCTCAGACCCACTTTCTTTACAATAAATTTGTGATTACACAGCCCTTGGAGTGCTTGATACTTAGCCGCATATATATATAGATGAGTAAAGTCGAGGTTTTCAGGCTGTAAAAACCCTACTCGGGTCAGCCACTCACTTGATGGAAAAATCCGGCTGCCGCATCACTGAAGTCGCATCCACGACATCACTACTCGGTGCCACGTCAGTGGATGGACCACAGTGGATGTGGCAGCCGGATTCCTTCATTAAGTGAGTGATGGTCGGGGGCCTGGACTCTTCTGCAACTATGACTGCTGCCCCAAGCACCTGGAAAAATGTAAGGCTGCATAAAAAGAAGAGGTACTGTGTGGCAGGGTGAGAAGATGGGTGCAGGGAAATAGGGTTTTATTCCTGGGGGGGAGGGAGAGTAAGGGAGTACTTGGGTCAGGGACAAGGATAGTTTGTTGGGGTTGTAAACAGGTTTGTGTGTTGCAGTTCCACTACAGATGTTTGTAAATTACAAACTCTGGAGTGCCAATGAATTGGGGATTACTGTTAATTTAAAGGGCAACTAATGTGAACAATACTGAGGATGATACCGATTTTTAAATAAATTGCCTTCTGTCTGTATGTTTTGAGGCTTTGTTGCCCTTTAAATGGACAGCAGAATTCAAATACAGTAGTCCCATACAGTAATAGCTATACTGGATTTGGCTATTACTGTAGGGACTACTGTATGGGAATGCTGCTGTCCATTTAAAGGGCAAGCAAACCCTTGAAAAATACAGAATCAGAAGGCAGTAGTGGTCATAATTTCTACCCTTGACTTATAACTCGAGTCAACCGTTTACAATTGAGGTAAAAATAGGTACCTCGACTTACATTTGAGTAATTCGGATACAGTTGTAAATTAGCCTAATTGGAGTGCTTCCACAACCATGTTATGATATAATATAATAATAATATATATATATAAATATATATTATATATATATATTTTATTATATATAATATATATATATATATATATATATATAATTATATATATAAGGTGGTAGGTGATCGCACTTCGTCGATTCACAGACAGCCTAGGTGCAGCCTCAGAGACAAGCATACACCGAGTTGAGAGAGGCACTCCATAGGACTTCAATAAAAATTAACTTTTATTCACTATTAAAAAACGCTCTTGCTACGCGTTTTGGCCACCACATGACCATCGTCAGGCAAAGAATCAAACATAAGTAACTTCTCTAAAATAAAAGCATCCCATACAGACAACTCCCCCCCTCCGCCCATTATCCCTCCCCCTCTGCCCATTATCCCTCCCCTTGATTAAAACAACCCCATTCATCAGAATGATGAGAACAAAATCATCCTATTATAAACACCAAAATAGGCAAAACAATACCTAAAATACTATTACCGTATATACTCGAGTATAAGTCGACTCGAGTACAAGTCGAGGTACCCATTTACCTCAAAAATGAATAAAACCAATTGACTCGAGTATAAGTCGAGGGTAGAGTAGTAGAAGGGAGTGGAAGTAGGGAGTAGAAAACATCTGGAGTGAACTGCACACACTAACCCCAAAACACACTACCCTGTCCCTGACTCCTTACTCTCCCCTCCAGCCCCAGGTCCAGCCCCAGGAATAAAACCTATTTCCCTGCACCCATCTTCTCACCTGCCACACTAACCCCAAAACACACTACC
The DNA here is from genome assembly GCA_019447015.1 of Hymenochirus boettgeri. Lineage (NCBI taxonomy): Eukaryota > Metazoa > Chordata > Amphibia > Anura > Pipidae > Hymenochirus > Hymenochirus boettgeri. The sequence goes on from CM033474.1 coordinate 112,812,270, forward strand.
CTGTCCTGACTCCTTACTCTCCTCCAGCCCCAGGAATAAAAAATATTTCCCTGCACCCATCTTCTCACCCTGCCACTACACTACACTACTACAGTACACTACACTACTACAGTACATCATAATGCTGCAACCTTACCTTTGCAGGAGAGTCTGGGCCCCCAACATAGCACTTGATGAGGAATCTGGCTGCCGCGTCCACTGATGGTCGCATCCACTGACGTCACGATCGGCGCCGGTCTAATTTCCCGGCCTGAAAACCTCGACATACTCGAGTATATACGGTACATCAACATAGCTTGACACCTAAGGTTGGCCCTGATGTCTCCACTAGTCCTCAGGGTTCCCTGAGGACGGCTCTTTGGACATGGGCTGAAACGCGTAGGTTGTCTGCCTACTTTTGTTTATTAATAAATCCTACTAGAAGGAACCCAGGAGTGCTCTGTTCTTTCTTCCTTCTGTATATATATATAGGAACATAAGGCAGTGCACTCCACTGGATTTTATCAAATAAGCTTTATTTAGTGGAAATTGATCAACATGTTTCGGCCATCTTATCATCGTCATCTGACGGCCACCGAGATGGCCGAAACATGTTGATCAATTTCCACTAAATAAAGCTTATTTAATAAAACTCAGAGGAGTGCACTGCCTTATGTTCCTATATATATATACATGACCTCAATCTGGTCAGCACCTTGGTATTTGATGTGTAGCAGGAGTGCCGCTATTCACCTACTGTTATATATATGTATATATAGAAAAATAGAGTGACACTCGCACTCAGTCCATGTTCTTGGGTTAAAGGGTGCTTCAAAGGATACAGATGCCTCAGTCTGCCAATTCTTAGCCATAAAAAAAGGAATAGTCCTGAGCACACCTCACTAGTCAATTTACAAATTTATTTTAACGTTTCGGAACTACATTGAGTCCTGATGAAGGGACCCAATGTAGTTCTGAAACGTTAACATAAATTTGTTTTTAAACCATATAGAAGACCGGCAGATCCTTAAAACGAGGAAGATACAGGCCCCAGGATTCCACTAGCCTCGGTAGATCAAATGAGTGTAAGTACTAAAAGGATAAATTCTTTCGCCACCCTCAGAACCAATTCCATAGAATAAATAATTTACTAATGCTTAAACTGCAATGTGCATAAGAGAAAACCGAATGGAACCAAACAGATCACACTAAATTGTTTAAAAGAGATATTCACCCACATATAAAAGACAAACGATCATACCACAAAAAAATAATAATAGTTAAAAATAATAATAGTAGATATACTGATCATAGATTCCACTAAAAGCAGGCTTGAACATCCAGGGAAAGACAATCTTATTTATAGAGACCTTAACAACAGGTCATAGATAATTTTAACTATTTGTCTTAAGGAGAAACGCATTGATGTATTGAATAAATTGTTTAAAGTCCTTGGAGAGCTCCGTGTAGTCTTTCCGCTATTAAAACAGCTCAGTCCGTTGGAATCAGTTAGGTTTTTGAGATTTGAGATGCAGCAAATGTACATTCCTAATACAAAGCAATTAATATAGTTGACATTGTATTGTATCTCATATTTTATTTGGTTTCACAAATTTTCCTTACTAAAAAGTAAGAAAATGGTATACAAAATCTTTATAAGGGTTAACAGAACCGTTTGCTGAAACAAAGGCATTATTTAGCTGCCCTAGTTTTTATTTTCATTCTCTGGGATCAATCCTACGAGAACACAACAAGCAAGAGATTAACAAAGGATTTCCCTTGAACACAGTTATTTTAGATTACCCAGTCCTAAAGGTACTGTTTATGTTGATGTTTCAGATATCACAATATTAATGCTTACTAAATACGAGAGATGTACTTTTTAGCTAATATTAACAGATGCACACAATATTTTGCCAATGTAAATATCTGTATGTTTTATGAAATATTAAATTAAAACACAATCAGGGTTATTCAATAAAAGTTCTTATAGTTAAAAATGGTGCTACCGTAATTTGGCCCCAACCACCAGATGTTAGCTTTCAAATGTTACATAAGATCTGATTGGTTGGGGCAAAATTAGCACCATTTTAAACGTTAAGAACTTTTATTGAATCTCCCTAAATGTTTTTTCACTGGATGTCCTCATGAAACTTTTGTGATCCTAGTGGAAAACAGAAGCTCTTGTGCGAACTTTGAGAATAGTGCTATTGGGAAAATGCAAAAACACTAAGGGGCATATTTATAAACGATCGCTATTTTCGCTATTTTAGGACATTGCAATGGAAAAGAGCATTATTTTCACCATTTTTATAAAACTGCTCATTTTCGCTGTGAAGGTATTGCTGCGTCCATGTGTGGTGGTAGTATCGGTGATGTGCACTGAAAACTTTGCCTTGTTCATTGCATTAAGTTTGATATTGCGGCGAAAAAAGAAATTGCTCTTCAGATCAGGGCTGCAACCAAAAATTTGTTAACATTAAAGAGGGGTCTTTAGCAAAAACTTTAATGTATATGTTGAATTTAGAGGAATATTTATAAAGCAGAGAAGGTGAAATTTTAGAGCTACGGTACTTTTGACATTTTTTATTTAATACTATTTATAAACAGGTGAAATTTCACCTTTTGACACCTTTTCTCACTTTTGTTCCATTATTTGCAGTTTTATCAGAATGTTCCCCAAACATTGTTAAAGGATATGTATACTGTAAAAATAACTGTAGCTTACTGGATAGCTGTGGCTTTAAATATAAAGGTTTTTGTTCTAATAGCCTCCCATACCCTCCCTTTACTGCTTGAATCTTGCTGATTTTCTGCTCCACTTTAATCACGTTTTTGGGCCTGCCCCCATTGTCCAAATGTACTTCATTTCCTTTGCCAAGTAACATCACAACCATTTCACTTGCGTGTGCACGCCGATGACATCATCGTATGCCGGCTATAAGAAAGACAAATCTCATGCCTTCCTCCAAAAAAAAAAAAAACCTTGTGAAAAAAGGGGGAAAATTCCATCGCGACCAAATATGTATTAATATTAGTCATTTGTAATATTGTGTAGTTTTATAAACTTATCCAGCTCACTTTTAAAGCTACTCAATGAACTTGCCTATATCAACTGGCTTTAAGACTGTTCCACCGTTCTCCCTGTAAAGGAACCTTTCCTAACCTGAAGATAAAACTTTTTTTCTTCTAATCTTAAAGGATGCACCAGAGACTTTATTACATGGCACATGGATATATTTGTGTCAGTCATCATATCCCTGTGCAATGGCTGCTTGAACACCCCTAATCTGTTTATATAGTCAAGCCCCTACATTCCCCTTATTATTTTAGTTGCTCTTCTCTCAACTCCTTCCATTTCCAATATGTCCTTTTGTATATGGGATTCCAACTGCACTGCATATTTCCAATGAGGGCTTACCAATGCTTTGTAAAGGGGGAGAATTATCTTTTTCTTCCTTGAATCTATTCCACTTTTTATGCATTACAATATCTTGCTAGCTCTAGCTGTTGATGCCCAGCACTGCTGCTATCAAAATCTTCATCTTATCAAATCTTTTTTCTAAAGAGATTCACTAATCACAGAACCATTTATGATGTAGGCAGCACAAAGATTTTTAAACCCCCAAATGCATCTTACTTCTATCAACACTAAATCTCATCTGCCACTCTGCTGTCCATTTTGATTATCAATCTAAGTCAGCTTGCAGCAATTGCACATCATTTGAAGTTTTCAAAGCTCTGCATAGTTAAGTGTCATCAGAAAACACAGAGACCTTGCTCTCAACGCCCCTTCTAAGTCATTTAAAAATAGATTTTTTTTAAGTGGCCCCAGTACAGTACTCTGAGGTGCTACACTAAAAACTTTAGCCCACATAGATGTAGCTTCATTGACTGCTAATCTCTGTATGCAAATCAACAACCCATTCTTTATTCATGTACAATTTTTTTTTCTAGGTCATCAATCCTTAGTTTACATATTAATCGCATGTGTTGCACAACATCAAAAGCTTTAGCAAAATCCAAGTACATTACTACATCCAGTGCTATACCACAATCTAAATTCTTACTCACCTCTTTTATAAAAAAAATTAAGCAAGTTAGTCTGACAAGATCTAATTTTAATATATCAGTGCTGACTACTAAGTCCAGAATATGATCCCCTAACAAAGTTTCCTGTATCTTCCCTACCACTGATGTTGGATTTACAGGTCTATAGGTACAAAGCCGTGAATGACTGACTTTTTTTGAATATTGGTATTACATTGGCCTTTTTCCAATCCGAAGGCAGGCCTCGAACGGCCGCTTCTGATTCTGGGATTGCCGAACAGCCGACGACAATCCCGCGACCGTACATTTGGGGGTCCCGCAGCTCAAAACCGCGACCCCCTCCCAGGTCCTTACAAGGACCCCCTTCCCCGGCACTTATAAGTGCCCTTGTGGCCCTAACAAGGGCCCTTTAGGGCTTAAGGGGTCCCTCAGCTCAAACCGAGACCCCCCTCCCCAGCCCTATCAGGGCCCTTGTGGCACTTATAAATGCCCTTGTGGCCCTGACAAGGGCCCTTTGGGGCTTAAGGGGTCCCACAGCTCAAACCGAGACCCCCCTCCCCAGCCCTATCAGGGCCCTTGTGGCACTTATAAATGCCCTTGTGGCCCTGACAAGGGCCCTTTGGGGCTTAAGGGGTCCTGCAGCTCGAACCAGGACCCCCTCGCTGGCCCTTGTAAGGGCCCATGCGGCACATATAAGTGTCTTTGTTGGGGGTCCTGCAGCTCGAACCTGGACCCCCAGTGAGTGGCTCTTAAAAGAGCCCTTGGGCGACGTCATCTTTCTTCCATCAGGTGACACCATCTCCGCTGAGGCCACTGACCCCGAGAAGTACTCCTGCAGCCACCAGGGATACCTCTGGCGCCAGTGGCCTTAACGAGGCTGATGTTACCAGCGTCTTGATCCAACGTGATGTCTTCAGGCTACCGACACCAACACCACTGAGGTCACCGATGCCAGGCAGGCTCACTGCAGCCAACAGTGAGCCCGCTGGCACTGATGGCCTCAGCGGAGCCGATGTTGCTAGCGGCTTCTTTCTTCTTTTTCATCATCTACTGCGATGTCATCTGAGCTCCGTGGAGGATTGCACCTCTTTATATAGGTTTGAAGAAAGTCCTAATCCATTTCTGATTGGTCAATTTTTCAATGCTTGGTTTACATGGTTTACATTAACCAATCAGATTTTCTGTAAGTGCCGCAAGGGCCCTTAAAAGTGCCAGGGAGGGGGGTCCCGGTATGAGCTGCGGGACCCCTTAAGCCCCAAAGGGCCCTTATAAGTGCCGCAAGAGTCCTGATAGGGCCGGAGAGGGGGGTCCCAGTTTGAGTTGCGGGACATCGAACATTCGATCGAACGTTCGAGGATTATTGAAAGCGGCATGCGGAAACCGGAAGTAGCGCGCGTTTGTCCTACGTCCGGCTTTTATGCTGTACCCCGCGCATGGACGTGTTCCCCAGACCATCTCCCAGGGCCTGTAAGGTAAGTTTACACTGCAATATTTCGGAAAGTTAATTCGAACTTTCTGAACTATTTACCCCCCATTGACTTTAATGGGTCAGTTTTTGGACTTTCAAACTTTTTTAGAAGTTTGAAAGTTCGAAAACGGAACAAACATTTTTAAAAGTTCGGCCATCTGTAGTGCTGAACACTCGGTTGGGACAAAGAATGTTCAGGTGTGTACCCAGCTTTAAAGTCTGAGGATATATTTCATCAGGTCCTGTGATTAAAATGATATTTATATCAATATATATATTAATTGTTTCCATACCAGTCCCTCTGTAAACCAGAGTTAATATCCCTCATTTAAACCATCATATTAAGGGGTGTTCCTAGAGTTTTTTGCACCTGAAACAACCTTTGAATGGCACCTATAGATGGATGGGGGTCGTCACGGTAAAGTGGGCATGGCTTGTGGAGGTGGACATGGTTTGTGGAGGTGGGTGTGGAAGGCTGACTTACCACAGGCTGGTGATTTGATAAATTAAATGACAGTTGGAAAAAAAAGACATACACAAAATAGTGGAAGTGCTTCTGATCTGACCTAAACATTAGAACAAACTAAGATAAAGATGATCAATGCACATTCCTGGGACCCTATATACTATAAAAATATCTCTGCTAATGCAAACTGTAAAAACATGGGGGGTTTAGTTACAATAAAAGAGAAAAGCCTTCCAACCACGTCAAGGTAACCCCAGTATGGAAGGTCCAAACAAATTACCTTGGGTCATTTATCTGGGCTGACACTCCCTACTTGGTTGCATTTTTTTGGGAAGGTTGTTTCCCTGACCTTGCATTGGATTAGTATTAAAGGCTATCACTTCCCCCTGCCTACTGGAAGAGTCCTGCCATCCTATGCTTAGTATTTAAAGCATAAGATCCCCAATTAACACAAACCCTAAAAACATAAAAAATTACCGTTGGGAAATAACTGTTGAAAACATGACAGTTGGAAAAAAACATAAAAGCGTATGCAAAAAAATGCATACATATCACATATCACATACAGATACCCTCGCATGCGTACATAAAGGCATACAGACTGGCACAAATATGCATAGACACATGCATACACAGATACAGACTGACATACAGATACACACACACACAGATAAACACACACACATGCATACAAAAGGGTTTATTAAACTTAAAGGGTATCTCCTCCCTAAATATAACCTTTTTCTATAATGCAGCTCACCCCTGCCCACCCCTAACTGCCAGGTTAGATTTCTAAATAAAAGAATCAGAATCATACTTACAGCCCCTCGCTCCCACGGCTTCTCCAGCTCCTTGTTTGCCAGAACTTGCTGAGAGGCAGCCAATCACAAATGCGGCTGCCGGTTTTAAAGACAGCAGCGAGAATGAAGGGCTGTAAGTATGTTTCTGATTCTGTTTTAGAAATATAACCTGGCAGTTAGGGGTGGGCAGGGGTGAACTGCAATATAGAAAAAGGTTATATTGCAAAGTGTAAGGGCAGCCAGGGAGGGAACAAGAGGGTGGGAGGGAGGAAACAAGAGGTTGGGAGGGAGGGAACAAGAGGGTAGGAGGGAGGGGGGAAAGGGCTCCCTTGTGCATGCCACTGTCCACTCAGAGGATAAGGAGGAGGCAGACACCTTTCCCACAGGAAAACAGCACAAACACTTTAGTTTCCTGGACTTTGGACAGTCACTTCAGGAGAACCATAAGGAGCAGAGATGTAAAGTAAGGATTAGAAATGGTTTAGAACTCGAACCCGAGTTCTCTTTTTTTCTCTGTATACACTATAGAGTAGCCTAGCCCTAATAGCAGAGACTGTAATAATAAGAATACTGACAGAGGGTATACTTAAAATACATCCATGGGTCATAAGAAAGATGGATTCACTTTTGTCTGGAGATTTGCCTCTGAACGTAAGCCTCCTTGCATCATTATTCTATGCTGTTTGCTCTTTCTTTTTTGAACAAAAACTCACAACAATATAAGCCGTAAATTTGTATATTAAACCTTAATAAATATTTTCAGTAGATCCCTTGTTTTAACATGATTGGACTGTTTGATGCAAACTACACAGCTTGAAATGAGCTACTGCTACATGCACTGTTTAGAGAGCATGTAATGTGTACTGCATACACTAAGCTTGGCTACACAGCCACATTCGACTAGGTCTAAATATCACCAGTTGAACCCAAAAGGACTGTGAAGCAACTGTTTGAGTGGTCTATTGAAGACTACACGATCACCAGAAGTTCACCTGCCTCTCCGAACAACTGATTTGTGTCCTTTGAGGGTAATAATTATCGCCAATATTTTGCCCATATTTAAAATTTTGGGCATGGAAGTTGATCAGCAGAAATATTAAATCCTGTGTACAATGTCTTAAACATTCTCCAAAACAAAGAGGTGGATTATAGGAGCTGATTCCAACATGTTAATTTCACATGCTATATCTTTGTGACCTTTGTTATCTGGTGACTTAAGTTCCCCTTTAAGATTTATTTTTTTAAATTTTAAAGTCTTTAGCTCTCCTTCAAATATCAGGTTTGTTTAAAGGCTGCTTTCGGTAGTGTCACATAAGGCCACACTAATGCTTTCACAGATGTCTGAGACATGCAAGAAACAAGCTTGTTCCACTCAATGCACTAATTTGCCCTTCAGAACAAAATGTATCCCTGTGTCATGTAATTGTAAGTAACTTTCCCCCCACTATGAAACCTGTATGGGTGAAAATCATTTCCCCCCTTTGTTTTAAGCGGGGGGGGTAACAAAAATGTTATCCAGAAAAAGGCATGTTCTGAAATGTCAGATCTTGATGGTTTTTGAAAAGATTGCTGTGAATTGAAATCAAAGCAGCTGGGCCATGGTATTGCAGAAAGTCACATTAATGTTGTGTCGTGTGTGAAATGCTTTACCAAAGTTGTCAAGCCTCAGGCTGGCATTGATTTTCATTAGCAAAGTCACTACTAAAAATATATGTAGGCAGGAGTCCATTGAGCAATGCCAGGGAGCCAGCACTGACACAATTCACTTTGTAGTGGAATAGAAACATTTGTTCATTAATGAATTTAACTCATTCACAAAACAGATGAAAGCACAGTGCTAATCTTTTTTCAACTAATCTTATTACTATTCATTTATTTATTCAGTAAAACACAACTTTCAATCTTTGTGCTGTATATTTAGGACCACTAACAACAGTTTTTTTTTTAATTGAAATGTTATAGAATTTAGAAGTACCAACTTCTTCATAAATATCTAAAGTTATAAGATATTATGCATCAATAATGTAAAACAAAAAAGCAAATTATGGCCAGTATCAGTCAAATAAGAGTAAAACATATGCTACCAGATGTAATTATGATACTGCTGGTCTGTTCTGGCCATGTTAGAAATTTATGATACCACCTTATTAATTAACATTGTCCTAAAATACTGGTGCAGTTGGTGAAGACTGCGTCATGGGAAAGTGGTCACGTACGTTATATCCAGGAGTGATATTACATCTTCCTGCACAATTTTTATCATGCAGATCATTTTGCAATCGACGTATTTGCAAATAAATGGGCCTGGGTAGGTTTCCTGCCAAATCTATCACTATATAGAGTATGTCTGTTGTATTCAATTAGATCAACTGGACTTGAAATGTAGTTCTTGAAGACGTTTCGCTAGTCATCCGACTGGCTTTCTCAATTCAGAATGACTTGTACAAGAATCTGTGGCAATTATGTACCCTGGAAAATCCCAATTAGCATATCACAGCCAGGTGTTAAGGGTGTGATTAGATAGTGGCTAAGAGGTGTTATAGGAACGCCCAGAGTAAGGTGTTAAAACAGCATTGTACATGGCAGACAGTTGGCGTCGAACCCCCCCACCTCTATTTAGGCTTTAAACCGAACAACACACTGAGGCAGCAATTGGTACATCCGAAAGACCCAATACCAAAACACAAGAAAAGCGACATCATATATGCAGTGCAGTGCAGTGAAGAATGCTCTGATTTGTATGTGGGGGAGACCAAACAGCAACTGCATCAACGTATGGCCCAGCACAGAAGAGCCAATTCCTCGGGTCAGGACTCAGCCGTGTATCTGCATCTTAAGGATAAAGGACATACCTTTGAAGATTGTAATGTTAACATACTGGCGAAGGAACGTGACTGGTTCAAGAGAGGTGTTAAGGAGGCCATTTATGTGAAATAAAAGAACCAAGCCTAAATAGAGGTGGGGGGGTTCGGCACCAACTGTCTGCCATGTACAATGCTGTTTTAACACCTTACTCTGGGCGTTCCTATAACACCTCTTAGCCACTATCTAATCACACCCTTAACACCTGGTGTGATATGCTAATTGGGATTTTCAGGGTACATATGCCACAGATTCTTGTACAAGTCATTCTGAATTGAGAAAGCCAGTCGGATGACTAGCGAAAGTCTTCAAGAACTACATTTCAAGTCCAGTTGATCTAATTGAATACAACAGATATACCATGACCTGGATGAATGAGAACCTTCACAAGCATATATAGAGTATGGCCAGCATAAAATCAACAAGAACAAAGGTAGTAATATCTTTGATACTGATTTAACACACCCAGACCTCCACACAATTGAAAACATACCTATGAAGTAATTTTACCTTGTTTACCAATCATGTATGAATGAAAAAACACACCAGTGTGACAATAATAGCATGTAATATAGATAAGCTATAGTTAAAAAAGAACTAAACTTAATTTTTCAAAATCCTACTTTGAAAGCTTTTCTCCCCAGAACACCTATTCATAGTAAGATTCTTCTCTAGTAAGTTGTATTTACTATATGTAAGTAATAGATTATGTAGCTAAGAAAGCTTCTATGTTGTTACCAGTACAACACATTGTTATCAAAGAGCCATGCCCCCTGATAGTTTGATGACACAATTCTTGCGATTTTAATAAAAGCAGCAACAGTTATTGGCAAAATATTATATCCACCAAATATCCCATAAAAACGAAGACATCAATGCACATTACAGGGCCTTATATTCAGCTAAAAGTAAAATTTTGTACAATGGGGTATAAGGGAGTTAAACACACGCTTACCAATATAGTATCAGGTTAGCGATATTAAGTCCAATTTTTCAGGGCCGTTTTATAGTAACATAGTAGCCCAAAAACGAACACCTTTTGAATGGAGTTGTTACATCTGTGCTATTTACCTTGCGGGTCACTGCATTGCATCAAATCACACTGCATTGTGGGAACCTTAAAGGAAGAGGAGCGCTATGGTTAAAGGATAAGTGCACTGTAAAATCAAGTATTGTTCGTTTGGAAGCTGCAGCTTTAAAAATACCGTTGCCATATTTTTTTTTTTACCTATGCCCCTCCAGAGCCTAGCTTTGTGCCTTGGAAGTTGCTGACATCCTGTTACTGGTTTGCTGAATGTTAAGCTCCGCCCCTCTGAGATTTCCTCTGCTTTCTCCTGCTTGAGCCTCAAACAGTAATGCTTGTGAGATTTCTCATATTTTCGAAAATTTTCGAAATTACGCGTTTCGCGCATTTTCGAAAATTTTCGAAATTATGAGAAATCTCGTATTTTCGGGAATTTTCGAAAATACGAGTAATCCTCGTAATTTCGAAAATTTTCGAAAATATGTATCGCCGAAAATACGAGAAATCCGCGGTTCGGAAGTTCGGAAGGCGGAAAATCCGGAAAAATCCGCCGTTCGCGAACGGGATAAATCCGCGGCAGATCCGGGTTCGGATCCACGAACCGGCCATCCCTAGTAATTACAACATTACAGTAAGTCCAACATTAAGAACAGAGGTGTGCAACAAGAAACATTTGGATTAACATGTGTGCTGATAGGATAGGAATAACATCTGCCTGTGTATGGCTAGCTTTAGTGCCTATGTGAGTCATTCACTAATCTAGGCTTATTGTGAAGCAGTTAGTACATGTTTTGCCCTTTAGGACAGTAAGGACAAAATATTCATTTCCACCTTCTTTTGCCTTTTTCCTAATACAAATAGTAAAGCATTTCCCTTAAAGTGGGCCTGTGTCTCATAAAGCACAGCAGCTCACAGTTCTCCCAGGGAAACATTGGGAATATTTACTTTTACAATCTAAATATTGGATCAGCACATGTCTTAATAAAATGTGTCCCATTTTCAAGAAATCGCTGACCATGCAGAATATAAACATTTCAATTCATTTGCATTATCAGTAAGTCCCTTAGTCACTATAACTGATGCCATAAGCCTTAATATTAGGAACATCAGTTATACAGCATTAACATGCCAGGAGAAAAGCACAAAGTAAAGACAGAACTGTTAATGCTAAGCTCTCATGATTTTAATTTAATTAAAAGATCAGAAGGCAGCTGATCCAAGCATTGCCCCAGACAATCTCATTAAGGGAATACATCCCTTTAATTAGTTATATTGGGTGCCAGAACTAGAACTAAAAAAACTTCATTTTGCAGTCACTGTAGCAAATGTAGCAAATTGCCTTTTCAACAGTTGCTGCTTTTGATCAAATTGTAGACATTTGATAATGAAATTGTCTTTATGTTACTTGGCATTTCAATCATTTAAGTCTATTAAGAAGAAAGTATTCTTTGGAATTTGTGTGGAAATATGTTGGATATATTGCATCCCTTTTAATAAATACAATTCAAGAGTAAATCTTTTAGAATAAAAACATTTTTTTCTTTGTAAAAGGTCTTCATATTATTTTATCATAGTTTGGCAATTGTATGGAAACAAAATTTTATAAAACCATGATCAATTATGTATTGGACAGATTTTTTACATGTAAATAGATTTTACCATAAAACAATAATAAGGACAAAGTGTCTGTCCATAGAGCTGATTACAGTGTAAGCCCACTTTCTCTGAGTGATCTGGTTTAGTAGATGCTCTAGGAAGCATCTATACTCTATGATTACCAATTCTCATGGGTCGTTTCATATCAAAGGGCCTTCTGCAATGTGAAAAAGGGCTGTTTCCAGTGCTGCGATCACAGTGCTCTTTAAAGGACAACTAAAGCCTCAAAATAACATTGAATCAGAAGACAGATGGGGTTTGCAGATTCAGATTATGGAGTATAAAAATGTTGGTTTAGTTCTCCTTTAAAAGTAAAATACTTTTGTGGTTGGAAAGCAGTGTAATATCCTGCTGCTCGATAAAAACTTGTTACTCTATTTAGCTAGGGTACATACGGATAGGGCTTTCCAGAGATTGTTTTTATACAATTACTTTTTCTGCATGTTTCTTCACATTTGTATGATAACATTTTACTGTACATTGCATGCTCTCTCACTGCAATGCTATTTGTGTGTAGAACACAGTCTACAATGTCAGCTAAGCTTCACCTTCTCCCAGTTAGTAAAGCTGCTGGATTTAGAGAGGGCCCTGTAACTGATGGAGTCTGTGTCCCTGCTCATCTAGTGGAAGACTTGCAGAAGAAGGTGGGGAAACTGGTTCAGCAGACAGTGATTTGATCCTACAGATAGAGAGTTGTTGTCAATATTCTAATGGTTATAACATTGCTACTTAGTCACTGGAAAAAGTCTAATAGGGAGATTCGCCCAGAACCGCAACTGCTCTGGGCAATTCTCCCTTATGGGATTTACCAGAGTGAATCTCACCCTGATGTAAGTATTTAAAGCCAGCTATTAGTGGCGTTAAATACTTACGTCTTAAGAGCCACACAGCTTCTGGTAAATAGGTTTGCGATGGCTCTGCAAGTTCCTGTTCCGGATCTCGCGCAGCCACCGCAAAACAACCCTTAACTTTGTGCTAACTGAGCGTAAATCAGTTAACGCAACATTAAGAAGGGGAAGGAGCGCTGCGATACAGCAGCGCTCCTGGGTAAATCGCCCCAAAAGTCTGCAGTAGCTTAGTATTAACAGCTACTTAGTATTAGTACAAACATTGGTATAAAGTAAATGTTGTTTAAATTGGAATAAATACAAGTGTTACTTACAAAAAAGTTAATCGTTTGCCGTAGGGTTCAATAAACAATAAATCCAGGTACACCAAGCACAAGTATCGACAGATAAATAAAAGCTTCCATTTTATTGTAGCATTGTTAAAAGCAACTTCAGAACACGCAAACACACCAATCAGCATGGAGAATAAGCACCGCCCTATGTGTTTTGTGGATGAAACGCCGCTTCGTCAGGGGCGTAAGCGTAGGGCCAAGCTTATCCTACATGCTCGTTTGTGTGTTTGCGTGTTCTGAAGTTGCTTTTAACAATGTTACAATAAAATGAAAATTTTTATCTCATTTGTTTATACTTGCGGATGGCCTACCTGAATTACTTGTTTCTTGAATTCATGTCATTAAGCCGGTGAGGAGGCAGCCACACCGGGTGATTGAGCACCGCAACCCAGGAGCAATCAGGGCTCCTGTTATACAGGTACCACATATCTGTAGAATTTAACCCCCTTGATTCATGATAAGCCTTGTGTTTTAAACAGGATTAATCAGTTTATTTCTTGGCCAGTAAATATGTGCTTAACTTTTCATTTACCCAAAAACAATGATGCTATTTACTTAATTAGATGAGTAGTCTTTCCTGCCTCTCTAGGAAATGGACTTTGTAAAACATTCACTTTTTTGGTCATAGTTGTCCTTAATATGCTAGCCCGTTATAGGACTGCCCAATGGGAATTCTTGCTTCATTTCAAGATGTTGTGTATTTTTTGTTAAAGTAAAGGAGCATGCATGCTGCACTAGGGCAGTAGAATGGCTAATATGTTGTGTTTTCTTTAAGTATCATCAGTAAGATTCATGTGCATGCATGCATGCGTGTTGGGTGCCTGCAGTAAGTGATTTTCTAGTTCTAGTAATGTTCAGATGTGTATTTAAAACATTGATATCATTCATTGTACAAAAATGTTTACAAGCAATATGATTTTAATTAAGGAATGAAAAGTGAATTTAAATATAAATAGGTGGAAATGTCTGGTTGTAACAAAGCAACAAAAAACATTTCTTTCCACTTACAAAAAAACACAAATATTGCAAAAAAGCAACTTTCATATGTTAGGTAACAAAAGGATGTCTGGTAAATAAAAGTAGCCACCTAAAGAAAAGGCTGAACATGTGGCAATATTTCGACCAGATCAACCTGCTGCAACAACCGTTTTGTTAATCTGGTTGAAATATTGGAGGTCGACATGAAAGACTGGATAATTAGGCAAACAAGACATACTTGATCAAGCATTAGCCTGATTTAAAGAACAACAAAGATCACTTAGTTGAGGCAGAAAAAGAACTGCTGATATTTCAACCAGGTTTTTCCCAAAACTTACTGGGCGATGCACCAATGGGCGCAGCGTTCCTGTTTTGCAGTTTACGTCATGCTAACTGAAATTGTATTGGTTAGAGTGACTTAAACTCCTTCATTGTGCAAGTGATGTTATATGCTTATAGCTGCCATTGAAAGTGTTGAAATAGAAAAATGGCAGATAGCGATGCTCCGATAGCCGCTATTATCATATAATATTGCTGGGTAAGACTCATCACTGCTGACCACAAGACTAAACTGTTAAAGCAAAAAGGAGAATGATTACCTATAGAAAGATATTCTGGAGAGCAGGTTCAGAAAATGGACAAAACTGCAGGAACCTCACTGCAAGACAAATGATTTAACTGTAATGCGTGCAAAGCAAAACCAACCTTTAAAGGGTATGTACACTGGGAAATCAGACTACAATTCTTCCCAACTACCACTGTATCATATTTTTTGTTGATCTTCCCATATTTCTTCCCATGCTGCCTCATAGGGATTACTGATCATGCTTGCCCTCACATGTAGTCAATTAGTCTGGGAGGGGTCAAAGTAATTTTTTTCATTGTACATACCGTTTGAATAATTAAGCTACAATGTGAATTCTCATGTTTTGATACCTGCATTTCATAAAAGCATTTTTATTGCTTTGGATAATAACATTGGATAATAATTTATCATCTAGTCTGGTGAATTACCTTTTGCTTGACAAAACACATGGCCAGAAAAGCTTATATTTATAAATTAGTTTTAATCTAGATATTTAGTTTTGAAAGCTCAGCCTCTAATATGTTTTGTGCATTTTAATGCCATCTACAGATTACGATGTTTGGTCAAGCAGTTGGAACGAGGCGAAGCATCAGTTGTGGACTTGAAAAAGAACCTGGAATATGCAGCCACTGTACTTGAATCAGTTTATATTGATGAAACTCGGTGAGATGTGCACAGTATTTTCAATAAAATGTTAATGTCCACATTTATATTCTACAGTACATTCATGCAGATTTAAAGGAGCAATAGGTGTGATATATAATTCTTCACTGAAACACAAGAAAGTTGCTAGTGTAATATGTCCCACAGACCTCTTCAAACAAAATGATTATGCCACAGACATTGATAACAGTGAAGGGCTATAGAAAATCTGATGTGCTATCTAGCGCTGAATAAATATAAACTTTTTACATTTAGTATTGAAGACTAAATGATTGCATTACATATATAGATTTACAGTTATTTAGTTGGTTAGTGCCTGAGGTTTGGTTTACCATGAAGAAACTCACCTGTGAAATAAACACAATTACCCTATACCAATCTATCTATATCTGGGGTTGTAGAATATAAAACATACAGAGAAAATTTTACATTAGTTTTTTAGACCACCCTTAGGATTATATTTATTATATATACTTATTTTAACTGCTTAATGTGAGTTATTCATGTATTCTGAAGCCCATAAGCTGCTAAAAATTTGCAAACCGGTCCCCTAATACATTAAAAACTAACAGGGTTATTCAATAAAAGTTCTTATCATTTAAAATGGTGCTAATTTTGCCCCAACCAATCAGATCTTATTTAACATTTGAAAGCTAACATCTGATTAGTTGGGGCAAAATTAGCACCATTTTAAACGATAAGAACTTTTATTGAATCTCCCTGTAAATGTTTTGCCCTTGCCCTTTATCTCAACTAATGCATTAGGCCTAAAGTAGCTGTTGATACTGCTTTATTTTATACACAAGTCCACATGTGGCTTAGTAATTACTGTCAAAGGCGTTTGTATATTTCTTAATAAACATTGATAATAATTAATAAAATATTCATATAGAGAATATTGCTTCTCTGCTGTTTTGCAATTACAATTGTTTTCAAAAGTTAAATATCAAAAATTAAAAGTACATACTAGAATAAATCTTATTCTCAAAACATTCCCTTTCATTTTAGAGGTTTTATATTATAGTCCATAGTTCTTGAGATGATTTGCAGCAGCAGCAATTATTTACATTGTGTTCTATTCTCCTCCAGACGATTATTAGACAATGAAGATGAACTCAGTGACATTCAGTCAGACTCGGTACCTTCAGAAGTACGGGACTGGTTGGCCTCCACCTTCACACGCCAAATGGGAATGATGCTGAAAAGAACAGAAGAGAAGCCACGATTTAGAAGTATTGTCCATGCAGTCCAGGCTGGCATATTTGTGGAAAGGTAAGGAAATACTTAAGTGATCAATAAAAGCATGTTACACAGGACTATGTCACTCAATAATGTCACCGAGTTTAACCATTTTATCAGCAGAAAAAGAAAATTAATGGTAAAGTTATTAAACCAAGATAAATGAGCACTGCTGTCACTGCTGCCCCAGAGCACAAGAAACTTGAACACCAGGGAGTAAGGGCTAGGCCACACTGCTGCATTTTTTGTGCGTTTGCGCATGCTTTTGTGTTTTTTCAGATCATTGAAAATGCGGCAACGCACCCAAAACGCGCATTTTTGTGTGTGTTGCGATTGCGATTTGTGTTCCGCATTTTTAATCGCAATCGCATGCGTTTTCCTATACCTAATGAAGAAAACGCATGCGCAAACGCAATTAAATGGCACATGAAATCGCATGCGTGCCCTGAGCAAACAAAATAAAAGAAATAAGGCAAAACAAAATGAAAACTTGTGTTCTGTATTACAAGAGATACATGAGAGACATAAAACTTAATTTGTTATATTACCTAATAATTGGTACAAAATTCCTTACATATTATGCAGATCTACTCCTCTGTTAAAAGATTACTTTTGATGTTTTTTAAACATTTATTAGCTACAAACAAGAAGTTGATTATTAACCTTAAACATTCAGCAAAAATTTGTATTGTCTGTCAATCCTCCATCCCTGGACAATGATATATGATGAAATGATTAACATGTTCATATACAGGCTCATGCGTGTGTAATGACTGCCCGTTTTGGGCAACAATCAGTTTGGGCAGTTTATTAGCTGAAACTGCAGTTCGGTTGGGCCTCGTTGATGAGGTAAATGAGGCCCAACTGAACATCTGTTTTGCGAGATGAAGCACCCATACACAGCATGATTGTCTACCGAAATGGGTGAGGGTTGTCCCCTGTGAACTCACGTGTGTTTAGGTACCCACTGAAACATTTTAGTTAAAATACACATGAAATAGAAATATTTCCAAATTGCCTACATTTTGTTTAATATTAACTTCTCTGTTAATACTGCAGACCCAGCACTAGAAATATGATCAAGAAAGACTCATGGGTTATAATGTTGTTGTATCGCAACAAACAGCTTTAAATAGAAATACTAGTTAAAGAAATGAAGTTGTTCTTGATCAGTTTGGAGCTTTTCTTTGTGGTACTTAGTACTTAGTGTTAAACATTTACATTTATAAAATCCATCTCTATAGCCTTGTTGGATACAAAATCAAAAGAAAAAAGATTTGCCCCTTTTTAGGTATTAATAAATCTACAATAGTAAGGCGTGAGTAACAGAGAGTATGTTCCTATGTACATCAACAAGACAGATATCTGCAACATAATTGTATTTAATCCCAAAACATTGCCACACGTATTTGTTTTAGAGATTTTTATGTGAGTTTGCTTCCAATACAATACATAGATACAGTAGTAAGAATATACCTGAAATGTATAGCTGAATGTATTTATAGCAGAAAGCACAATTAATAAAAAGTATCTTCGTTTTGATAAACAGATTAATGCTTATACACTGTAAAAATAATCAATGCATACTTATAGGTTAGAAATATTTTTTTATATGATGTTAGAAGAACGTAACATGTAAACATAAATTGAATGGTTTGATGTAAACAAGGTGTCTACATTAGGGGTGTCCAACCTGGCTCTGGCTGGGGACTGCAGTAGCAACACCCCAGGCAGTAACTGGGCCACTTACTTGGCTCACCCACAGGTTGGGCACCTATAGTATAAGGAATGAGGATTTAGAACAGAAAAAAAAACCTCTTTGTGTGATTTAGTAAGACACTTTGCATCCTGTGCAGCTTTCAGCAAAGCCAAATTATCCAGAAGGCATCCTATGCATCAACCTAGATCCCGGGACGCTTACAGCTCCAGTTACAGCTGCAGGAGCAATTAAATTGTATCAATTAGTGTTGGAAAAGAGAGAACTTTATTTTGAAAATATATTTAGAGATTTCTTTGCATTTTCTAGATCCCCTTTCAGCTTCTTGCCAGAAACCTTCTATAGACTAATTTTGATGTACCAAACACTTTAGTAAACAGATGATCCAATACAATTATTTGTTTTATTTAGGATATATTATTGGCTGGCACGCCATTAAGTCCCGAATAGAGATGTCCGAACTTCGCAAAATCCGGTCCGCTCGAGGATCCGCGAATTTTCGAAAAAATTAAAAAAAAATATCCTCGAAAATACGAGAAATCCTCGTAATTTCGAAAATTTTCAAAAATTCGTATTTCGAAAATACGAGTAATCCTCGTAATTTCGAAAATTTTCAAAAATACGAGAAATTCTCGTAATTTCGAAAATGTTTGAAAATACGAGAAATCTCGTAATTTAAAAAATTTACAAAAATACGAGAAATCCGCGGTTTGGAAGTTCGGAAGGCGGAAAATCCGGTAAATCTGGAAAAATCCGCCGTTCGCAAACGGGATAAATCCGCAGCGGATCCGGGTTCGGATACGCGAACTGGCCATCCCTAGTCCCGAACTGCACATCTTTCCTTATATAGCTGACATGTCCTTATGTCCCAAGGGGGTACTGCACATCCTTACCCATGTATAAAGGAGATATTACAGCCATAAAATACATCTAGCTTTTAAAGCTTACAATATGGAGAGGATTAGTACTATATTATTGTAGTAAGAAGTGAACTGTATACTCTGCTTTTCCTTTAAGCCTTATGCTTTAAGCAAAATACAGTATTAGCATAGTCTTTTAAAGAGGTAGACACTAATCCTTACAATACATAACACATGAAAACATTTAGTTTAAAAATGAAGCTCCTAAATGCACTGGATCTTATAATCCTATCAGCTATTTCAATTCAGCATGTTGTTGCTGATCATAAAGAAACAATCATAATGTTTAGTACAAGATTAACCTCAGATTATGGGGTCAAGCTAGTGGTTTGCTTTACACGCAGGATTTACATGTTACTATTTTCATTAGTGCAATTTTTGTAGCATGGAGGGAAAGTGATTTATACTGAAATAACATAAAGAAACACATATAAAGCATATGAAGGTATATTCTCTCATGTAAAATCCTGATCATTTGTTGTCCCACATACAATATTCTCTATTATTATACTTTCAACATCTAAGGCTGTTTTGTGAAAAAAGCCCATGGAAAAGGTTTCAGTGCTACACTGCTGCAGATCTATTGAACTGCAAACTAAAAGGACTTCAATTGATTTGCTTGGAATCATACAGTTCGCTGTATATGTAATACAAATTGTATATTTTAATAAATGCCTTTTGTATTTTTAACTGTCAATATATTGTATGAACTTAACAAAAGAGCTCTGAAATAATCTATTACCCCCGAGGCAAACAGGGCACTCACCCAGGGCCCCCAAATCACAGGATTGCTAGAAACATGAATATGTGTAAAAAAAAAAAAAAAGTGTTTTCCAAGGCAGTTTCTCAAGCCATGATTAAACAGCACTTAATGGCTCCAAATTACTGGCCTTTTTAATTACAGTACCATACACACCTTTGGCCTATAAAAGTTAGAAAATGTGGGTCATTACTCAAAAGGAACCAAGTCTGATTGCTTGTCTTCTATTTTTCTTCAAAAAAAAAAAAAAAATGTTATTCCATTCAGTTTTTTTAGCCTAAATAGTTTTAGCTTTTATTAGTCACAGATTGAAAGTTCGGTCCGTTTTCGAACTTTCGAACTATTTTAAAAGTTCGAAAGTTCGAAAACGGACCCATTAAAGTCTATGGGAGGCAAATAGTTCGAAAAGTTCGAGTCAAATACAACTAAAATATTAATGGTAACTTAATGTAAATGGCTGTGGGACCTGGGAAATGGTCTGGGGAGCATGTTCCAATATCCAGGACTTAAGTAAAATCGATTTTACTCTCACGCGTGCTACTTTCGAGCTTTTGCGTTCGAACGTTCGAGGTAACATGGACATTTTACTCGCAGATTCGATACTCACGTATAGGCTGTAATGGAGACTTTATTTGCAGATTCGATGTTCGCGCCTAGATACCATGTACATTTTACTCACGAATTCGATACTCGAACGTTCAAACATTCGATAAATCATCGAAAGTCCGGTGAAATATCGAAAGTCCGTGTCCGAGATAGTTCGAGAAGTCCGGGTCCGTTCGAACTCGAACAGTTCGGCTCGAACTCGGGTTCGAGTTCGAGTTCTATGCCATCCCTAGTCACAGACAGTGAATAGCCCTGATCCATAAAGTTGTGGTTTATGGAGGTCTTCTTCCTCCTCCATGAATATGATTTTGTTAGGAATTGTAGATGGAAAGTATCAGCTTATAAAAGGGCACACCCTCAACAAATATCATTAAACTTACATTTCCAAACATATTTCTTTTATTATCTATTCTGACATTTTAACAGATCCTTCACACTACATTGACATAGCATAGCATAAATATATTATCCACTGATTGGATCTATTAATTCACAATTTGTTTAAGATGGGATATAATTGTATTTACCCTTATAATCTTACAAGATTTAAACATACATAGATTGGAGCATCTCATACCCATAGCAGCTCCTTTTGTTTGTAGATAGTTGGTATAGTAGAATTCATTAGAAAACAAAAGCGTTATTATTCAGAACAAATTTAAATAAATTTAACACTACATACATTAAGTATGTTGGTCAAACCATCTCATTCTGACTTTATGAAGTATTCACAAAAAGTTTAACTGAAATTATGTGGTATTTAGGATGTCTCAGTATCACCATTCATAGGTTTTGTGTATTCATGTACCCTGTCTTTCCCCATTCATTTTGTGTTTGAACATTGACTGTAAGATGATCTGGGTCAGACAGTTGTCCCAATGTCAATGGAACATTGTGGAAACATTGAGCATTTGTCAGAAGGTAAGCTTTCTACTCTATTGAGAGCTTTAGTATATTTACCAACATAAGATATGTGCTGTTAAAATTGGTACAATAGATATTTTAAAATATACACTGCCTGTAATTTATTAAAGAAGAAGCCCAAAAATGTGCTTTGCTAGAACTTTATTCACACAAATTAACAAGGCAACCTAAAGGGTAACTATACTGAAACAATGATTTTGACCTGATATATAATTAAATACACATATGTAGCACTTACACTGAGGTGTGTTTGTTGCTGCATACCTTTAATCCATTACTTGTTTTGCTCAGGCTCAAGTAATCCCACCTCCCAATTTTAACCAAAGTCTCTTTCCATCTGAACTGACATTCTGTGATGGCAAGCATGATCAGTATTCACTATCAGCAAGCATTTGGCAATGCTTGCTGATAGCAAGCAACTGTCACCATTCAAGTTACAGCAAAAATATAAGATGTTTCAGATTGGATATCTAAATAAATAGAAAACAAAAAGAAAACGGTTCAGTGATAAGGAATAATCATAGTTTAAAAAGCAATTACATTTTTTGCCAGTTTAGAAACCTTCTAAAATACTGTAGTACTGCAAAGAATTATTCCCCTAAAGTTTATTAATAAAAATATACATTTTGATACCAAAAATCCATTTGTTATTATAAATTATTATTTGCCTAAATCTATTTAAAGGGTATCTCGAATTTTTTAAAATTTAGATATAGCAAGGTCCCACTACTTCCAAAACTTCTTTTAGATTTTAAATCTGAGCTGTAGATCCTGAGAAAACATTATTTTAATCACAGCATTTACAGGGAAAGATCTGTCACTCCAGGAGCAGAAATTGTAATATGTGCCTTATATCTGACCCTCTTGCTAGGATTTGTGGATGCCTGCCAGCACACACTATGCAACATTTAAGAGAATCAGCAGAGAAAAGAAGGCAGGGGGAGGGAGGGGGATATGTGTAAGCAGAGCAGTGTCCATGGTGGGGTTGTGCAGAACTTATAAGTATCACAGACACTACAAGGAGGCAGTGAGTAAGGGAGGGTGGGGGCAATTACAAACACTCACTAAACATTAATTATTTAATGACAATGCAAGCACAGATAAATACGGGAATACCGCCATTTTACTTCTTTAAAGTTGTAGTTTCAGATAATGTAAAGTTTTTTCAGTGAGTATAGTGACCCTATAAAATAAAAAATAAAGTGCAGAAAAGTACACCAAAAGAAGTCACTGTAAGGCAGGGGACAGAAATATAATTAATAGAGGCTGAGAAGGTACTTGGGTAAATTTTAAAGGAGGCCCAACTCAATCCCTGTGCTCATGGGGACCAAAAAGAAAACAAATAAACAGAATAAATACACTAATTTTACAATTAGAAACCCTTAAAAGGCCTTTGAGGTAAATAATAATGTTGTAATTTTGCAACACAGCAAGCACATAAAAGGACTCTTGTGTGTGCCTAAAGCACACACTTTAGGCTGTGTATACACCAGTTTATTTTGTAAGCCCTATAAGTTATCTGTTGCAAATTAGAGCGGTGTTGCAGGTATTTTGGCATGACCAATTACATGGCCCAGCTATAAACACATGGGGCACAACATTTTGTGTCCAATAAATATTTGTTTAGTTTTGAAAAGCTCAACAAAAGTTACTTACAGCCATACTCTGTTCTACTTCTGTCTAAGGCTAGGTAGACACCATCAGATATTTTCGTCTGACCGGCCAATTGTGACATGGTTGTAAGCTCTTCGGGGCAGGGATCTCATTCCTAATGTCTCAAGGTTTGTTGCACTTATATCAATTTATACATAATTTATATATATGCTTTCTCGATGTATAAAATTGTATTTATTTATTTAATTTAATTTTTATCTATCTGTATAATGGCTTGCACTTATCCCCTTTGTATATTCTGTATTTTGTAATTGTACAGTGCTGTGTACCCAAGTGACGCTTTATAAATAAAATTATACATACATACATACATATCTATAGGTCAGTTGGCTGGAAATGTCTGATGGTTTGTGTGTGGTGGCCACAACCAAGCTCGGTTGCCCATTCATCTGGAACGGACAAACAGGCGATTGAGCCTGTTGGTAAATCACTGTCTATTGTGCGGTTCCCTATGGGAACGCACGATCGGTGGCACATACTGTCGTCCGCAGTCACTATTGCCGCAAACGTCAGTCATTTGTCCCGGACGAATGCTCGTTAGTAGTGTGCTCTCTTTCGGGACAAAAACTCGGCTGCTGTGCACCCAGCCTTACTCTGACAGGAATATAATCGTTCTATCTATTGTTTGTAGTAATGTAATGTAATATTGGTTTAAAAAGTATTGTAGTTTTAGTTAAAAATCAGATCAATTGTGTTTTTCAGGAAATAGTCTGTCCAAAAGCTGACTTACTATTTTTGTTTTTAGTATGTTAATAAATTAAAATATAACAAATTTATTTTCTTTACCTTGATAGAATGTACAGAAGGACATCAAACATGGTTGGACTCAGTTATCCACCTGCTGTCATTGCTGTTTTAAAGGTAAATATTCAAAAAATATGTTTTAAAGACACCATATTTAAATCATTTATGCTCCAGATTTTATTTAAATTCCTTTTGTTGGGTTGCAAAAAAGGAATACATGGTAATACATTCTAATACCTACAAATATGTGAGTTGTTTGAGAAAAACAAAAGTGTTTCATGGTCAACCAAGAAACACCTGGACCAGACCCATTTCTCACCCAGAATAGCACTTCCTTTTCTCCTTTTTTTCAACATGGAACACTGCTGAACTGCATGCTGAATAGGGAAAAAATGGTGGGCAAAAGCAGCAATCTGGTCATTTATACTGTTAACAGCCGATATAATCCAGATTCGTTCTAAGGATCATAAAGTAAATCTTCCATAATCACCAATAATCAGTTGAGTCATGTTAGGATACTAGCAGTAAAAACATTAGTGAATGGAAAAATAAAAGCTCTATTGCTGGGTATTGTAACACCGTTGAGCTTACATTGAAAACAAATGGTAGGGATATATCATTCTAAATATATATTCCTTCCTCATTTCCTGTAGACAAAGTATAAATATTGCTGCACAAATTCTATCATTTCTATCTTACAGCTGTATCTTTTACCTCTGAACCTAGAAGCATTATTATGAACCCTTCTGTTATATTCTAGATTCTTCCATTGCAGTGTCTAGAGCTAGATATATACACTAGATATACACTGGGTCAATGTTAGATCAACATGAAGGGCGAATAGCAAATCACCCAGAGCTGCATTGCTGATATCAGGGAGGAAAGTAAAGTAATTGGTAAAGTAGTTAAACTGGTTAACTTGCTATGATAATTGAAAGAGAATTGAATATGATAATTGAAAAGAGATAATTATAAAGGGAAAGCTACTGAGAGCTGCTACCCCATATTCCCATAATGTTAGAGAAGAGATATGTAGATTTTACACTATAGAACCAACTATAAGAAAAATCCTTCCAAGTAAGTAATGATTGGTTTTCAAACTGCTCAGTCATAATTATAGAGATGCCATGGACAGATCACGCAGTATTTATTTTAAAGCTCTATAAGGAGAGGCTAAAGAAGTCACTGTGCAACTACTGTATGCATCTAATTTCATAGGTTAACTATAGTTACGAATTATTATATAATTCATTCAGGGTCATTTTTATTTTAGCTTTAGTTTTTCTTTATGGAAAATACCATAATGCTATATCATCTCTGCTTTTTCCTTTGGCCATTTGTCAGTATTCAAACCCTGGAATAGAAGCATTGTTTCATTTTGATTGAAATGACTACTGGGAGTCGTTCCATGAACCCTAATGGATATTGAACAAAGGGAAACTTCCAATTTAAAGATTTAAATCTTTAATGCACAGTCAGAAAAATGAGACCTAGCTACCCATGAATATATGCAGGCTAAAGGCACACCATCATTTGTAGTCAGGAATGAATTAAGGCTGGCCCTAGGATATAGGCTGCTGGTTATTAGCCCATCAATTCAAGAGTAGATTTCTGTTATAACCCTTTCAACTCTTTGTACATATTTACAAATATGTATTACTTAAAGCTAGAATAATCTGTCCGCATTTAATTTATAGACTAGGCTTCTCATAGATTATTAGAACTGTAGAATAAAGATGGAGGGGAAAAATGTGCAACATGTCATCTACTTCATATTATATTCAGCAGTGTTAGTAATGGAGGGCTCTTGTAAAATGCCAAGAGCCAAAGCGTGAAAAAAAACCTAATCAAAATTACTGAAACTTTGAATTTGAAATGAATAGTAAATAAAAATGACATTATTTTTCTGTTACAGTGAAAATGTATCGACAGAATTTATTTGGCAGATGAAATATTTAATTAAATGGCAATTTTTAAAATAGCATTTTTAAAACCCTTTTTTTTTTTTAAAGTGAAAGAGTATGAACAATATACTATTTGGGTTATATGCTGCCAGCAGAAATAACTGTATGCTATGTTAACTGATGTTATACTGGTTAGAGTGACATTTGCTTAACTGATATTGCAAAAGGCACAAGGCAAGCAATGTAATTGCAGCTAAAGTCCCGCAAAAGCTTACATTGAATCGCAATGCACTGGGAGCCACTATCGGCATATAACAGATGCATTTGCACCAGGTAACCAATAGCGACTCATGGTACATCACCCTGTATGTGTTTCAAAACTACACTGCACTACCTTCACTGCTTGTATATTCTGTTTATATAATTTATATATAATTATATACTTTGTATACTAAGCTGTATATTGCAAATAAAGTTCTAAAAAATAGGCGATCAAACCTGTGCTTAAGTAAATAATAAATTTCATGTGGACTTTAGCTAAACATGACTGTTCATTGATAAATACACCACTAAGCAGCTAGAGCCTATCCTCTGTAAGAATGTTACATTTTGTTAAACAGATTTTATAGCAGTGTAACATTAGAATAATCTTATATTTACCACTTGTAGTATATGGAATAAAGAGGAACTCAATTGGGTTGTTAAATAGCAATTGTGGCTGAAAAAGGCTTAATTACACTTTCAGCAAGGTCCACTTAGTATGTTTTTAGGTGCCTTTTATTTCTCAAAAGAAAACACATGTACTTTCAATTATATTTCACATCCATAACTTGCCCTTTGTTTTAAACTATGGTATTGGAGCTAGTAGAGTTGCTGGGGTGGTGCGGAGACACTGGCATATACTCGGGCAAGCCTATCCGGATGTCCCAGTGTTTGCCAGTGCACCCCTAATATCTTTTCGTAGGGGATGTACGATCGGTAGCAGCTTGGTGAAATCTACAGTGAGGACTAGTAGTGGGCACACACAGTCCCGGTTGAGGAGTAAGGGCATGTATCCATGCCTGAGATGTAAACAGTGTAAATTTGTCAAAAAGGGTACCTCCTTTGTTCATCCCAACACAGGCAAACAATTTACTCTGAGAGGTTATTATACATGTGACAGCCAATTTGTGGTGTATGTTTTGTGGTGCCCTTGTGGACTCCTTTATGTTGGGGAAACTACCCAGTCCATAAAGTCGGGGATCTCCCAACACAGATCTAGTATTAGACTTAAGGATGGCAAATTACCGGTTTCGAAACTGTATGGATAAGGGACATGATGCAGATTGTCTCAAGTTTATGGTACTGGAAGTGGTCCCTACTCCATTGAGGGGGGGGAGACCGTAAGCTGAAGCTCCGCCAACGAGAGGTTTGGTGGATTCATCGGCTGAAGTCTCTTGCCCCCAATAGCCTTAACAGGGACTATGACCTGTATGTGTTTATCTGAATTAATTTTATGCATCCAAAACTGTTGTCTTTTTTGGAACCACCACTAGAGGGTGGTTCATGGATTGTGTAGGGTTGTAGTGTGTGGTTAAATGGGAGTGGTGTAGTAATGGGAGGAGTTTGGTATAGGTCATTTCCTGTTATACCCTATAAATGTGTATGTACCTTATGTGTGTTGTAACAGTCAATTTTTTTACCTGATGAAGGGGACTCTGTTTCCCCGAAACATTGTGATGTATATGAATTTCTGCTTACAATAAATTATTTGAAGCGGTATATTTGAGTGCAGTGTCCTTGGACATTTATTTATGTGGGACAATCCATCTGGATCCCCTAACACTGGCACCAAAACATGCTGGAGGTGGAGTGCTGTTTTTATTATATGTATATATATATATATATATATATATATATACATATATATATATGGTAACCAAGATGGAGCGGCACTCCTAATCCACTTCAATATGCGTGCATGAAATAAACTCTGCAATATTGGAAGAGACCCAGGAGTGCTCCGTGTCCTTTAGTTAATGCTCTCTCTCTCTCTCTCTCTCTCTCTCTCTCTCTCTCTCTCTCTCTCCTTATTATATATATATATATATATATATATAACATTTTATCTATTCTTGGCTTTTTCTGTGATTCCTTCCTGTAGGGTTTATTGTCCTACTTAACTTTCTCTGGCACAGCCTGGATAATTACGAACTTCCAAAGCTCTCTTGAGATTTATTAGTTGTCCTTGGACTCTGTGTAATTGTTGTTGTCTCAGCCTGGTGGTGCCTATTCATAATCAACCACAGGTTGTGATCTAGAGTTGTTAGTGAGTGTCAGTGGCTTCAGGGTACGGGTCAACTACTTTTGATATATAGCATACAGTACAAAAAGGTTAATTTGTTGTCTTTTGCATGTTCCTGTGTGAACTTGATGTTTCATTCTACTGAGTTTATCTTTTCTGTGAACAACTTTGATTTTAACCTATAAATCATTCGCATAAAGTACCTGAACCAATGACTTGTTGTTTATCTTGTGTACATGTTCAGTGTTCTCCTTTATACTACCCTTTAAGCTGTCTAAAGTGGGAAACTGTATTTTCTCCAAAGAAATTGTGCTTTTTCTAATAGCATGTGGTGTTTATATAAAAACCCAACAGGAAACATTAGGTTGGTACACATGAACAATTTCACCCATGGTTCGTGATAAATGAGCTAGTATCGAACAGCCACTGTGAGCGATAATTGCCCATGTATATGTTACAGTCAGGCAAATCAACAAATGCATACACATGAGGATGTTTACACAAACCTTTAGTTTAACTCTCTTTATATTTTTTCCAACTTATAAATTCTAACTGTGGAGTGATAATTTAGTATAGTATAGTAGTCGAACCTACTCAGCAATACCCACATTCCCTGAATAATTGTTGATCCAGAGGAACGCAAAAAAAACCCATGGTATGTTCATATGTCCTTTGACATGGTTTATTAGTGAACAATGCACCAGTTTATTGTATTTATACAATATGTACTCTAGTGTGAATAATTGAATCCAATCTGTCTTCATATTCAAGCTCCCCCTACCCCTTTATTTATTTATTTAGTTGCCCTTCTCTGAAAACTTTCCATTTCCAAGATGTCCTTTTTATACACAGGATTCCAAAACTGCACTGCATATTCCAAATGAGGCCTTCCCTTATCAAACTTTCCAGTATCTTTCTCACCGTTGAAGTTAAACTCACAGGTCTGTAATTACCAGGTTGTGAATGACTACCTATTTTGAATATTGGAATTACATCAGCTTTTTTTCAATCCAGAGGAACGATTCCGGTTATGAGGGATTCTGAAATTAAGAAATAATACTGAACCCTAATTATTTAATGGCCCAAATTTTCAGTCCTGAATAGTAGAGATGGTCGAACTATTGAAAGTTCGGTCCGTTTTCGAACTTTCGAACTATTGTAAAAGTTCGAAAGTTCGAAAGTTCGAAAACGGACCCATTAAAGTCTATGGGAAGCAAATAGTTCGAAAACTTCGAGTCAAATACAACTAAAATATTAATGGTAACTTAATGTAAATGGCTGTGGGACCTGGGAAATGGTCTGGGGAGCATCTTCCAATATCCAGGACTTTCGTAAAATCGATTTTACTCTCACACGCGCTACTTTCGAGCTTTCGCGTTCGAACGTTCGAGGTAACATGGACATTTTACTCGCAGATTCGATGCTCGCCTATAGGCTTTAATGGAGACTTTACTCGCAGATTCGATGTTCGCGCCTAGATACCATGTACATTTTACTCGCGGATTTCGAACATTCGAACGTTCGAACATTCGATAAATCATCGAAAGTCTGGGAAATATCGAA
Source organism: Hymenochirus boettgeri (assembly GCA_019447015.1). Lineage (NCBI taxonomy): Eukaryota > Metazoa > Chordata > Amphibia > Anura > Pipidae > Hymenochirus > Hymenochirus boettgeri. Next base: position 112,842,317 of record CM033474.1, read on the forward strand.
AGTCCGCGTCAGAGATAGTTCGAGAAGTCCGGGTCCGTTCGAACTCGAACAGTTCGGCTCGAACTTGGGTTCGAGTTTGAGTTCTATGCCATCCCTACTGAATAGTTAATAATTCATTATTAATAGTTATATTACATATATATGTATATATATATATATATATATATATATATATATAGTAACATACATAGTAACATAGTAATTAAGGTTGAATAAAGACATTCGTCCATCAAGTCCAACCTATTCACTTTTTTTTTTTTTATTTATTTATTTTTTTTAACCCTACCTAACAGTTGATCCAGAGGAAGGCAAAAAACCCCAGCTAAAAAAGGGGGGAAAAAATTCCTTCCTGACTCCAAACGGCAATCGGAAAGTATCCCTGGACCAACCAGATCTATATGCATTAATACCAGTAATTCTCAATATTTTTTATCTGTGTCAGCTTTTAACATGGGCCAATGTTTTCTAATAATTTGTTCAATTTTTTTACTGCATGACCCATATTTAGAAACAAATGTAAGTCTCTGTTTTTCGGTATTATGGATTGCTGGTTTTAATAACGTTTCTCTACTCAACTTATTGACCTCATCCTTCGCTTGGTCAATTGTTTCACTTTGGTATCCACGTTCTAGGAGCTTCGTACAATTGTACAATTTTACCACAGACACATGACCACCAAGCGCGTGCACACGTACAATGATGGCCGTGTTGGCTGATAATCGCAAGTGTGTACGTGGATCAACAAATGAGGCCAGACCAAATGCATACACACGTGTGATTATCGGGCAAAATAGAAGTTTGTGCCTTGCGTTCGGGGGTCGTTCACCTGCGGTAAAATCATATGTGTGTATGAGGCTTAAGAATATCTGATAACATCCCTGGTGTAAGGCTGAGGCACCACTACAACGCACTAAATCGCGCACGCAATCGTGATCTCTGTGCGTTGCCGCACGTTGTGCCTCGTTTGTGCAATTTAATATTATAAAACCGCATACGTTTGCGTAAAAAGGTGGTGCATGCAAAATGCAAGTGCATCGGAAATTGCGAGAATTTATGGGTTCCCGCGATTTCCATGTTAGTGAAAAACGTGGGCGCAAACACGCAAAAAACACGCTAGTGTGGCCTAGCCCTAAATCCTGCTATTGCCTAGAGAGCCTCACATTTACAGCCTTGAGAATGAGTTAGAGTTAGTTTCACAAGACGTCTTTCCACAGGTTGGAAATTCCTGCATTAGATCAATGAACTTGCCTTAGGCTATTTACATTGGGGGAAATATCTGTAAAAAAGGGAACATATTGAAGAGTTTTTATCATTTTTTCTGAACCTTTCTACATTGGTAGTTTATTAATAGTACTGATATTTTGAAACCATGACATTTTGTGAGTTTGGGAATTGATTAAAAAGAAGGGAGAAATCGAAATAAAATAAAAATCAATCATTTAAAATGTAAGATTGCAGGCCGGTAACGATCAGTAAAATGTTTCTATAGACACTGAAAAACACAGGTAATGCATATCCAATGTACGGGACAGCACATAGTTCTTAATTAAATCCATGGTAGGGACCAGGCTACGGTATGGGAACAACTGGAATATTTATGTTACTACGGTAATCTTGCTTCAAGTGTTCATTTTTAGATTAATTGATTTGTGAAGAGAAAATGTTGATTATATTGTGTGCAAAGTTCTCAGTGCACAAACCCAACCCACCAAACTGGTGGATAACTACCGCCCCTGTTACCCTATCACATCATCAGGTGAAGAATCCTAATTCATTAGAGACTCTTTGCACTCACTGCATGGTTTTGTTTCAGTTGGTTTAGTAAAACACTGACTTGTTTGCATATTTGCATTTAAAGTAATGTCATATAAACCTGATATTGTGTTGTCTTTCATACTTGTTTTAAATTACTATTTAATAATATAGTACTAGCAAACCCCGCTGCGCGTGCACACATCCCGTCCGCACACACTCCTGTACGCATTCCACCGCACCCATCCCGATCCCCCCAGACCCACCTGTGGGCGGCGGTTGGATGACGTCATGTGCACATGCAGATGGGTCCGGCATCTGTGTATATTGACAGGTTTGTTTTAGTATATAGGATAGTATTTGAGGTTGAATAAGGACATACACCCATCCTGTCCAACCTGCTAACAATAGCTATTATAGGTTTGCTTACTCATCGGTTCAGACAAAGGGATTACATACTTTTTACTGTATCATATGCATTTATATTAGGAACTTAATTGCAATAATTGAAAAACTGTATGTTTTCTGATGACAGTGCAGGTCACTAAAGGTTCCTGCACATGGGCAAAATCCTAGATCGAGTGGGCGACGAATGGCTGCTGTAGGCAATAAAGCTATGTATATATGCGTTAAATCTGATGTCATTCGTTGATCCATCCGGCTGCGTTTTTTTTTTGTTCAATACGCATCACGCCACTGTACACGAACTTTAAGAGTAAGCCCACACTGCCAGTGGCCTAACTAGAAATTACTGAGCCCCCCAGAGAAACCATACTGGGACCACCTTCCCTGTTTTAGTGCTAAGCCACACCAGTCTATTGATCTCACTAGATGAGCATTTCTTGTTCATCGTATGCATTTTGACTGTGCGTCATCATGTAATGGAAGTGCACGGCAATGCACACAACTGCTTGTGAGTGTTTTCAGTGTGCTACTATGCATTGTGGTGTAGCCTCACCCTCAGTGGTTGTCTGGAAAGACGGTTGTATCTGTCATATGGAAAGTATGCTCCTGCTTCTGTGGTAGTTAAGCCCCCTGCACACTGCTAATTTTGCCCCAACCAATCAGATATTATTTAACATTTGAAATCTAACATCTGATTGGTTGGGGCAAAATTTGCACCATTTTTAACAATAAGAACTTTTATTGAATAACCCAGTTTGCGATCTAAATGGCAGCTCACTTTATTCTTCTTGAATTTAAACAAAAATCGTATACATTTTAAAGGCAGACAGAACCAGAATGTGCATAGAAACTGGGATTCCCATGAAAACCAGCTGTCAATGCAGATCGCAAACTGAAAGGCCAACGTACACCAGTTAGTAAAATTCCGCCCGTGTGGCCTAAACCTAAATGGCAAATGAGGTTTAAATTCCATATATAGAAGGTTGTATAACTAGATACTACTAGATAACTACTGTATATGCTCATGTCATATATGTATTTTTGCAATGTTTAAAAGGTTACCCCCCCAAATAAAATGTAAATCATAGGCTTAACTCCCCCAACCCCATTTGCACATTAACTACCTTTCTCCTGGCACTCAGAACATCAGATATATTCAGTGTCACATAAAATACAAAACATGGAAAACAAATGAAGAAAATATAATGCAATTCGTATCCAATAGAAAAGCTTGGCTGATCTAAAGATAAATGTCCATGTTTTTCTTCAGAAATTCCTGGAAAGCACCTTAGCAAACACTTTAGCAATAACATTGAATGTCATGTTATTCTCCCACATCTTATTGTTTAACTGCAGTCTGTCCTCTTATTCAGGTGGTCCCTCTGTTCCCCTGTGTTAAATATGATCATATTTCTTATTTTGTTATTATATTTCTTGTAATATTACTCTGTGAGCTGTTGTCACCTGCTGGAATATTTAAAGGATTTAAGATCAGATAGCTTCGTACAATTCCATATACATAACATGACACACCCGGATCACTTTTCCGTTTTCCACTCTCCTGTTCCCACCTTCAGGCGCTTTATCAAATAATCCAAAATGAGTGAAGAAACGTGTAAGCAGATAAATGCTGCTAAAGTAAACACAATTTATTGCGACATGTTTCGGATCAATCACGATCCTTTTTCAAGCAAATTACACACGTGTAACATCCTGTTTAAATACATTCTTAAGCACCGCCCTTAATTAAACGTCCCATGTGTTCCAAATTATGTAGCACCAACAGTCCAATTTCTTCATACCTATTGTGAACGATATATTATGGACAACAAAACATTTCTTCAAATAAAGTGCATGTCAAATTCAGTTACATAATTCTGTTACATAATGTACATATATACTTTAAAACACCCAAAGTTAAAACTATCATAATAATTTTATAAATATAAAGTGTCAATTGCATAAATATACCATATCTAAAACCTCTGTGATATATGTGCAACGTGATCCTAATTTATATTATAGTGTATTAAAAATCATACTCTTATCAATTATTTTAAAAAGATTATCAGTACACGTACCTATCTTGGAGTATAGTGGATCCAAAGTATGTCCTATAAGGACAAAGAGCATATTTTAATATAAGAAGGGTTTAATTGACCATGTATCATTTAGACCTATTGGTTGTAAACTTTGCATCTTTTTTATCCATTTCATTTCTGCCTGCAGTAACAGTTTTTTCACATCCCCTCCTCTTATCGGCTTATTAATCTTCTCTAGGACGCACCATTTCAACTGGGCTCCCGTATGTCCTTTCTCTTTAAAGTGTCGTGCGACAGAGGTATCTGACATCCCGTGTGAAATTTCTGATGTTTCTTTTGTGTTCTTGTATTCTAATTTTAGCTTGTCTTTGTGTTTGGCCGATATATACCATTCCAAATGGACATTTGATCATATATATGATCTCTTTGGTCTCACACGTAGAAGCGCAGTTGTAAAATACATTTTAGATTATCAATTGATTTACTTCCATACATGGTCATACATGCTCCTTATCCTCTATGCTCTCCCCCTCCTCCTTCCCTCCCTCCGTTGTGTTACAGCCCCCAGATCCCTACTTCTCTATCTACCCCTGTGTAGTTAAACGTTCCCTCCCCCCCATCCTAGTTTAAAATCTCCTCCAACCCCCTAGCCATCTTCTCCCCCAAAACAGTTGCACCACCACCATTGAGGTGCAATCCATCACTACTAAAGAGCCTGTAGCCAACAGAAAAGTCAGCCCAGTTCTCTAAAACCAACCAAACCCATCTTTCCTACACCACTCCCTTAGCCACGCATTTTATACTCCTGAGCTCCCGTTGCCTCCTACGTACGTAGCACGTGGCTGCGGTAGTATTTCTGAAATGACTACCCTGGAGGTCCTTGCTTTTAACTTGGCCCCTAATTCTCGGAAATCATTTTTAAGGCCTCACCTCCACCTCTAACTTGTCATTGGCACCAATGTGAACCAAGACCGCCGGGTCACTCCAGCCCCCACCCAATAATCTGTCTACACGATCCACCACATGTCGAACCTAGCACAGGCAGACACAACACACTGTTCGGCATGCAGGGTCCTGGCGACAGATTACCCTTATCTACCCTTCTAATATGAATCCCCTACCACTACCACCTGTCTATATATATATATATATATATATATATATATATATATATAATATATATACAAATAATCCAAAATGAGTGAAGAAACGTGCAAGCAGATAAATGTGCTAAAGTAGACAAAATTTATTGCGACATGTTTGGGATCAATCACGATCTTTTTCAAGCAAATTACATACGTGTAACATCCTGTTTAAATACATTCTTAAGCACCACCCTTAATTAAACATCCCATGTGTTCCAAATTAGTAGCACCAACAGTCCAATTTCTTCATACCTATTGTGAACGATATATTAGAAACAACAAGACATTTGTTCAAACAAAGTGCATATCAAATTCAGTTACATAATCAGTTACATAATGTACATATATACTAAAACACCACCAAAAGTAAAACACATAATAATTATAAATATAAAGTGACGTATGCATAAATATACCATATCTAAAACCTCTGTGATATGTAGGCAACGTGATCAATTAATTATTGGGTGGTAAAACATACTTCTTTTTTATCAATTTTTAAAAACCATATTTTAAAAAAGATATCAGTACACGTACATCTTGGAGTAGATGGTAGATCAAAAGTATGTCCTATAAGGAAAAAGAGCATATTTTAATATAGAAGGGTTTAATTGACCATGTATCTTTTAGACCTATTGGTTGTAAACTTTGCATCTTTTTATCCATTTCATTTCTGCCTGCTAGTAACAGTTTTTTCACATCCCCTCCTCTTATCAGTTTATTAAATCTTTCTAGGACGCACATTTCAACTGGGCTCCGTATGTCCTTTCTTTTAAAGTGTTCGCGAGAGGTATTGATTGTGTGTCCGGTGTGAAATTTCTGATGTTTCTTTTGTGTTCTTGAATTCTGATTTTAGCGCTGTCTTTGTGTTTGGCCAATATATACCATTCCACATGGACATTTGATCATATATATGACCTCTTTGTCGTCACAAGTAGAATGGTGTTTCATGGGAATATCAAATCCCTTAGTGGGGGGGTCTTATTTTTCTCACCTTTTATGACTGCACTGCAACAGTTAAATTTAAACAAGGGAATGTGCCTTCCTTTTAGTATCCAATTGTTAGTGTATAGTTATATCAGAAGGACACAATTTATCCTTAATATTGGTGCCCCTTTTATAACAAAATCTTGGTTGTTCAAAAGATCTTACCATATTCTGTGTCAGCTTTTAACATGGGCCAATGTTTTCTAATGATTTGTTCAATTTTTTTATGCATGACCATATTTAGAAACAAGTCTCTGTTTTTCGGTGATATGGATTGCTGGTTTTAATAACGTTTCTCCTACTCAACTTATTGACCTCATCTTTCGCTTGGTCAATTGTTTCAATACGCGTATCACAGTTCTAGGAACTTTTACTAGCTTATCGGCCGCTATTTTTATTGTTCACTTCTCGGAAGTGATTATTTTCGCTCTCATAAGCTGTCCTTTGGGATACCGTGAAACACTTGGGTTGTAAATGTGGCGTGTAAAAAAGTTTATTACGTACGATCTGTTGGTTTTTGGTACAAATCAGTATTTATGCCATTTTGTCCAATTTCCACAACTACATCTAGAAACGGGAGGCTTACTCCTGACACTGTATATGTAAATTTTATGGTCGGATGCATACCATTTGCTTGATCCATCATCTCATACAATGTGTCAAGAGGACCCTCCCAAATAACCAAAATATCATCTACATAACGATAATACGCTTTGATGTATTTTTTGTATTTATCGTTATTGAGAAACATCTTAAGTTCCAAGTTGTGTACAAAAATATTGGCCAGCGATGGCGCTACTGAGGCACTCATCGAAGTGCCCGGCGCTACTGAGGCGCCCATTGAAGTGCCCTGGCACTGCCAAAAGTACTGGTCTTGGAATTTAAAATAATTCTTTTGTAACACCATTTGTAAACAATCCAACAAAAAATACACTTTACGTGTTGGTAGGTCTGTATTTAGTAACACCTCTTCTACACATTGTAAACCCTCCCCTTGGGGTATGGATGTGTATAGTGCCTGTATGTCAATCCCACATAAAATAGTTCTGTTAGTGGTAGGACCGATTTCTCTTAACCTTGTTAGTAAATCGGTTGTGTCTTTTATACATGTTGGAATACCTTGTGCTAGTGGTTGTAGATAGCTATCTACATACTGGGATAGGGGTTCTAGTACCAAACCTATACTCGAAACAATTGGTCTCCCTGGAGGGTCCCACAAATCTTTATGTATTTTGGGGAGTGTGTATAGGACTGGAATCTTTGGATGTTCTACACGTAACACCGCTAGTTCTTTGGTTGTTATCACTTCATTTTGGGCTGCTTCTTCTAATAGATTATCTATTTCTTTCTTAATAGCCCAAGTTTCAAAAAAATTGAAAAAAAAATTGAACAAATCATTAGAAAACATTGGCCCATGTTAAAAGCGAACAAATCATTAGAAAACATTGGCCCATGTTAAAAGCTGACACAGAATATGGTAAGATCTTTAATGAACAACCAAGATTTTTTTATAAAAGGGGCACCAATATTAAGGATAAATTGTGTCCTTCTGATATAACTATAACAACTAATAAATTGGATACTAAAAGGAAAGGCACATTCCCTTGTTTAAATTGTAACTGTTGCAGTGCAGTCATAAAAGGTGAGAAAATAAGTCACCCCACTAAGGGATTTGATATTCCCATGAGACACCATTCTACGTGTGAGACCAAAGAGATCATATATATGATCAAATGTCCATATATATATATATATATATATATATATATATATATATATATATATATATTAATAATAAATAGTTAATAATTAATTGTTCGTAGTATTAATATACTTTAAAAAATGTTTGGGGTAAGTCTTGCTTTGTTCAGCTATGCTAACTTTTTAATTTTAGCTAGCTCAATAGATAGCTCAAGTGTTTACATTTCCCATCAACATTTGGTCATTACACACCAATATCACATTTTATAGAATGGACAACATTCAAATTGTTAAAATAGCCAAGTTAACCATTTAAAAATCTTGTTCATTTAAAAAACATTTGGAAATGGAATATTTACCCTCCAAATGCAATATTTACCCGCCTTTGTTTTCGCTAGTTATGATGTTGCTCTTGTGTTTTAGTATTGGGTCTTTGGGATGCACTAGTATCTACCAATGTGTTTTGTTGGTTTAAAGCAGACAGGGATACGGTATCTCTTGAAAATTCTTCTTAATTTCTTTGACACCCCTCTACATATGGGATGACTATGTTGTTTCTCCTGTCTGGGATTATCTAAGCCATCATAATATATTGAAGCTAAATTCATTCACGGAATTGCTAGATGGTCTGGTGTTACTTTTAATTTTGGTGTTTGAGCTTCTTGCTGCAATGGATAACTGGAAGGCTGGCTGGAGTACTTGATGGCTGGAGAGCTACTTGGTGCACTGGGTGGCTTGTGGACTGACTAGCTGGTGCACAAGGATGGCTGGTTTGATTGATCTTGGTTGGTTGGTATTTAAATAGGTTGGCTAGATGGCCTGGTGTGGCCAGCCATAGGGCTGGTCTTGATTTACAAACCTAGGAGGAGATGTAATATGTGAGGTACAGGGTTAAAATGGAGTTAAACCTATGCTAACCCACGTCTTCCCAGGGTTGTGCAGTTTTCTCTCAACAGCACAGGCACCCTATGTCAAATAAAAAATATTAGATTTTGTGCTGCTTTGTAGTGTGAAAATGAATGTTTCTTAAAAGCTGTTGTTACCATTCTTGCTCAATAACTGCCTGGTTCCCATGATGCAGTAACTCATGCTAAGTGAGTACTGCATTGCAAGAATCCAGAGGGTAAGAATTCCTTCTTTTTGCTAATGCTTCATCCACCTGGAGGGCTGGCTTGTTGTTGAACTAGCTAGCTCAAGGGGTAGTAGCTGCAATGGTTGTTTGGAAAGCTAGATGTTCACTGTTTGACTAGTGGTATTTTTTTATTAGCGGTATGGCTTGTAGAGTGGCTGTAGGGCTGGTTATTCTTTACCATCAATTGTATGTGGAGGGATAAGGAGGCAAAAGCCTCTTCCTAAATGCAATCAAGGTTACTTGTTAGGACCTAACAAACTGTGTTTTTTATGATCATAAACAGGTAACTAAAAGCCCTATGTTATTAATTAATGTTCTATGAAATTATAGGACTAATGCAATAAGAGATGAAAAAGTTTGCCCATACTAATAATTTGCAGCACCCAATCAGATGTGAGCTTTTTACTGGGTTTCTGAAACATCTGATTGGTTTCTGCAGATTAATAGCACAGGCAAACCTTTGCACTTTTTATTGCATCCACCCCTATATTTGCTAAAATTCTTTGAAAGCTTATCACTGCAAGAAGATGCTACTGTAAGTGATATAACTAAGACATAACTAGAGATTAAGTAATATAGAGAGGAGAAATTATAAATGCACATTCTAGGGCTCTGTGTATATTATCTTAATTCCATCTGAAATTTGCAGGGCAGAGAAATAAACAAAGTTTCTAGAAATACCACTCAATGTACCAAAATCCTCAAACTCTGACTTCACTGCATTCACTGTATTAATCTTTAATAACCTGCAATGAGAGAGTCCTCTGAATATTCGTGACGTAAGCAACTGCTTATTCACATATCTGTACACAATTATGGCAAAGTTTTGAACAATACTGTAAGGCTTGATATGTTAATTACTAAAATAATTAAGTAACTAACTTATCCCATTCCCAGTTTATTTTATTAAAACAATTATATAACATTAAAATAAATGGAAACCCCTTTTTGCAAATGTAATACATTAATCACTTAAATGGCTGCAATTTGGCTTTTTTTCTTTATAATTATCTTTGTAGTTAATTATTCAACAGTATGAATGTTGTCATTTGGTTGACTAGGTCCCAGTGCACAGTGCCTGCATCACAACAAAAATGCAATGCCTCTTTTTGTGCAATAGACGTTTGTCAGTGACATCCTTCATGTTTTATTATTCCATTTCAATTAATAACAATGGAAACACATGCAATCTACATGAAAACTCATTTATTTGTATGTTGGAAATACAGATGACGGTGGAGCACAGAGAGTAAGACAGGACAATGTATATTTTAATCTTAGTGTTCTTTCACAAAACAAAACCAAATTGCGTGCAGTGGGCCTAGCCTAAGTCCCAATAGTCTCTCTGATAGGCTGCCAAAGTATATGCAGTCTATTCATACTTTTACATTAATTCAAAGCATTAGCTTTTCAAAATACATTTAAATTCCACTTATATATATATGCACATATTATTACATTTCATTTTTATGCTAATGCAGATGCATATGCAGAATTAGTAATTGTGTTTTATTATGATTCTTGCAGAATGTTGATAAGTGGTCCTTTGATGTTTTTGCACTAAATGATGCTAGCGGTGACCATGCACTTAAATTCATCTTTTATGAATTGCTCACACGCTACGATTTGATCAACCGCTTCAAGGTGAGTGTTTTAAAAGATCATTCATTGCTTTCCTTCCTGAAGTTAACTTTATAAATCATTTCATTTACATTTTATCTCCAGTGATATTACAAAAAAGAATTACTGCTAGCACTTGGATCACTTGCATAAAAATGTTTCCCTAAACTAATGGTGTACTTTCTCAACTAGAAAAAAGGAAACAGAAGTTGCAACAACAATGTAGTGACTACTGTATATATATATATCATGATAAAAGCTTGTGTTCCTATTTTATTATATTTGTAGTATATTGATATCGAAATCGTGTCAGTCATAAAAACTCACCATTGTCATATCAATTGGAAGCTCTATTTTTCTGCTCTTATTTTTGACTGTGGTTGGTTACATGCTTGAGCATACAACACTATCGTTCTCTATGGCCCCATTCAGACAATATGACTGGTGTAAAAACCTGGATCTTTAATGCCAGCTATTTGCTGTTGTTTTGCACACCGCCACAGCCACCAATATTTGTGTCCTAAAGCCACATTTACCCTACATCTCTTTACTCTTTAAGACACAAATAGTCGATAGCAGCTCTCCGTGCAGAGTGCTGAGTATATTTTAATTCATTCATTCCTAGTAAAATGCCTTGTGTAAAAATAAATGTATTTCTCTTATTTTCATAAATAGATAATACGTTGTTATATTAGCATTGTTAGTTTATTAAATTAGCATAGTTCCAATTAATATTGGAACTGTATTCTGTCTGTGTATTTATTATATAGAAATTTACAGAAATAAAGCAGGGAAAAGATGGCATTAAACAGCATGTCCACCCCCAAAATTAAAATTTAACCCACTACTGGCCCCATTTACATGTCTGCTCCTTATGGTTCTCCTGCATTGCTTCTCCAAAGTCCAGGAAACTGAAGAGTAGTGGCTGTCTTCCTGTCCAAAAGGTTTCTGCCTCCTACTTGTCCTCTGAGAGGACACTGGCAAGCGCAAGGGAGCCCCCCCCCTCCCAATCCGGTATGCAGGGAGCTGGATCAGTGCACTGCTGGAGCAAGGGGCTGTAAGTACAGTTGGGTTCTTTTTTTAGAAATCTAATATAGCGCTTGGGGGTGGGAAGAGATGCCCTACATTTTATAATTATTTTTAATGTAGGGTGGAGATACCCTTTAATGGATTATTGTTCATAATATTACGCTCCATCCAGTAAAGCTTGTGCCACCATCGTCATCACCACCTCGGTGGTACTTACATGAGTAAAGCCACTTACTGTGCAATTACAATCTTACATATCTGTCCTGCCTCTGCATCAGTTACTGATCTGGCTATCACACATGTAAGATTGTAGTCGATTGGTCAAAGCAATCGACTACAGTTTGGCCAACAGCCCAGTTTGGCCAACAACCGCTTACTTTTTTTTCCCTTTATTTTTCAGAAAAACACATAGCCATGGCAGTAAATTAATAATGCGTACTGCGGTATTTTTTCAGCAAATAGCTGGTAATAAAGTTACACATCAATCACCATAATGGTGATATTTAAAAAAAATGGGAGAGCGGTTGCAGTATATTCCCCCTTTTTATGACACCAGCCTTACTTGAAATAGCAAGGACAGCCCAGAATAGAAGTTCCAAGATATAAAGGTTAACAATGGTATGCAGTGACAATGAAAAACAAATTAACACCCTCCCCTAAGATGGTTCCCTGGGTGAGGACCTAAACACTAGTTTCTAATCCCAGATGGTTGTTTGAATTCTAGGTGCTTGTTCATCCCCACCCCCACCAATCCCGCGCCCCCTCACCACCTTTCCATCCCTGGCATACTGTAGTTCTCTGCTTATCTGAGCTGATACAAAAACTACAGTCTAATAATGGTCTGTATGATAGTGAATTAATATTTGCTGCTGTCAGAATCTCTGAAATATGAATGCCCACGTTAATTTGAAATTCTTTCTACCAAGAAACTGAGCCTGATTTACAATGTAACATAAAAATAAGCCTTTACAAAAGGCATGCACCATTTAATCACAAAGTGGAAATGTAAATCATTTTTGATCCCTAAAAGCTAATAAAATTTCTCACAGGATCAATAACCTCAAAAACTTAATTTGGTAAAAGCAAATTTTATATATTGCTAGCTTTATCTCACGCATTAGTAATTGCTACTCAAATAATGTAAGCTTGCTAAGTAGGAAGGGGATTCCTTTATTAGGAAGTATAATAGCTAAAGAACATGTCCACCCCCAAAGCTAAAATTTTCCCCACTGCTGAACCCACTGTGTAGTGTTGAAAAAAAAAACCTTACCTTACATCTCTGCTCCATATGGTTGCCCTACAGTGACTAGTCAAAGTCCCAGAAGGTGAAGAGCAGGAGCCTGTCTGTTTAAAAAGGTTTCTGCCCTTTCCCTGTCCTCTGAGAGGTTTCTAGCATGTGCAGTGGAAACCCCCACCACCACCACCTCTGGGTCCCTCTGTGCTGCCTGGTGCCCTACCTTAAAACACTTTTTCTGTAGTGTAGGGGACACACAGATGTTGCTGCCGGACTGGCCCCCTGCTTGCAATTTCCTGCAAATTCCTGATAATTTTATTAGCAAACAAACATGGTGGTTAGGGATAGGCTAGGGTCCCCTACACCACAGAAAAACTTTATTTTATAGGTGGAGATACCCTTTAAAAATCAGTTTAAAAAAATTACTACTTTTCCATTTCTTTTCTTATTTTCTGCTCTCTTTTTCTTTGGTGTTTGGGTGTGTCTTACTTCCACTTACACTAATTCTATCCATAAAAAGTGCCAGAAAGCAATAGTGATTAAAAAGCATTTACTATAATGAAAACGAACCTCCCCCTGCTCCTATTCCTCCTCCCATGAATAGCACCCAGGATGAAAATCAAACCGCTAAGTTCTTCTTAGATCAGCTGATTAATTTTCCTAATTTTTTTTTTATGACCTCAAAATTATTTTTGCCACTCTGGTCTACTTCTGTGTTCTTTCTTCAGTCCCAAAAGTAGCAATAGGAAGACAGGATTTTTGCAGAGCGTGTATTTTCATTGGTCTGATCTCCGAAAGTCTGAGAGGAGCAGAGCAGGTAAGTAAAATCAGCTTATCTAAAAAGAACCCAGGAATGAGGCCCTAGTGGTTTAGGGTCTTACCGAGGTTACTATTCATGTGGGGAATATGTGTGTGTGTGTGGGGGGGATTATAGTATAGTACACATACTGTATGTCAACTCCCTTATTTTTTTTAAAAAAAAATAATTTTCAGTATTTTACTTTCACAATTATGTGTCAATAGAATTTCTAACAAATGTTTAAATAGCATAACCATATTTGTATATATACACATGAAACCTCTTTGGATAAAATATTGTAATTACGTGTTGGAAGTCTACACAGTAAGAACAATTTAGTACTGTTTAAGACAAGCACAAAGCAATCTTTGAATGATGTTTTAACACCAACAGATGACCCTTACCATCTCTTACACATAGGGAATTTTACAGCATATTTAACAGCAATGTAATATGGAGTTCTATTCATATACTATATTGCTATTTTTCATACATATAAGGTTTGCATCTCTTTGGGTGATTCTTTAAATGATGTTTACATTATGTTAATGATCTCCTGTGGATATTTTTAGAATTTTGGGGATAGCATTGCTTTGAAAAAGGCTCATAAATGTAATGCTATAGTACATTGGAATCCATTTATTGTACATTAAGCACAAAATAACTGGCAATTTACTGCTCCAATTTAATGACCACTGCATATATTTGTTCTTCTTTTGGAAATCTGAACTCGTTTTCAATGCAGTTATTAATATAACCTAAACACCCATGTGAGTGTAGCAAATAGCTGCCACAGATTCAAATTTGTGTAAGTCCTTTTGTATAATCAGGGCTCAAAGGGGCCAGCATAGATCACGTATTCCCTTTGCTGCTTATTACCAATAAAAAAATAATTGTATACACTCATTTAACAATAAATGTGCATTGTTTATTAGAAGTGTAAAGCTCTTACATCCATGAATCCTTTAATGAATAAGAAACGTAATCTCTCATTTAAAAAAATACAGAAAATGTTGAAGCTACACATGCTTCTTCAGATTTTCTTGTGGAATAACTTAATAATAAAGATTTATTACTGTAAATTTCATGGTATTTAAAAAATGTCTCTCTTAATCATTAAGTAATTCAGCTCAATAACTAGAATACTTTAACAACACTATAAATCTGGTGACAGGATTTTTTACTTTTAATTAAACATAAATTATATTTAGTAATGTTTCAATTTTAATATGGAAGTGATTCACTTTGTGGGAACATATTAATCAGAACTGATAATTCTTCCTTTTAATAAGATTTTTGTCTGTTATTTATAGCGATGTATCAATGTGCTAAATATGGCTCTTTTTACTTTTTAAAAACTATAAAGATATGTATTCCATTCATACTGAAGGAAATATTTAAATTGTTGTTATTCCCCTCATTTTTTTCTTCTTAGTAAATGCATTAAAATGGGATCATTAACTCAGCTTTATTATATGCAAGATGTGTAGCCTCTTTTTGAATAAAAACAATATGTTGCATTGGTGCAGTTGTACATAAGAGGTTTCATTTGGTCCTGCAAACTTGTGTACAACATCATCTATGTGTAATTTATGTTATTTCATTTAGAGGTTTTACAGCTAGTATATAATAAACTATTTTATATGCCTGAAAGAAATATGTTTCTGAAATAACTTTATCGTACAGAAAATACAGGAGAGATGCACGCGTCCATATCTTGATATGACTTGGGGAAATATAGATGAACCACCATTCTTCCAGTCTACGTCTCTGAAAACCTGAATTACTTAATTGAGGCTATCTGTGTAGCCTGCTCTTATGACCCGGCTACCCATGTAACCCTTTTACAGTAGTTCAGATCAGAACCCTGGACAGCGCAACTCTGCTCAACAGTCTGTGAGATACTGTGCCCATCTTTTTTGAAATAGTTTTATAAGATGAGAAAGCTTTATATGTACAGTAACTGTTTTGATTGAGCAATTGCCATGGTTTGCATTGATTTCTAGTAGGAAACAGCTTTGTAAGTTTGAATATTTAACATTCTGGTTATATTTCTCTCTTATCTCTCATTGCCTTGAACATACCAGCAACGTGTCCAAATGAAGTGTTATACCGACTGTTCAATATCTACACATTTCAAAGGATCAGTAACAGCACAAAAAATGAAAGTGTTAAAAATAAATACATTCGTGTTGCAGTCTTTTGAATATATATCAGTCAAAAAGAAAACAAAAGAGTCTGAGGCACTCATTAAATACTTTGGTAAAAAAATCCCTTTATTTAAACTATCTGGGATACTCAAAAGATATAAAAACATTTAAAAAAAATAACACATCACAATACTTCCCCCTAGGCATCGCTCTTCGTCTCCCACTGCACTAGTATGGTCACATTGTACACATTGTAAATGGATTGTAATGACTTTTTAAACATCTCTGAGAGGTTCTTTTATTAGTTCAGACTTTTTGGGAGGACCAAAATTAAAGGGATGGGATAATAGATTAAGTACATGTGTAGGCTTTTGATTGGACAATATCATAGATGCGATATGATACAGTCTCCGCCCTCCTCTTGATTTCCAAGTGTGTTGTTAACTGAAGGCTAAGTCAATATAAAATAAACCCACTATATAAATAAGAAACAATACGTAAGGTCCTTCCTGAAAGAACATATTGTTTGTGGTTTGCCAACAAACTAGTTCTGTAAACAAGTTCCTTAGTAATATTCCTACAGTGGATATGCCTGACTACCCCTGGGTCTGCTTACTTTTTGTTATAGGGCTAGATAAGTATAACCTTAATTGCTTAAATTAATGACACAGTCAAGGACTCTAAAAATGTCATATACCCTATGCAAGTTGGGCAATATAGTATAAAAAGAAAGTTGCTTGTGAAGGTTCTCATTCATCCAGGTCTGAAACTTGAAGTTTAGTTCTTGAAGACGTTTCACTAGTCATCGAACTGGCTTTCTCAATTCAGAATGACTTGTACAACAATCTGTGGCAATTATGTACCCTGGAAAATCCAAATTAGCATATCACAGCCAGGTGTTAAGAGCGTGATTGGATAGTGGCTAAGAGGTGTTATAGGAATGCCCAGAGTAAGGTGTCAAAACAGCATTGTACATGGCAGACAGATGGGCCTTTGTAAAAGAAGCAGAAGGAACGAAAAGGACACGAATACCAACAGTGAAGGGGAAAAGCAAGACAGGAGGAAGAACATCGTCATCCCATATGAAGCAGGGGTCTCCGAGAAACTAAGAAGAGTTTTCAAAAGACACCGTATCCCTGTCTGCTTTAAACCGAGCAACACGCTGAGGCAGCAATTGGTACATCCGAAAGACCCAATACCGAAACACAAGAAAAGAGACATCATATACGCAGTGCAGTGAAGAATGCTCTGATTTGTATGTGGGGGAGACCAAACAACAACTGCATCAAGGTATGGCCCAGCACAGAAGAGCCAATTCCTCGGGTCAGGACTCAGCCGTGTACCTGCATCTTAAGGATAAAGGACATACCTTTGAAGATTGTAATGTTAACATATTGGCAAAGGAACGTGACTGGTTCAAGAGAGGTGTTAAGGAGGCCATTTATGTGAAAATAAAGAAACCAAGCCTAAATAGAGGTGGGGGGGTTCAACACCATCTGTCTGCCATGTACAATGCTGTTTTGACACCTTACTCTGGGCGTTCCTATAACACCTCTTAGCCACTATCCAATCACGCCCTTAACACCTGGCTGTGATATGCTAATTGGGATTTTCCAGGGTACATAATTGCCACAGATTCTTGTACAAGTCATTCTGAATTGAGAAAGCCAGTAGGATGACTAGCGAAACGTCTTCAAGAACTAAACTTCAAGTCCAGTTGATCTAATTGAATACAACAGATATATAAAAAGAAAGGGAAAAAAAAGTCTGCAATTCTATAGTGGAATAATATAAAAGGTCCTTCATTAGCAGTCACAGTCAATAATTTTTGTAAAAAAGCCAGTGAATTAAAACTACCTTTGGGTATATACTGTATTGTTATGCATAGACAATAGGATACTAAAGTTGGAGATATTGCCTTATCTGCACTTTATTCACCTTACATTCAACAGGTTTTCATACATATGGGGATAGGGATTGGATTTATATTAGCATTCGCAATTTACTTTGTAGTACCTTACCTCATGATTGACTACAGTATATGTATTTGACTTATATCCTCTGTGTTGACCCTTACTATTGGGGAGTATTGTGACATATTCTTTTCTGTTAAATGTTTTTATATCTTGCATATATCCCTGAGTTTTAGTTAGCCTTAGGCTTTTCTTTTTTTGGTGAATTTATATTAGTCTATGCTGCTAGGCACATCTACATTGATTGTACACCTATTGCTAGATGACTTCAACTGAAACATAATAATGAAGGTTAAATAAGGACATACGTCCATCTAATCCAACCTTTATAGATCTAGAGAAAGGGAAAAAAGGTGGAAAGGGGGGATCCTTTCTGACTCCAAATGACCATTGTAATGATGAACCAGAACTATATGTATTAATACCAGTAATTTTCAATATTTTTTAGCTTTAGAAACTTATCCCTCCCACTTTTAAAGCTATTCTCTATTCTCTATTGCCATTAACATTTTTGGTGATATGTCACTTAGGGCTGGTGCACACAGTAAAATAATTACTATTCGCCACTATTGACCAGTTGTGTTGTATATAGGCAGCCGCATGATCTGCTTTGGGGAAAAAAATTTTTTTCTATACTACATAGCAATAAAATAATAAATCATTTTCATTTTTATAGTGTTGCTGGTGCTTTAATACACTGCATACATTTAGTGTCAGCATAATGATTGTGTACTAAATTAAACATAAATATGAAATATTAAACATAGAAATATGAAGTCAAAATTTCTTACTGCGAAAATAAATATTTTGACATGGCTTTTATTGGAATTGTGTTGCTTATTTTATATAAAATTTGCAAGTAAATTCTTACGTTTTCCCAAGGCTTCTAATTCTATGCACTTTGTTGTCACTTCAGGTTTTCTTGATGTTGTTTTTAGGGTTTTTTTCTGTTTTTTTTTTTTTTACTCCTTTCCTGATGTAAAAGCAAAGGTTAAACAGATTTCACTGTACACTGTATTATATTTTACAGCAAAACGAAGATAAAGTAAGATATTGATCTAGCCTGCAATAAACAAACTGAGTAAATTTTTTCAAGTGCAGATTAATTACAGTTGATTTTAATCTATATAAATTAAAGGGTGCCTTTCAATAAATAAAATGGCTTTAAAAAGATTTCAATAATGCAGTATGTGCACAAGGAATGAAGGTACTATAGAACAGTGTTACCGGGGTGCGTTTGAGTCCTCTATCTTTCTTTCTGGATTCCTTATACTATTCAGGTGCTTTTTTTTTTTTTTTTTTTGCCATTTGTTTTTACTATATGATGGAAATCTGTGCATCTAGAAAAAAAATGTACGATACACCCTATCCTACCCCCCTTCATTTTTGCATCCTGTTAAAAGTACCCATTATGAGGACCTAATCCACTAGGCTCACATCCCTGTGTTTATCCTATATGTTTTTATAATGAATACCTGCAACTCAGTCCAGCACCCTTCCTTAAGGTGGCATATGTAAGCTAGTTAGGTTATCCAGGTTAAAAAGCACAAAAATACAAATATGCCTTAGTCCACTGATTCCACCATCTTGGATGAATCAGACCAAAAAAGAGAAGGTGTAGCATATGAAAAAATAGAAGGTGTAGCATATGAAAAAATAGAAGGTGTAGCATATGAAGACAGAAAATATGTGTGCTACATGTTTCAGACAAAGGTCCTTTCTCAAAGGTCCTCCTTGAGAAAGGACCTTTGTCCGAAACATGTAGCACACATATGCTACACCTTTTTTATTTTTTGGTCTTCCTTAAGATGGACATAGACTGATTGATATTATCGTCTAAAAATATCGATCGGCCAAAATTCCTAGCCATCCTGATAATGGAATTGGGCTGATCCATTCAGTGAGCACCATACCCAGTGTCGCCCGATAATCTCTGTATGTCTATGGCCACCTTAAAGCTAAGTACACACAGTACCGATAAAGTCCCGATACCGTCGGATCTTGACTTGAGAAAGGACCTAGACTGTCCGAAACATGTCGTGGTGTGCACAATAAATGCACGTTTGTTTATAGCAATACCTGTGGGGTTGTCTGAGTTTTTGGTTGCTCTATACTACACACTTTTATTTTGAATTTATGTCCAGGAACAGACATCTGGGCAACCAAAGTCTATAGGAGATGTGGTGAGCTGAATTGCATTTATGTTGGATCTGATGGTATCGGGGCTTTATCGGTACGGTATGTACCTTGGTTTTCTGAATGAGTGTGCACCCGCCGAACGTTCGGGTCGGCTAGTTCGGAAAACAGGGAAAATTTCCCTCGGCAGCAGCAGACTCCCTATAGAGGAGTCTGCTGTGGCTGAGGGAAACACAGTCCCAAGTGTTCTCCCTATGCTGTTCATAGGGAGAACGCTCTGGACTGTGTGTATGCAGATCTTTGAAAGATGGCAGACAGGATCTTGCAGATCCTGTCTGTCATCTTTCAGAAATCTGTAGTGTGTGTACCCAGCTTTAGTCCTGGGCAATTGGAAAATGTGCTTCTTTCAGAGAAAGGGGGCTATGCTGAGATTATTCTGAGAGGACAAGGCTGTTAGCTATCTTTAGATAGATATTATGAGCTAAATAGGGTACACCCAGGGGTGAAGGGTTTAGCTACAGTGTATCCCATTATTGCAGGTTTTCAAAATTTTGCTAGTGGAAGTATGATCACCAGTTTATGATAATATATATCATGATAACATTTTGTTGCAATCTATCTGATGTACTGTAACCTTACACCACAATATTTAGGATTTCAAGAATATTTCGAAAAGATGTAGATATTTTTTCACATATCAATTACTAAAATATGAGGATTGATTTCCTTTATTTGGATTTATAAAGATTCATTATCTGATAAGTCAGATATGGAATCTTTATTCCGAACATATTTAACGATGGGTAAAGTGCTTTGAGGCTGCATGGTAAATGGAAGCTGCAGCCATAAAGTTGATACTGATGTATTTTAATAACACCTGGTATCGGACAAGTCAGCTTTAGCGCTGCGATCTCAAAACACTTTACCCATCATAAAATCTACTGGTACTAGTGGTAGCTTTTACAATTAGAATAAAAATTTGTTATCAGACGTTTCCGATAAGTAATCTTTATAAATACTGCCACAGATGTTATAACTGTCTTTTTAAATGGCAAACTTACGACCCCAGAATAAAGATTGATATGGCCTTATTTAGGAAGGTATAAGTCTCAGTAATCCTTACTAATTCTCCAATATCTAATAATTTAGGTAAAATATTAAACCATTATCTTAAAACTACAGTCAGATAATTTTAGCCTGTATGTTTAAAATGATAGATTTCTGCAAAAGATCAAGAGTGTATTTTCATATGATAAAACATTACTTGCAGTATCTTTATTTTACATTTGCTTTTTCCAATTGATTAGAAAAAGACAAATAAATGGTTAATCAAGTTTTAGGGCCTTTTTTATAAATGCGCCATTTTGCAAAATATGCCTTTAACTATTGTAACCATGATTGTAAATTTAAGATCATGGATGTAGAATTTCGATTGTGGTCATACAATTACGAATGCGATCCTAGATTTATGATCATATTTGGAATAGTTTGATCGCCCATACAATACCATTGTGGTAATTTACTACCGCATGGTATTATATGAACCAATGTCCTCTTAACCCCCTCATGTAGCCACTGTGTGATATAAACGTGTAATCCCACTAAATGCCACTAAATATGGGGTGCCATTTGTTCCCATATCATTTTGTAACAAACAAAAAATACACTTTGGTGACAATAATATATTTTTAGGGATGGCCAGTTTGCGGATCCGAACCCGGATCCGCCGCGGATTTATCCCGTTCGCGAACGGCGGATTTTTCCAGATTTTCCGCCTTCCGAACTTCCGTACCGCGGATTTCTCGTATTTTCGAAAATTCCCAAAATCACGAGTTTTCTCGTATTTTCGGGAATTTTCGAAAATACGAGAAAACTCGTAATTTCGAAAATACGAGGATTTCTCTTTTTTCCGCAAATATGTATTTTTGAAAATTTTCGAAATTACGAGAAATCTCGTAATTTTGAGGATGTTTTTTATTTTAATGGGTCCATTTGCGGATTTTCGAATTTTCAAATTTTTCTGAAAATTCGCGGATCCTCGAGTGGACCTGATTTTGCGAAGTTCGGACATCTCTATATATTTTACTGTACAAAAAAAAAATCCTGTGTAAGCAAACACACTTTTGTGACAAAAATATATTTAGTTGACCAAAAGACATTTTGCAGTAACATAGTAACATAACATAGTAATTGAGGTTGAATAAAGACATCAAGTCCAACCTATTCACCCTCTTTTTTAAATTTTTTTTTTAACCCTACCTAACAGTTGATTCAGAGGAAGCCAAAAAAAAACAGGAAAAAATTCAGAGAGTCTCCCTGGATCAATCAGATCTATATGTATTAATACCAGTAATTCTCAATATTTTTTAGTTTTAGAAACTTATCCAGGCCTTTTTTAAAGCTATTCAATGAACTTGCCATTACCACATCTGCTGGAAGACAGTTCCACAGTTTCACTGTTCTCTGTAAAGAAACCTTTCCTAACCTGAAGATGAAACTTCTTTTCTTCCAATCTTAAAGGATGTCCACGAGTCCTCTGATATGACCTATTAGTGAACAATGCACCAGAGAGTTCATTGTATGGCCCATAAATATATTTATATAAGGTTATCATATCCTCACGCAAACATCGCTTCTCCAATGTAAACAGCCCTAACTTGTCTAATCTGCCTGCATATTTAAGCCCCTCCATTCCCCTTATTAATTTAGTTGCCCTTCTCTGAACTGCTTCCGTTTCCAGTAACAAAACAAATTTAGTCAACAAAAAAAAACATTTTGGTGAGAAAACTATAGTCGACCAAAACAAATTAGATGGTTAACAAAATACATTTAGTCAACAAAACCAGTGTCTTGGTAACTATATTTAGTCGACCAAAAGAAATTCTGTGGTAACAAAACATACATTCAACAAAAAAGTCAACAAAAAACAACTGTAGCACCAAAATGTATATATTGATGACCAAAATTCTATTTTGGTGAACAAAATCTACAGTGGATTAAAACAAATTATTTTTTGTATAATAAAAGTGGTGAAAAGTAACATTATGCAGGCAAAAATAAAATTTTGTAGACCAAAAATATCTAGTAGCATAAGTGTATGTTTCTGCACCAAGATTTATTTTTGGTAATGGTAAATAGCAAACTTTCCCTATAATCTTGGTAAAAAAAATATAAACTGATAAATTGTTTATTTTTCCCTTAATCCCTTCAGAAAAAATGTATACACGTTATGACTCTCTTGCTCATAATATATTTCCCTTTAAACTCTTTAATAAGGAATATCTGGTATATGATAAACTTTCCCTTAAAAATGGTGATTGTCATGTTAGGGGCATTTTAGGGGCTTTCCCGGGTGTGAAGGGGCGTGCCAGGGCTGTGTTTGCTGAAAAGGGTGCGGTCCGGGGGAGGAGGTGAGAAATCCTTTAAGTTTGGGGTGGTCTCGCAGGAGTGCGGGTGACCACCCCAGAAACCGGAAGACTCCCGTGGCTACCGGGAGGAATTGGATACCTGGTTTTGCAGAGATAACTTGGTAAAAATGCAGTTAATGCTGGAGTGACTGGAAAGGCAGGGGTTGAACTTCTGACCTTGGTTTTACTAGCAGAGGTCAGAGCCTGCAAAGTAACAATCTTCCATAGAACAATGTTCAGCTAGAATTACAGCAGGTATGTGGACCTCCAGGTGATTGACATTTAAAACTCCCAAGCACTGTACAACAGCAGAGTGCAGGCAGGGAATACTGGGAGTTTTCAAAACATAGCATAAATATCTACACCGATATAAAAGGTATAGATATTTCACTGCAGCTCCACATGCTCCATAACCATAATCCTCTGTTATGGTACCTCCTCATTGTAACTTTTACTGTCTCCCATAATGCAAGTTTACACGGTGGGTGGAGATTGAAATGTATATTCTGCAGGACATAGTTATAAAATCATAAAGGTAACCAGCAATGTTCGGGGGAGTTTCTGCCAAAACTAATATGGCGGTTGGGGCTGGGGAAGGGAGACCTACAGTACCCCAAAAGTTTTAAAAATGGGTGGACATGCCCTTTAAAGATTTTAAAGGGAAATAGGAAAATATTATGCGAGAGAGTCATTACATGCACATATTTTTTCTGATTGAATTAAAGGCAAAGTAAACAATTTACTAGACATTTACCATTACCATTTACATTACCAAACATAAATCTTGGTGCACAAACTTGCATTTTTAAGACAAAAATATGCTTGTTTTTCCTTAGTGCATTTTGTGTACTAAAAAACATACACTTACACTACAAAGTGTATTTGGTCTACAAAATTTTCTTTTTGCCAACATAATGTTACTTTTTACCACTTTTTGTATACAAAAAATATTCTGTTTCAATCCACTGTACATTTTTTTCACCAAAATAGATTTTGGTCATCAAAACATATATTTTGGTGCTACAGTTGTTTTTGTTGATTAAATGTAATTGACGTTAAATAAAGACATATGTGCATCAAGTCCAATCTTTTCACACTCATTTTTAACCCTACCTAACAGTTGATCCAGAGGAAGGCAAAATAAAAACCCAGCTAAAAAGGGGGGGATTCCTTCCGGACTCCAAACGGCAATTGGAAAGTATCCCTGGATCAATCAGATCTACAGTATATGTATTAATACCAGTAATTCTCAATATTTTTTAGTTTTATAAACTTATCTAGGCCACGTTTAAAGCTATTGAATGATCTTGCCTTTACCTTATCTGCTGGAAGACTGTTCCACAGTTTCACTGTTTGGTTTGGTGTGTCCCACACTTCTGGTTCGGCTTTATGAGTCTCTGCTCCTGTCTGCTCCATTCCCAGCAGTAGTTACAACAATCAGAATACGATTGGAAGGAGACTCCACGCAGTATTTGCAAATTTCAGTGCTCTTTGCAAATTTCAGTGCTCTTTGCAAATTATAATTTCACTGTTTTCACTGTAAAGAAACCTTTACTAACCTGAAGACGAAACTCCTTTTCTTCCAATTTTAAAGGATGTCCACAAGTCCTCAGATATGACCTATTAGTGAACAATGCACCAGAGAGTTTATTGTACAGTTTTAGTCAACTAAATATAGTTTTGTCACCAAAACAGTATTTGTTGACTAACAGGGTTATTCCATAAAAGTTCTTATCGTTAAAAATGGAGCTAATTTTGCCCCAACCAATCAGATGTTAGCTTTCAAATGTTAAATAAGATCTGATGGGTTGGGTTAAAATTAGCACCATTTTAAACAATAAGAACTTTTATTAAATCTCCCTGTAAATGTTTTTTGTAACCACCGAATTTCTTTGAGTTGACTAAATATAGTTTTCTCACCAAAATGTTGTTTTTTTTGTTCACTAATAGGGATGGCCGGTTCGCGGATCCGAACCCGGATCCGCCGCGGATTTATCCCGTTCGCGAATGGCGTATTTTTTAGGATTTTCCGCCTTCCGAACTTCCGATTCGCGGATTTTTCGTATTTTCGAAATTACGAGTTTTCACGTATTTTCGAAAATCTTCGAAAATACAGTAAAACATGTATTTTCGCAAATTTTCGAAAATACAAGGATTTCTCTTAATTCCATACATACGTATTTTCGAAAATTTTCGAAATTACGAGGATTACTTGTATTTTCGAAAATACATGAAAATTCGTAATTTCGAAAATTCCTGAAAATACGTGAAAACTCGTAATTTCGAAAATTTTCGAAAATACGGAAAATCTCGTTATTTCAAGGGTATTTTTAATTTTAACGGGTCCGCTCGCGGATTTTCGAATTTTCAAATTTTTTCGAAAATTCGCGGATCCTCGAGCGGACCGGATTTTGTGAAGTTCGGACATCTCTATTCACTAAATGTATGTTTAGTTACCACAGAATTTATTTTGGCCGACCTAATATAGTTTTGTCACCAAAGTTTTGGTTTTATTGACTAAATTTATGCTTTCCTACCACAGGATTTCTATTGGTCTACTAAATATAGATTTGTCACCAAAGTGTTTTTTTTTGTTGTTGACTAAATGTATAATTGGTTCCCTCAGAATTTCTTTGGGTTGACATTGTATCAATGTATAGTTTTTGTTGACTAAATAATCTGGGAACAAACGGCACCCCATAACTAAATGCATATGGTGCCCAAGATGCAGTGTCCAACAGGTCCGCATGCAGTCCAATTAATGAATTTTGTGGCCCATGGAACCACCAGTGTGGAGTTTGGATGTGCTGGGAGAGGAGTGGGTGAGGAAGGGCAGATGGGAGTTAACAGATGAAAGTGCTGCTAGTGTGGCCCACTAACAATGGTAAATCAGGCACCCCAAAGGCACTGTGATTTTACTAGATGCAGTGGAAGTATGTCCTTCATTTAAAAGAATATCTTGTACTGCAGTGTAGAGGTAAGTATATAGTGAAATGAAACAAAGATGGAACACAAAAAACACATACTTTTATTAGCAAACTTGATAGTTCTCTTGTGTCATAATTGTGCAGGTTTTTTTTTCTTTTAAAAAAAGTCCTTTCTTTGTCTTTGCATTCAATTCAAAATACAAATAGGTTTACAAAAAGTCTTTTTTTTATATATATAAAATTCCCCCCATAATTAACAATCCAAACTATTTGTAGGTTATTGCAAGCTGCTTTTGTAGATTTTCTCACTGTTTACTATTTGAACTGTTAGGAAATGGACATAGATAACATACAAGATGAAATACATTGTTCATAAAATAACAAAATTTTAAATTATGAAAATAAATAATGGAATGTTTTAATCTGGTAAAAATGCTTTGGGCTCCAAAACAACAGCTACAAACATTTATATTTTATTTCTCAAACCATTTTTTTAAAAACAATTTACATAACCAAATCAAATGTATAAAATAAATACATTATTATTATTTGGTAATATTGTGTTGGCTATTCCAGCAAATTCAAAGGGCAGTATTTATCAAGGTGACAAATTAGCATGGTAATACAATGATTCTTGTCAGAAATACTTGTAAAATGCAATTGCTCAATAAAAATAACACTAATTAAGGCCTTATTTTCACTATCCAATAATGGATTAATATAATTAACAGGGTGAGATCATATAAAAAAAATCTTTATAGTCACAGAATTTGTCCAGAGAAGTTTGGTAAAATTTAGAATGACCCTTAAAGGGGAAGTTCAGTGCAAATACATATGCTTTTTAGAAAAAGAGCAGTATTTTTTCATCCCAATGACCTTAATCTGCCAACTCAGCATTTTGTCTGTGTATAAATAAATGTAACCGAAATACTGACTTCCTGTTTGCAGGACCCCTAGTAGAGGCCGTTATGGTCTTGCCCTTGACCCATTGCCTGGGTTGATTCAGTTGCTCAGTAGAGATCTGAGCATCTTTGACCCATCCAACAGCCAATCAGTATAAATTACTGTTAGGAACATTCCAAGGAAGTGGTGCATTCTGGGAAGAAGAAGGACCATTAGAACCTGAAATGTCAGCTCACTAATGTTAACAGCAGGGAACAGCAAAGGGTATGAAATCATCTGATTTTTCAAAATGGGAGAGAATATGTAGAATAACTAAGAAGGTATTACACAAACTGACAATTTAACAAATATTGAGAATTTCCACTGAACTGTCCCTTTAATCATACCTGACTTTCCATCAGTATCAATCAGAACCAATTATGCTGAGTATGTAAAGGTAATCCCTTTATTTTTAGTATGTGTTCCCACATTATAGCCACTCTAACTTATACTGTGTCTCTTTAACACAAATACACACAAATAAAATGTATTTAATCAGAATGAAATTTAAAATCTAGCTTTTTAGTTTAAAATCTAGCTTTTTAGTTATTAAAACAAAAAAAACAACCCCACCCCACCCTGCACAGACACAGGTACACACAACTACTGATGTACCCTTTCATTACATGGCATCCTTCCATTTCTATAGCAATCATTCCTAAATAATCAAAAAAGATCATTTTATTATCATGAACTTGAAGACATACAACTGAAACCCTATGCAGACACACAGCACTCCTACACCCCCTTTATCCACGAAAACCATAATAACGAAAATGTATGTATTAAATTGTTCAGTTATCAGCATGTCACTCTTAAATCAGATAATTACATTGTTTACATATTTATGATGTTTATAATGTCTACCTGTGCAAATCAACTCCTAGAAGGGTCACTTCAAATAAATGTTTCATGGAATGTATGTGGTTTGGGCTTATCTGACAAATTACTCCAAGTATTTCATCTTATTCCTAGACAGTCCCCAGATAAAGTGTGTCTAAGAAATCCATATGACTAACAAATATATATGTATTTCCAAAAGACATGGGTTGGAGGGTCCACCCATAGTTATCATACTTCCTTCCCATACTTCAGGGTCTTTGTGCCTTTGTCCACAAAAGTCATATCTCAAATTTACAACCAATTAAACCCTGGTGCCTTAAACACTTGCACTAACCCCCACCCCTGACATTACAAAAGAACAAATCACTTTTCTATCTATTTCCAAACATAAAAAAATAATATAAAACACCCCCAGTCTAACCTGGAAAACCTTTAAACCTTACCTGAGGAGCAGCCTTCATTCCACAATTTTATATATAAAATGTTCAGGAATCGCTAGTTTTGTCCTCACCCTGGGTATTTTCATTAGGAGGTAGGGATAGGGAAAAGACTATTATTGTTTTTTGTTGATAAATAAAGATTTACCTCATATTATGGGCAGCACGGGGGTTCATTGGTTAGCACTGATGCCTTGCAGCGCTGAAGTCTTGGGTGTGAATCCCCACTTGACCACGTCTGCAAGGAGTTTGTAAGTTCTCTCTGTGCTTGTGTGGAGTTTTTTGGGTACTAAGGTTTTCCCCTCAATCATAAAAATACAGTTTGCTTAGATTATAAGCTCTTTGGGGCAGGGCATGATATAAATGTATGTAAATAATAATAATAAAAATAATAAGAATGTTAGTTTACATATATGCTAAAAAGCCTCTTTCAACCATATTAAAATAACATAGTAACATAGTAACATAGTAATTAAGGTTGAATAAAGACATTCGTCCATCAAGTCCAACCTATTCACTTTTTTTTTTTTTTTTTTTTTTTTTAACCCTACCTAACAGTTGATCCAGAGGAAGGCAAAAAACCCCAGCTAAAAAAGGGGGGGAAAAATTCCTTCCTGACTCCAAACGGCAATCGGAAAGTATCCCTGGATCAACCAGATCTATATGCATTAATACCAGTAATTCTCAATATTTTTTAGTTTTAGAAACTTATCCAGGCCTTTTTTAAAGTTATTCAATGAACTTGCCATTACCACCTCTGCTGGAAGACAGTTCCACAGTTTCACCGTTCTCACTGTAAAGAAACCTCTCCTAACTTGAAGATGAAACTTCTTTTCTTCCAACCTTAAAGGATGTCCACGAGTCCTCTGATATGACCTATTAGTGAACAATGCACCAGAGAGTTCACTGTATGGGCCATTAATATATTTGTATAAGGTTATCATGTCCCCACGCAACCGCCGCTTCTCCAATGTAAACAGCCCTAACTTGTCTAATCTGCCTGCATATTCAAGCCCCTCCATTCCCCTTATTAATTTAGTTGCCCTTCTCTGAACTGCCTCAATTTCCAAGATGTCCCTTTTGTATATGGGATTCCAAAACTGCACCGCATATTCCAAATGTGGCCTTACCAGTGCCTTGTAAAGAGGGAGAATAATATTTTTCTCTCTTGATTCCATTCCCCTCTTTATACAAGACAATATCTTGCTAGCTCTAGCTGTTGCTACCTGGCATTGTTTGCTACAGCTAAGTCTGTTATCTACCAGAACCCCCAAATCTTTTTCCATTTCAGATGCACTTAACACAGAGTTATTTATGGTGTAGGTGGCACAGGGATTATTAAATCCCAAATGCATCACCTTACATTTATCAACATTGAATCTCATCTGCCATTCTGCTGCCCATTTTGATAATCTATCTAGGTCTGCTTGCAGCACTTGCACATCATTGGAAGTTTCCAAAGCTCTGCATAATTTAGTGTCATCAGCAAACACAGAGACCTTGCTCTCAATGCCCCCTTCTAAGTCATTTATAAACAGATTAAACAGAAGCGGCCCCAGTACAGAACCCTGAGGAACTCCGCTTAGAACTTTAGCCCACATAGATGTAGCTCCATTAACCACCACTCTCTGTTTGCGGTCCAATAACCAGTTCTCTATCCATGAACAAATGTTTTCTTCAAGGCCAACAGTCCTCAGTTTATACATTAGTCGCCTATGTGGCACAGTATCAAAGGCTTTTGCAAAATCCAAATATACCACATCCACAGCTGTGCCTGAATCTAACTTCTTACTCACTTCTTCATAAAAACCAATTAAATTTGTCTGGCATGATCTATTTCTCATAAATCCATGCTGACTACTACTAATAAGATGATCTCTGGAGACAAAGTCAAGGATATGATCCCTTAACAAAGTTTCCATCACCTTCCCTACCACTGATGTTAGGCTTACAGGTCTATAGTTACCAGGCTGTGAACGACTACCTTTTTTGAATATTGGTATTACATTGGCTTTTTTCCAATCCAGCGGCACATCCCCAGACAAAAGCGAATCTGAAAAGATGAGCCACAGTGGTCTTGCTAGAACTGAACTAAGCTCTTTTAAAATCCTAGGATGCAATCCATCTGGTCCTGGCGCTTTATTGATATTAACTTTGTCTAATTGATTCCGTACCATATCCTCTGTTATCCAATGTGAAAACTCTTCATTTCCTCCCTGCACATTGTTACAATCCCTACTGTAAGGATTCTCAACAGTAAAAACCGATGTAAAAAAATGGTTTAGCAGATTAGCCTTTTCGGCATCCTCTACAACCACCTCAGCTCCATTATTTAATGGTCCCACATTCTCAGTCCTCATTTTTTTACCATTTATATACTTAAAAAACATCTTGGGGTTGGACTTGCTTTGTTCGGCAATCCGTGTTTCATTTTCTATTTTAGCTAGTTTAATTGCTTTCTTGCACTCTTTATTACAACTTTTGAAGTCCCTGTAAGCCTGTTCTGTGCCTTCTGCTTTCAAAATTTTAAAAGCCCTTTTCTTTTTTTCCATTTCCCTTTTTACCTGAGCATTAAGCCATGCAGGAGTGGACCTAATTTTTTTACACTTGTTTCCTAAAGGTACCGATTTGGAAATGTTATAGTTTAATATCCCTTTAAAAGTGGTCCACATCTGCTCAGTATCTTTACCTAGAAACAGTTCCCCCCAGTCTATGAGCAGGAGCGATTCCTTTAAAAGCATAAAATTAGCTTTCCTAAAGTTAAAAGTTTTTGTTAAGCCAGTGCACTTTAGTTTTCTGCAACCTATATTAAATGACACTATATCATGGTCACTATTCCCTAAGCTTCCCATTACCTTCATCTCCAAAATGAGCTCTGGGTTATTAGATATCACCAGATCCAACAACGCATTCTTTCTAGTAGGAACTTCTACCATCTGTGAAAGAAAATGCTCATATAGGAAATTTAAGAACTTTATACCTTTTGAGGTGCTGGCAGTTCCATTACTCCAATCTATTTCAGGGTAGTTAAAATCCCCCATAACCAGAACATGCCCCATACCAGCAGCCTTCGCCAACTGCATATGGAGATTCATTTCCACCTCTTCCCCGGCATTTGGCGGCTTATAACACACTCCAACAATTAATTTACCTACCTTCTTGCTTCCTGTACACAGTTCCACCCATAATGTTTCTGCCGCATCGTTTGGAGAATATTAGTTAGATTTAATGAGATGTAGGCTTTTGTTTCCAGTTTTAACAGCTGTAAGTGTCAATCAGACTGAATCAGACTGAAAAAAGATTTAATAAACATTGCCCAGTACAAAAAATGTCTTATCTACTTTATGAGCACCAGACTGGTCTCTTTTGCTCCATTGGCCTCCTCACTGAGCTTTCTCTCTTGGGCTGGGTACACACCAACAAATCTTACCCGCTGAACGACTGATAGTGTTGGCAGGAAATATCTGATGGTGTGGGCCAGCTGGCCGTGACTGAGCTCGATCGCCAGTTCGTCTTTATCAGATGAAGGGCGATTGGATTGCCATGGCTTGATAAAGTTCTTATCACCAGACTAAAACATTGCTATTCGTGCACATAATATAATAAATTGACTTTTTGTTTCACAAGACCTGTGAGTGCTCCAAGTTCTATTGTATTGTTATACTGTATTATTATACTACGTGGGGTCTATTTGGAAGCACCCAGGAAAGGCTGCAAAAAGCTGCACACAATCTCTGTATATATATGTATTTTTTTTTTTTTTCTAGAGTTGAAAAATAAACTCTAGAAAAAATTGGGGCATCAGTGTTCCTTGAAGCACCCTGTACAAAGAAGCTTAAAGCAGGACTGAGTGCAAACATTACCACATAGATTTTGTGTGTGTGTGTGTGTGTGTGTGTGTGTGTGTGTGTGTTGAAATAATAATCTGCTTTATGTGGATCTCTAGCCAGGTTGTACAGGGTAAATCTGCAACAGTTATTAACCTGCACATTGTCAGTGTAATAAATAGAATTACTAACTCAATACAAATAGACCATGAAGAGCATATAAAGAAGTGATAATAAGTATAAATGTGTGTCTATGTATGTTAGTAAAGGGGTGCATAGAGTAGGAACAGAGATAGAGAATAAAGGGAGCATAGAGTATAATATAACCCATTCTGGGAACTAGGTCATTTGACCACACTGTGTTATTAGCAGAGGAAAGGGAAGCTGTAAATCCTAATTTTAATTTGGCTTGTGAAAGACAAATTGCTGTTCTTTTTAATTCTTCTCTTTTATTTCACCCATTTTTAGGACTCTATTCAAAAATGGGTGGAATGAAATAGTAAGAAATTCTTGAAAGCATTTTCAGACATCTTTTGCCAATCAACCTGAATGGGCATGTGTCACAGGTATAATCAACACTGATTACCTCTCTCTTAATTGCATTTACCTGTGTTACAGACGCAATCAACGCTGATTGCCTTTCTCTTGATTAAACACAGCTGAAGGTATTGTAACTCATACTGTGTCTCTCTAAAATTTCAAAATAAAGTACATTAATAAAAATACATATATCTTAAAGAAAACTGATACTATCAAGGCAGGAACAGGGCACAATAAAATAGTAAACACTCAGAGCCAGTAACTGGAATAAGATGATGGATGGTATAAAGCATTAGTCAAAATTTAGGGCCAGGGTCAAAGCACTGAAGTCAGTGAAATCCAAATAATTAAGTAACAAAGCCAAGTCAAAAAACAAAAGGACAAACTAGAAATGACACCTGAAAAGTTAGATAAGGCGCTTTAAAGGGCAATGTCAGATAGGGAGAAAGGCCTTGAAATGTGAACTATTCCTTTAATGTATTGATTGAAGCCTGGGAGGTTAAGAAATTATGCCTTACCCCCCGTTCTTCAATCAACTGAGCAGGAGTTAGGGACGAAGGTAAGTATATTTACCTTTTGCGCAATCCACCGCTGCAAAGAAATTTACTTACCTTTGTCCCTGGCTCCTGCTTAATTGATTGAAGAATGGGAGGTAAGGCGGAATTTCTTAACCTCCCGGGCTCAATCAATACATTTTTGAGTGAACTAATCCTTTAAAAAGGATGGTCAGACCAGTCAAAGGATAGAAGCAGAGAACAGGATAAGCAGATAGAAATTCGAATCCAAGGCCCAAATATTGGATTCAAAACTCCTTGCAGTTGTGGGAAGCGGGAACAGAGGAAGGAACCACACCCAGAAAGAGAGCTGAACATCCGAAAAAGCTGAAGACACACAAAGAGAGAGTTAGAACACGAATGAACAGTGTAAGAGAAGACAAAAGGTAAGATAGAGTGGTTAAGATATGGTTAAGATTTCTTAATAGAAATTTTTATAATTGTTTAGCATTTTATTAAAAAAATTAACAATTTTGTTGTTTGAGGCAAAACATAAATATTAGCATCTACTGTCAGAAACTTATTATGGTTAGGGGTAGATGTAAGATAGCTAAGCCCTATTACTTACCTGCCTGAGATCCTGTGATGCTGCCTTCAGGACACATTAGGTTTCACGTTAAAGGGTCACTATACTCAATGAAACAACTTGGTATAATCTGAATGTTAGGGTAGTACAATGATGTTACTTACTAGAGATGGCCGGATTTTCCGGATTTTCCGCCTTCCGAACCGCAGATTTTTTTTTTTCCGAAAATTTTCGTAATTTCGAGGATCTCCGTATTTTCGAAATACGGAGAAAACGGAGGTCCTCGTAATTACGAGAATTCTCGTAATTTCGAAAATTTTCAAAAAAACAAGAAATTCTTTTAAATTCGCGGAATTTCCGCATTTTGGGGATTATTTTCAAGATGGAGCAAGCCACATGTCCCAAATTATCCAATGGCAGCTAACATGATTATTGCCAGCGCCCTGGGTATAAAAGGCTGCTTCACAGGTGCCATTTTGTCAGTGTGTTGGGGTGTTTTTAGTGGAGACCTGACAGTGTATTAGTTGGAGAGAGTTTTTTGTGCTTTTTGAGCTTTTTTTGAGCTTTCTGTGTGTGGATTTCAGTATGGTGGTTTAGCACTTGTTGTTAGCCACCCCTGTATTTACACATCTTGAGACCCAACAGTCCTTTTAAGGACTAACCTTGTTGTAATGGAGAGGAGGACCCGTCTCTCCACTGAGAATGTGGACCGCCTTACATTCATCAAGATGAATGAGGCGTGGATCACATCTCAGTACAGCACCCCTAT
This sequence comes from Hymenochirus boettgeri, assembly GCA_019447015.1. Classification (NCBI taxonomy): domain Eukaryota; kingdom Metazoa; phylum Chordata; class Amphibia; order Anura; family Pipidae; genus Hymenochirus; species Hymenochirus boettgeri. Next base: position 112,877,194 of record CM033474.1, read on the forward strand.
TGCTGATGCTGATGCCCGTGACTGAAGGCCTCCTGCCCCTGGCCACCCGTACTGCTCCTTCCACCTCATTTTCCGCCTAGAGGCTTAGCTGATGCCAGCTTAGCTGGCAAATGGCAAATTTTTCTTATTGGCAGGGCCATATATGGTCCTACCTTGCTCTACTGCATTCAAGTTGTGAAATAACAAATGCTCTGCAACAACAGCTACTTTGTGGCTAATTTTTCTAAGATTGGGTCAATCCTGCCAGGCCTGAGAGCAGTACTCCATATTTGTTCTTCCTTCTCTATCCACGAGGCACCTTTGTGGTGTCATCTACACTGACCATCTTATACAGCCGCAACAGCTACTCTGTGGCTAATGTTTTCAGCTCTGGGTCAATCCTGCCTGGCAATAGAGCAGTACTCCATATTACAAAGTGTGGGCCTGCTGTAACTCAATGGTGCGGTTCCTACAAAGCCTTACCCGTTCACCCACTTTCCCTTGCACGAAGCATACTCTGAGGGAGAGAAGCCAATTGGGTGAGGGGTATGTCCAGTGGGGCCAAGCCTGCCTGGCCCCACAACAATGGTGGCAAACCGCAGTGGACATTATGTAACCCAGTACCCCCATCGCCTTCTTTCCCTTGTTGTGTGCAAACTACTATATAGGGGAATGTGGCCAATGTGGTGTGTGTAATGGCATTAATGGTAAGGTATATACAATTATAAGTACCAGACATATAGCTAGCTACATAGATATGTGTATTGTAATTTTTCAAATAAAAATTGATTATGAATCTATCTGAATAATTTGATATATCGAAAAATAAACAGTTTTATATAAATATAATTTTTTTTTTCCAACTATATACATAAAAAAATCAAAAAAAAAATCACTGGGGTACCCTCCTCTCCAGTCTGGTCAGGCGGCCGCACCATGTGGGAGATGCCGCACCATGTGGCGCATCTCCCGTCGCATGCTCTGTAATTCTGTGGAGGAAGATATTGAGAGAATTGTGTTGAAGATGTTCAAGCATATTTCCTAAAGCACAATGCGGTAGATGCAATTTTGCACCTGATAACTACTTACACATACATGGTACTGCAATGCTATAATGTTGCGGTATGTCATAAATGGAAAGCTCAGTATAAAATATCATTATTTCTAAAATTCTTAGTTTATATTATGCATACCTAGTTATGGTAACAGTGATTTCTACTGATTGGCTGTTGGATGGGTTACACATGCTCAGATCTCTGCTGACCAACTGAATCAACCCAGGGACTGGGTCAAGGGCAAGACCATAACGGTCTCTATTAGGGGTCCTGCAAACAGGTAGTCATTATTTCCGTTGCATTTATTTATACACAGACACAATGCTGAATGGGCAGATTAGGGTAATTGGGATGGATAAATACTGCTCTTTTTTTCTTACAAGTATATATATTATCACTGAACTTCCACTTAAAGTGATATTATTGCATCATGGGGATCACTGATAAACAGCAGTAGGTAATGCTGGCATAAAACATTACGTTTATTGCTAAATTGTATCAGAACATTTTTGGTTTTGTATCACTAGGACTGTGCTACATACAAAATGTTTTGGAAGTGGTGCAGCCCCCATAAAAGCATTGTCAAACCCACAGTACTCAATGTTGCATCATGTGGCGCGGATTTTACACTGGGAAAATACGGATATTAATAGTCTTGTATATAACATTTCATTAACGTTGCATATGATTTACTTTTCAATCATGGCCGCCAGAGGGACTGGAGAGGCTGGAGGTGCTGGAGGGGCTGGAGACGGTGGAGAGCCTGGAGGGGCTGGAGAGGGTGGAGGGGCTGGAGAGGGTGGAGGGCATGGAGAAGGTGGAGGGCCTGTAGAGGCTGGTCCTGCTTCTAGAAAAAATGTTTTATTTCAACAATCACTGTCCAATCCATTAGTAATATATTACATGTATAAGAACATTTCCTAAAAGGCTATGTAGTGAACATTTCTTGGATAATTTTGGACGTTTGGAACGAATTTTGTGACTTAAGCTCAAAAACTGAGGGACAAGATACAGCCCAGAGTTGGGGACAATAAATGGGAATGAGAAATGAGAAGAACTGTGATCTGTCTCTCAAGCCAAATTAATAGATTTGTTGCATTTTTTTAACAAAATTTTTTATCAGTGAAATAATAAAATTCACTTAATTATGACTGATAATTTCACTAATTATTTGCTGACAACCAAGGTCAATAAAAAGATAAAAAAATTGCTTAGGATGCACTTACGTGTCTGGCTGGTGCCAGGTGCCTGCACTTGGGGCAGTGGACTGCCCGGTGGGGGCAATGGAGAGCCCGGAGGGCTAGTTGGTGGTAGTGCTAAAAAAAAAGGAAATTTATTTTAACTCTCACTGTCATTAAATGTTCGAATACATTTACTAAAACAATTCTCGGAGAAGTTGTCAAAAAATATGCAAACATTTGGATAAAGGGTTTGGACACATCAACGTGTTAAAAAGCACACAATAGTGTGGCACAATTAATGTGATCCTCAATTTTTGCACAATTATGCTATCGTACTGCACTCGCACGGCAATACACATGAGCGCACCGGAAACACGTGCTTGTATGCTTGTTTCTGGAGCGCTCGTGTGCGCTGTAATGTGGCCTTGGACAAATAAAAAATTTAGAAACATTTTTTTTTTCAATAGGCTGCACTTACATTCTTCCTCTGGCGGGGACGGTGGTGGGGGTGGGGTGTCGGAGGAAGATTCCGCTGCAAATTAAAATAAAAAAATACATAATGAATGACATATCTAAAGGATATATTTAATTATATACTTTGAATTCTGCTTGAAAATACAGATTAAATAAGGCAATATTTTATAGTTTCTTTAAAAGTCAATCATATTTCTATGGCAATGATTTAATACCTTATTCTGGCTTAGTACTTATATTTTTATTGTGTGTATTGTAGCCATGGAAAGGGAAAAGTTGGTTGGGTGTAGGGGAGCATCAGTAGCTGTGTGTACTTGTATCTGTATAGATTTTGTGGGTAACACAACATTTTTAATTTTGGAGTGTAAAAATCAATTTTTAATAATTGATCAACATTTTATTTTTGACTTTACTTTCCCTTCAAATAGGGCTGCCATGTAACTAAAAGGGTGGGTCTGTAAAGTGTGTTTAACTGTGTCTATGTGTGGGTATCAGTGTGCATTTATAAGGTAAAAAGAAATCAATTTTTAATGATCGATTTCATTTTTAACTTTACTTAACCTTTAAATAAGGCTGCCATGGAAATGGAAGGGTGGGCCACCAAGTGTGTTTTCCTGTGTCTATGTGTGGGTATCATTTTGAATTTATAGGTGTTATGTTAAATAAAGTCACTTTTCAGTGATTTATTTTTTGACTTTACTTACCCTTTAAATAGGGCTGATATTGAATAATATCAGAATAATAATAATAATAACCAGTGAATGAGAAATACAAAGAACTTGGATCTCTCTCTCTCAAGCCAAATTTAAGGATTATTGATGTTTTTAAAAATATATATATAAATATGTTTTTGTCAGAAGTGAATTAAAATATTTTACTACTTATTACAATACAGTAATATAATAAAAAGTATACTTGCCTTCCATCATTTGCCGCATGACTTGTACATAATGAGGCCTCTTCCTCTTGAGATCAGACCACTGTCTCTGGAGGGTAGAGACAGTGGTCTGGTAGCCAAACCAGCGCAGGAGCCGGCGCTGGAGCCCCTCCATAATCCTGCGCTTTCGGCGCCGCACATGATAGGTGCCAGGGGGGAAATCATCGTACCCCCTGGCCAGGAGGTACTGCGTGGCATACATCTGCCTTACAGAACTTGCCATTGTGCAGGCAGGAAGTTCCGGTTTGGGTCCGTTTTTACGAAAATCCTCATTTTTACGGAAATCCTTTTTTTAAAGGAAATCCTCGTTTTTACGAAAATCCTAGTTTTTACGGAAATCCCTGATTTTACGGAAATCCTGGTTTTTCGAAAAATACCGTTTTTTTAAATTCACGTTAGCGGACTGTAATTTTTAGGTATTGTAGGCATTGATATACGTGTTTCTAAGGTCATTACCCAGGTCCCTGAGTTATTAAGTGTACGTTACCAAGGCTATTTAGAACACTTTTAATGTGGATTTTGCCGAACTTTCATTTTCATACGTTTTAACGTGTCTGCTCGCGGATTTTCGAATTTACGGATTTTTTCGAAAATCCGCAGATCCTCGCGCGGACCATATTTTTCGAAGTTTGGACATCTCTATTACTTACATGTGTGTCTGTGCCTGCTTTGTTAGTGAATTTTCAATATTTAGTACCTGCTCCAATCTGGACTCCACCTCCCTTAGTCACTGCCCACCTGTAAGCCAGCCGACACTGGATACATGCATTTACATAATAAATATATATAGATAGACAGACAGACACAGACAGGCAGAAAGATAGACAGAGAGACAGATTAAGTGCTGTTTAATCATGGCTTGAGAAACTGCCTTGGAAAACACTTTTTTTTTTTACACATATTCATGTTTCTAGCAATCCTGTATTGATAGATAGATAGATAGATAGATAGATAGATAGATAGATAGATAGATAGATATAGATTGATATATAATGGAAAGACAGATATATAGATTGATATATAAAATAGACAAGAGTGATAGATAGACAGTAGAGATGTCCGAACTTCGCAAAATCCGGTCCGCTTGAGGATCCGCGAATTTTCGAAAAAATCCGAAAATTCGAAAATCCGAGAAAATCCGCGAGCAGACGCATTAAAATAAAAAATACCCTCGAAAATTTTCGAAAATACGAGAAAACTAGTATTTTCGAAAATATGTATTTTCGAAAAATATGAGTAATCTTCGTAATTTCGAAAATACGTATTTATGGAGATAAGAGAAATCCTTGTATTTTCGCAAATTTTCGAAATTACCTGTTTTCCCGTATTTTCGAAAATTTTCGAAATTACGTGAAAAATCCGAACCCGGATCCGCGGCGGATCCGGGTTCGGATCCGCGAACTGGCCATCCCTAATAGACAGATATATAGATAGATCAGACAGACAGAGAGATAGATTAGACAGATAGATAGATATACATGAGACAAATGTGATTAATCAGCTCATTATATTTGGGGTTGTATTAACAAATATTTTGATATGTTTTAGGAGATCTTAGTAAGAGGTCACTGGAGGGACACAAATTAGCATACCTGGTTTGAGTGACAGGTCTTTTCCTGTACACGCTGTTACTTAAAATGAAGATTTCTGAGAATCTACAGCTCGGATTTCAAATCTGAAAAATGTGTTGTAGTGGACCTTTACACTAAACTTTACATCTAAAGGTATGATTTTTGAAAATTCGATTTATGGAAGTGCTCCTTTACCTAGGAGCACAAAACATAATACTTTTCACGTTGCATTCAGTGCCAGGCACCATTGCTGGAAGCGGTGCAGGTTCCACAAGTTAAGTGTTAAGCCCATGCTAACCTCACATCAGGCACCTAGGTTTCACAGCTAGTTGGCTGATAATAGACATTATTCAGTTAGATCAAAATGTCCTTAACACTTGGCATATGATATGCTAATTGGGACTTTCCAGGGTACACAATAGTTGATCTAACTGAATACAACAGATATAAATTGAGAATATTTTAAATGGCATTAACACACACAGAAGAATTAATTTTATATGTTCCCTTCATTCCAGCTGATATATTTTTGCTACCAAAGTCCAATGTTAGTATACTTTGCTGTTCCATTTCTCACTCCTTTGGTGGTTTAAACCAGCATGAGAAAGATAATACTTTAATGCTTAACATCACACAGTCCACTATGATGCAGAAAGAACAGCTCCTTAACAGGGCAACAAAGAGGTACCTCTTGCCTTGATGTCAATACAAACATTGAACTACTGTCCTAGAAAAATTAATTCAGTGAAACCTCTCACCTCTTTTTTCACTCTTTGAACACATTTTAAGTTTCGTACATAAAAAAAATCACTGCAGTGGCGAGGCTATTCTCATGGGAATAAACCGTTTTAAGGGCTATACAGTCTAAAATGACATACGGTATGTTAAGAAGGAAATGGGACATGAAAAGAAAGTTTATTTTCTTCCACCGTGCTCTTCCTTACACACCTTTATTTGTTGTAGAGTAGTTAAATGGCATATAATTCACAATAAATATTTGCTGTAAAAAATATCTCTTATACTCTAGTCATTGGAAAAAAAAACTTTTGTTACTTCTTTTACTGTTCCTAAAGTAGTGTCAATAACACACAAAATTTCTAGGTAACATATCCAACAAAAGAATATTTAAATAATTATTGTAATTCTTACTGTAATTATTATTATTGTCTAATAATAATGTACAAACTCATGAGGATTATGCTTATTGACTCAATTGCAAATGTATTTTTGATCAGTATGACATATAGCCAACTATTATTAGTAAATGAAGATAAATAAACAATTTGCTTCACAACAGGGTTCCTCAGGTTTCCAAGCCATCATATGCAGGTAGCATGTATGGGCCAGCTTTGTGAATCTGATAATTAGTAGGCAAAATAAAAATTTGGTCAGGCTACTTTGTTGATATTTTTTCATTACTCAGTATAAAGAATATGTGGACAAGCCTTACAGACGAATGGGAGATTTGTCATACAAGCCTAAAATCATTCCAAGAACTATTGATAATTGGTTAAATGCATTTACGACCTATGCCAGTGATTTATGTGAATGATATCCTGACAAGGGCCCATCTATTTTTTTGTTACCTGGAATTAATCTGGGTTGTTCATCATACATACGGTAATCAATGTAGGTTAATGAGCAATTTCTATGCCACATGGTTTGTCAGGATATGAGTCTGGTTATTAGGCAGAACACTCTTCCCACAGCCACTTCCACAAACCTGGGAGGATGGCTTCCGGAAATCTGGCAATTGCCAATAATCAGTAGGTGCAATCCTCCAGAACTTATGCACTGTGCTCCTTCATTTTTTCTTTGTTGCTGACAGTAAAGCTCATAGCCCATGAAGACTGTAATGAGCCTTGCATCTATTGGCTGACTTCACTATTGTCTTTATGCATATATTTTATATCCATATATATGGAAGTCACTGATAAGTGTTTGAAATCTGCAAAAGAAAACATTTCTAACTGCACCTGTTCTTTTGTGTTTGCTCTGGTGATTTACGGGACTAATGCTCTACTTGTCCATGAGGTTACAGGTTCGAATCCCCACACTTATGTATGATTTTTCTTTCTTTCTGATTAAATGCTTGATAGGAAATAAACTGCAAAAAATACTTTTTGTTTCTTGCTCAGTTTTTATCAATATTTCTGAATATTCAGTGTATAAATAAATAAATCAATGAACATTTTATTTAAAGAAGAACTAAAACATCATTTTTTACTCTTAATGTGAAAGCTTCACAAAGAACTTCTATACATTGTATGATACTTATCTAGTTAGTTGTATTTACATGTGTAGTAGAGAAGTACTACAGATGTAGTATAGAACAATAGATATACCAAACAAAAATTATAATAGACTGAGGTGTAAAACAGAATTGTTGTGTCTTTTATTGTGAGTAGAGATGGACTTGAACTAAAACTCAAACACGAGTTTCGAGCCGAACTTATCGAGTTCGAACAGACTCGGACTTCTCAAACTATCCCAGACCCGTTTTTTTGGGACTTTTGATAATTATGGGATATTTATTGAATGTTCGAATCATTTATGGGCTAATTATCAAATGTCAAATTGTTTATGAGATAATTATCGAAAATTGAACCGCGTGTGAGAATAAAATAGATTTTTTCTAAAGTTCTAGATATTCAAATGTGTTCCCCAGACCATTTCCCAGGTCCCAGAGCCATTTACATTAAGTTACCATTGATATTTTAATAGTATTTCTTTCAAACTTTTCAAACTATTTGACTTCCATTGACTTTAATGGGTCCGTTTTCGAACTATCGAACTATCCATATAGTTCAAAAACGGACCGAACTTTCGGAAGTTCGGCCATCTCTAAATGTGAGTTTGTATCTGATCAGTGTTCTATTGGGATTTGATTCAATTTAGGTGTTTTAAAAGGGCATTTCCACCTTAAAAAAATATCTGATGACTTGACATTTATCAGCCAGACATCCCAACTGCTATTTTTACCATTATATTACATGCATTTGTTACCAGATATTTAATTGTACATTCTATTCCTTTCTTACAAAAGTATCTGCCTGCTCCCTCTGCTCAAGGTGCTTTAACTTGATCATGTGCAGAGGAAGCATTGGCTGTGATGTCAGTTGTTACAGCCTTGTGGCTTGGGAGTGGCCAACTTACACTGCCAAAATGGGGACAATAATTATCTGAATATCTAATTAGTAATGGAGGTTATAAAGTGCAAAATATATCAGTTAGTATTGGGGGCAGGTAACTGACATTTGACCTTTTTTGTTGTTTATGGGGCTGACATTCCTTTCAAATGAGTAGGTTGTGTTTGTTAACTCAATCTCTAACATGTCAGAATATAGGGGCTACATTGTATGCTCTAATATGTGGAAAAGCTAGTCCAACTTTAGATACTGGTAACTAGAGATGTCTGAACTTCGCAAAATCCGGTCCACTCAAGGATCCGCGAATTTTCCGCGAAAATTCGAAAATCCGCGAGCGAACCCATTAAAATTAAAAATATCCTCAAAAATACGAGAAATCCCCGTAATTTCTAAAATTTTCGAGAATACGTATTTTCGAAAATTTTCGAAAATACGAGAAATCCTCGTAATTTCAAAAATTTTCAAAAATACGTATTTTCTAAAATTTTCAAAAATACGTATTTTCTAAAATTTTCAAAAATACAAGAAATCTCGTAATTTCAGAAATTTTCGAAAATACGAGAAATACGCGGTTCGGAAGTTCGGAAGGCGGAAAATCCGGAAAAATCGGACGTTCGCGAATGGTATAAATCCGCGGCGGATCCGGGTTCGGATCCGTGAACCGGCCATCCCTACTGGTAACTGGAGCTTGGAAAGAGCTATTTGTGGGGCCCTTCCATTCTAAACAAATCTTGAAAAATATTTACACAGGAATTGTATACCTTTGTGTTTTAGGGGTAAAGGGATAGTTTGTATAGGGATATAAGGGCCTAGCAAAACTTATCATTTTAATCAGTTGACGTTTACATGTTTTTTTCATGAAATGAAGAAGAAAGTGTGTGTGTGTGTGTAGGGGTGGTTGCTATACATTGTTTAATCTCTATACTGTGTCTAAAGGCTCATACACATGTGTGATCGTAGAAGGCTGACCTGTGATGTATAATGTGTATGAGCACCTGTTACAGGCAACAATTGTGCTGTGTATGGGCACTTTGTCTTCTGAAATAGCATTCGGTAGGGGCTCGTTGATCCTCCCCAGCGGGTCAGGCAACGAACGGCCATTTTGGATGACAAATTGCCCATACACAGCACGATTGTTAGCCGAAATGAGCTCTCATGCACATCGTGCATTGCGGGCCACCCCCCCCTGGATTGCATGTCTGTATGAGCCTTAAGAGAGGATCTACTGTAACAAGATCTATGCCTAACAGAGACAAGTCTCTGTGCTGTAATATAATTGTCAGCCTCTAGGGGGCAAGGCTTCAGCTTCCTTGTTTTGAACTTGGGAGTGGCCCCCTCGAATCCACATGTTCATTTGTCAACCAACAGCCAGAGCAAATGTTCTCTGCTTATTGGGACAATGCTATCTGATTCCAGAGAAGTATTATGGTGATATTTAATTAATACGGTAAAGAAAACAGGAGTTACATAGGAACAAAGCAAATACATGAATGTCTTTAAAAGGCAATATCAAGATATTTAAGTTGAGAGTACAAAATGTTTTTGATGGCAAAAATGAGCAGAGAAAAGTTGCAGCATATTGTTTCTGCAAAACACCAGGGGAAAGACTTTAGTTACATTGAATAGCATCCATGGGCAGTTCTTCCAAAAGCCTGTAATAAATGTTTTTACATTTTGGAACGGTTGTGATAACATTTTGGCTCCCTTAAACTTTCACAATACATTTTACATTTTGCCTAAATTCTCTAAATCACAGGCAAAACAAAACCAGTATTCTATCTTATATTTCTATCTATTTAATATCTTGGGACCCATCTGTAAGTATAGTCCAACTGCCCTCCTACACATGAGATGCTTTTCCTTGCTCCTCACTGGATATTCGCCAAAAGTGAGTTACTTCTTCTGTATCTCTTGCTAATTAAAATATCATAATTGTTTGCATCATAATACATTCCAATTAAATTATTATTAATGCCTTTCCTCATAAATAATCGCAATAAGAATGCTTTTTATACCATAACATTTAACATGCTTCTTAATTAATCTACTAAAAAGGATAATACTAAATGTGGCTTTGTAATTGATATAAATTTTAACAAAATTGCAATAGCTCAGTACAAACTTACAGTGATTTAAAAGCTAGGGGGTTACTATATGGAGCGATCTTCTTCCATGTTATTGCTAGAAATGTTCCAACCTAGTGAGTTTTATTCCAAAATTGTATTTTAGACTTTTAGAAATATTTTGAAAATTTGAAAATGAACCCAATAGAAGGTGCATTGATTAATAACAAATTGTTCAATACACCACACATGTGGTAACTACTATAAATGTATGGTTCAATGTATCTTTTTTCAATTTCGAAATCCTTCTTAATGTCTGCTTTGGGCACAAATTATAAGTATTAGTACAGGCAACTGATGCTTTTGCTTCATTTTTAAGATACAAAGTAATTACCTAATAAATAACAACTGCTTAAAATGTAGCCCAGTGCTGGGTTCTACTGGCTACACATTCATTTTTCGATTGTTTGATTGATGTAGCCAATTATATTCCAATACAGTTGATCAGCGAAAAGAAAATTCCTGATGACCCTTTCTGATGCAGTGCCATCTGTCCCCTCACCTCACTGATGTGTGACTAGCTTAAAGGGTCATTATACTCAATGAAACAACTTTGTATAAACTGAAAGTACAATGTTAGGGCAGTACAATGATGTTACTTACATGTGTGTCTGTGCCTGCTTTCTTAGTGAATTTTCAATGTTTAGTAACTGCTCCAATATGGCCCCCACCTCCCATAGTCACTGCCCACTTGTAAAGCCAGCCGACACTGGATACATTTTTTTACATAATAAAGAGCCTATTCAGCCCGACACTATACAGCTCATTAGCATATCTTCCTGACACTGCTGAGAGTGGATGAGGCTACAGCTAGACACTTCTCCCTCTCCCTTTCTAAGTACATGCTGTGAAAGTGGGTGGGGTAGGGGCTGCTGCTGCTGCTGTGTGAGACACTTCTTCTTTCTGTAGATAGAGAGATAGATAGATAGATAGATAGATAGATAGATAGATACAGATATATAGATTGATATAGAATGGAAAGACAGATATATAGATTGATATATAATAGACAAGAGTGATAGATAGACAGATATATAGATAGATCAGACAGAGAGATAGATTAGACAGATATAATGAAGATTTCTGAGAATCTACAGCTCGGATTTCAAATCTGAAAAATGTGTTGGAGTAGTGGACCTTTACACTATCTAAAATTTTTTTCAATTCGATTTTTGGAAGAATAGATACCCTTTAATTTGTAAATTTCTGAATAGAGGAAATTCATCAAAGAATCTTAGAAATTACTAGAGATGTCCGAACTTCGCAAAATCCGGTCCGCTCGAGGTCCGAACTTCTCAAAATTAGAAAATTCGAAAATCCGCGAGCGAACCCATTAAAACCTATTAAAATGAAAGTTCGGCAAAATCCTTTCTTCGAAAATACGAGGATTCTTCGGAAATACAGGGATTCTTCGAAAATACGGGGATTCTTCGAAAATACGAGGATTTACGAGGATCTGCAAACTGGGCCATCACTAGAAATTACCATATCTTTCTTCTTAACTGTTCATTGTGCAACCTCAGAATTTCATCCAATAATCCTTCCTGAATCAGAATGGCAAGTATAAATGATCCTAAGATCAACCAGAACTATATGTATTAATACCAGTAATTTGTAATATTTTTGATTTTTTTTTTAAACTTATCACCCCAATCTTGAAGAATATGAATTCATTTTAATGAACTTGCCACAGTTTCACACTCACTGTAAAGAAACCTTTCCTTACTTAAATAAACTTTTTCCTTCTATTAAAAGATGTCCACGAGTCCTCTGAAAAATTTTTGAGCAATGCACCAGAGAATTTATAATATAGTCCATCAATATATTTGTATAAAGTGGTCACATCCCAGTGCAATTGTTGCATATCCAGTGTGCTCTTCTCTGAACTCTTTCCATTTCCAAGATGTCCCTTCTAAATGCGGGATTCCAAAACGGCACCACATGTTCCAAATAAGGCCTTACCAGTGTTTTGTAAAGAGGGAGAATTTCTCCCTTAAATCTATATCCCTCTTTATAGATGTTCTCTTTATAGAGAACATCTTATCTAGATATCTACTAGAAGCCCCCAATCTTTTTCCAACAGAGATTTACCTAGCACAGTGCCATTAAAGGGATAGTTCAGTGGAAATTATCAATATGTGTTAAATTGTTGATTTGTGTAATGCCTTCTTAGTTATTTTACATATTCTCTCCCATTTTGAAAAATCAGTTGATTTCATACCCTTTGCTGTTCCCTGCTTTTGACATTAGTGAGCTGACATTTCAGGTTTTAATGGTCCTTCTTCTTCCCAGGATGCACCACATCCTTGGAATATTCCTAACAATAATTTCTACCGATTGGCTGTTGGATGGGTCAAAGATGCTCAGATCTCTACTGAGCAACTGAATCAGCCCAGGCACTGGGTCAAGGGCAAGACCATAACAGTCTCTACTAGGGGTCCTGCAAACAGGAAGTCAGTATTTCAGTTGCATTTATTTATACACAGACACAATGCTGAATAGGAAAATTAAGGTCATTGGGATGGAGAAATACTGCTCTTTTTTCTGAAAAGTATATGTATTAGTACTGAACTTCCCCTTTAAGGGCATAGGTGGTACAAGGATTGGTAAACCCCAAATGCATGAAGATTGTAACTAGATGGTTTAAATATTTTATAATTATTTGTATATCAGTGGGTATTTGGAACAGTATTGCTATATGATTACACAACAGCGATATGACCACAAATTGAATATAGCTATATGTATGTATCATATATACTGGTTTTAGGTTGACTGTGATATTCAAAATGCATCACCTTATATTTGCCAACATTGAATCCCATCTGCCACTCTGCTTCCCCTTTTTTCAATCTATCTAGGTCTGCCTGCAGCAAATGCACATCATTTGAAGTTTTCAATGCACTCCATAGTTTTGCGTCATCAGGTGGGCAGTTACAAAGTATCCCTGGATCAACAAGAAAAACATGTATTAATACCAGTAATTCTCTATATTGTCCACATGTCCTCTGATATGACCTATTAGTGAACAATGCACCAGAGAGTTTATTTTATGGCCCATTAATATATTTGTACGAAGTAATCATATCCCCAAGCAAACGTTGCTTCTCCAATGTAAACAGCCCTTGCATAATCAAGCGCCTCTATTCCCCTTATTATTTTAGTTGCCCTTTTCTCCTTCCATTTCCAAGATGTCACTTTTGTATATGGGATTCCATATACCAGTACCTTGTTAGGAGGAAAATAATATTTTTCGCCCTTGAATCTATTTCCCTCTTTATACAAGACAATATCTTGCTAGCTCTAGCCTGTGGCTGTCTGGCATTGTTTGCTGCAGCTAAGTCTGTTATCTACTAGAACAATGGTGTAGATGGCACAAGGACTATAACTTGTCTTTAATCGTTAAGTACCCCTTTAAGTAATTAGACCGTTCATTTCTGCAAGACTTATATATCAAAAAATATATCAACATGGCTGATATTTGGCAGGTGCTAATACAGTTCGCATTTTTGGCCTTCATGATGTCTTCTTTATACATAGTTTATTGCAAGGACAAATTAGCATATATATTACATTAGACGTTTGTCAGTTGACAAAATTGTCATAAATTAATAGTGTGTCCATTCATGTTGACTGTTTTGTTATGTCAAAGAGTGAACAATGTCCACAGGGACAGGATTCTATATACTGTACTTAGGTCTTCTCCCCAGGCAATGCGTTCTCATGAACTGCCAGGGCATTTACATGTCTGCACTATTCAGACTCAATTTGACTTTCAGGTTTAGATAACAATATAACAATCTTTTTTGGTAAAGAATTTGTAAAATTTACAGGTTACTTGTGAATGGTTACTCATCCCAAACATGCTGTTATATTTTTTTGATTCAATAGAAAAGTTTTGACTCAGTTTGAAAAAAATGTATATGTTGAGAAGCTGTTTAGGGAATCCCTTCCAGTTTTTCAAAAATGCACCCCATATTCTAGATATTTTTGGAATATATATATCTTCAGTTAAAGGGACTGTCCACCACTCTTTGCAAAAATCAATATCTTCTGCAAAAAGTGCCAAAACCTAGACTTCGTTTTATTTCTAACCTTTTATTCTGTTTCCCACAAAGATTTTATACTTACAAGCTCTGCGATCCACAGCCGGTCTCCTCACTCCCTCTTCACTCCGGCTTCTGTGTTCTTTTTCTGCTTTGGGAATGGCAGCCAGTGATTGGCCGTGACGTCACTGACTGCCTTACCCGGAAGAGGTGAGTGGAGTGCAGAGCTGCGGCGGTGCTTGTAAGTATAAAATCTCTTGCTGGGAGCAGAGTTAAAGGTGAGAAATAAAAGTCCATGTTTTGGTACTTTTTGCACAAGATACTGATTTTTGCAAAGAGGGGTGGACAGTACCTTTAAAGGGCAACTAAAGCCACAGAACAAAACTGAACCAGAAGTCAGGACACCTTGATATAAAACCAGTAATCTGTGTCTTACCTCTCATTTTGATACAGGCCCTGGGAAATTTACCTAAATAACATGTGGTTTGTGCTTTACTTCTCAGCATTCTAGTATCAGACAGTTTGGTCAACGACCATTATGTTCTGAACATGCTCAGTCCTTAGCTATGGCACAAACTTGTTACAGTTGGTCACGCCCATTAATAATGTCTAGCCAATCCTTTTACAGGACAGATAAAGCAAGGAAGCATGTGACTAAGGTCAGGAGGTGTGGTCTGACACTTTTCATACACACAGATACTTCATCCAGTTCTTAACAGGCTTACATTTACTTTAACAGAGTTTATTTAAGTGGCATTTTATAGATTATTGGTGTTTTTAGGGGGGTTGTTTTCAGATTCTGGAGTATAAAAAATTGGGTTTAGTTCTCCTTTAAGTAATAGCGCCATACTTTTATACAAGCAAGTAGAGTCCAGGAAGCAGTTTTTTGGAGAATTTTAGTAGATTTTCTAAAAGATTTAAGAAAAAAGACTCAAAGTTAGAAATGTTGCCCAATATTTACAAACAAAACCCCCACTAAATATCAAGCCAACACGTGCTGATTTAAACCAGATGCCACGTGTATGGGTGGTTCATACAGACAAGGTCATCACCTAGCTCCAAAGGGGATAAATTAATTTTTGTAATCTACATTCTTTTAGCTTTGTAACAGTGCAATTCTTTTTTAAAAAAAACACGCACTCATGCAGAATTCTGCACACAGTTATTTGAACTTGTAGCAGATTTTCTGAAAATAAAGGAAGCAAAAAAGATTCCAAAATCCCAGTACTAACCCCAATAAAAATAAAAAGCCCAGTTCAAATTAAAGCCCTTTAATAAAACAGACACTGCTAACAATTTATTGATCACAGTAAAGTCCTATTTGCAGCACAGGGTCAGAAAATGGTCAGATTACAGTATTGTTTATACAAACATAGAAAAGATAATCAATGCACATTCCTAGGCCCCACACAATATCATATTATCTGCACACTGGCATACTTTATAAACAAAGCGGTTTTAGTATACATTACTGTGATCACATGAATGAAAAGCCTTCCAACCACGTCAAGGTAACCCCAGTCTGGAAGGTCCTAACTTCTAACCTTTTTAAATTTCTTTTACTTCAATTATGATCAGCAAACTTTGCATTTCTCATTCTTACACACTGGATCCATATAACAGGCTTTTTCACTTCCCCCCAGCCCTTTGGCTTTTTAAAATAAGGGAAGAGACCATCCATCCAGTGCTTTATATTAAGGCATAGGCTATTGTTTACCCATTTATACTTGCCAGTGGTGAGAAAACCTAGTGAAAATGATAATCAAAAGGGACCCACCAATGCAAAACAGCACCAAGAAATTTCACATTTGCCAAAAAACGCTTAGGGTGATTTTCTCAGAGCCACAGCTGCTCTGGGTAGATATTCCTTTTGGAGATTCACTAGTAGCAAACTGCTGGTGAATAGCTTGTGGCAGCTGCGCGGGAGTCTTTTACGATAACTGCGCATGAGTCTTTACGAAAACTGCACAGTCTCCACAAGCAAGGGATTAGCGTGACTTGAACCCTTGTTTCCTGTGCTTTGGCTAAAGGTGAATTAGACTGACTGTGTCCAAGTTATTTGTTCACCAAAGTCCCTTTTAGTAATATAATATCAGAGTGTCATAATACTGTAAAAGCAAAGTTTAAAAAAACGTGTAGGTGCCATAACGATTTCCTGTGGACATTTACCGAGCAGTTTTGCAAACTTACTTATCCCCCCAAAATAGTAATAATTTCTTGCATTGGTAGGTGAGGTTCAGCTTTCCTTAAAATCAATTGACTACAAATCTGCATTTACATTTATAATTTCTAGGAGATATTTACACAGATTAGTATTGTTCTGTTTTTCTTACATGTCTTTTGCTTTCTAGCAAAGTCATATTTGTGAATGGATCTCTCTGATCTAAATGAATGACAGTTAACTATAACTAATAGCAGGCAGGTAGTATTAATCTGTTCTTTCATTTTTTTTACACATCTTTTGCTTTCTAGTAAGAAATACATATTTGTGAATTGATCTCTCTGATCTGAATGAACAACATTGAACTCTAACTAATAGCAGGCTGTGATTGCCAGCCAATAACACCCTGCTTTTTATGTAGTAATTTTGTATTTTTGGTTTTTTTTAATTCCTTGAAAGTACATTTACATTATAGTCTATAACAATGTTTTTTTTTCCCCATTTAGTAGATAGTTTTTTCATATGTACAATGTTAAAAACATGGCTATATCATCTTGTTAAGTCTTGGAAGCAAGTTTTTTTATACCATGACTTAGGACCCTGTGAATTCTGTCCCATTTAGGTTATTTCTAGACTGCTGCAAAATAATTGTCAGACTGTAACTACTCAAAAAAGATTAGTCAGTAGAACCATTATCCGTGTCTGGAAAGGATTTTCCTTTTATTTGGAATTGTTTATGCATGCTTTTGTTTTTTACAGTTAATTTTTTTTAGCTAAATAAAGATGAAATCCTTTAACAGCTGTTTTTTAAATATTACTCAGTTTTGCTATATGAAGATTAGATTATCTGTTTAAAGTGCCAGATCGCCATTGCTTACTTGAGGGCACTGCCAACAGGGTGTGCTAACGAGAAAAAAAAAGATATGGTAATGTTTTCCATCTTTTCTTACATGTGATATGTTCATTTATATTACCTTCATTGTCTACTATTTTTTTTTTACTTTACTTTTGTCCAAGTTAAATGTTGCCATTGAAATAGTTTGCATCGTTGTCAGGTAGGGCAACTGTGGCCTTCAAACTGATGGTAAATCATAACTTATCATAATCATTCTCATGCAACTGCCTGATAAGTCGTCTAAGGTGCAGTTCATAAATAGTTAGTGATCTGCACCCCTGGTCATTCTACCTGGGATCTCCTGGAGTGCTATCATTGTAGACATTATACTTACACTGCTTTCTTTTTTAGATTCCTATATCTGCACTGGTATCATTTGTGGAGGCTCTGGAAGTTGGATATACAAAACATAAAAATCCATATCACAACCTTATTCATGCAGCAGATGTGACACAGACTGTTCATTACTTCCTATTCAGATCAGGGCTAGCAGTAAGTACACACATTTTTATTTAAGATTTCATTCTTCATTTTGCATTTTAAGGGTGAGATACAATATCGGGAAGAGCTATTCCTTATTGAACATCACTGTGAGATTTACTGCATCATGGGAACATGGAAGGTAAGGTGCGTCCACTTATTGAATCAAGTTAAGTTTTGCACTACATGGTAGCGCAAAATTTAACATTTGCAATATTACTTTGGGTGCTCAGCACCATTAATAAAAAGCTGCATGACCTATTACTTAAGTGTAAATCCCACATTTGTCCACATAATCTTTAGTAAAAGCATTAAAGATAACTGTATTGTCTAGAAATGTATGTATGTACGTATGTATATGTAATAACAAGGGTATAGGAGCGGTAGTCTCATCTGCCTTTTGACATGCTTCCCGGTCCTTCCGATAGGATAGACATCAAAGTAATAAGGAAGGAGCACTCCTGGGGTTTATAGATGGGTTTCAAGATGAGAACGGCCCTAACAGGGCCGAAACGCATCTATGTATGGGAAATGAAAACACTAAAAAAATTGAGTTGTTATAAATCCCAGGAGTGCTACTTCCTTGTTATTTTGATGTATGCATATATACAAACAGGGGGATAATTACAAGCAATTTAAACTGATAAATTAAAATCACATAAATAAAGTTTCATTCATAGGTAAAGAATGTATACTGTATATAAATGATGGATGATAAGGTATTAGGACTGGGATCCCTGCCATAAAGAGATTAAACGTGAAAGGAACAACAAACAGATACAAGTGGGGGAAATCAATGCAGACTAATACTCAAATACCAGGGTGTTTATTTTCCGCAACTTAAATCCAATACAACTAAAGTTAACTATGATGAACCTTTTGTTATCACAACCTTCAGGTGGATTTTCCTATAGCTGCCAGTCATGCAGACCTCGCTTGGGATAAGCCTTGGCTGCTTAACAATTAAAGCTGACATCCCCTTATTTTAACCCGTTAGCTTAAAATTAACCAGGCGGACAGAAGTGTTGGGTGAAAAAAGACCACAGCTTATTTTATTGACACATTTCCTTAACATGTGATCAAAACATTGCCAGATCTTGAAAATGATACATTCTTGCCTCCTATTTAAATGCCCCCAGCCAATAACCACTCGCGTATGACATAATGATGTCATTACGGGCGTGCCCAGACCCGCAAAACTAACCTGCCACACTACATTTCCCAGCATGCCCGGTGACAACCCCCCCCGCCTGAGGTCAGTCGCCCCGCCTCCTAACCCGCACCAGAGCTGCCGATAATTCCATTATAGCAGGGGTGTCAAATTTAGTCACATAAGGTGCCAAAATCATAAAGACAGGCTAAGTGGTGGGCCTAATTTATTTTTAAAATACTTTGCAGGTGCATGATTTGGACTCTGTCAAGCTTGTGCCTAGGGTCTCAGCAGGGAAAGGGTGTGAAGAACACTGTTTTGAACTGGGTCCTCTGCCTATGGCGTGATCATGTGCTAATGTGGAACGCCCACCTTACTCTTCTGGCATGGTAATGGAACGGCCATTTGTTATACCTCACCGGGCTAGATACACAAACAGCTGTTAAAGTGGTGACTGTTTTCAAGCCTTACTACACTGCTATCCACATGTGCAGTTCCTAGCAGTGTTGTAACTATAGATCTGCCTGCTAGATACCGCAATACTGTTTATAAACAGCTGATCCCACCTATCTTAGTAAAGGTGAGCCCGATCAGTTGTTTATAAAGAGCTGATCTAGGTATCTAGCAGGTAGATCTATAGTTAAGCATCTACTTGGGACTGCACAAATGCATAGCAGCATAGTAAGTCTTGGATGCTGTACAGTCACTGGGGGCCACAAACATGGCCAGAAGGGCCGGGTTTGGCCCGCGTTCCTTGAGTTTGACACATGTGGTCTAGGTGGTTGTCTAAACATTGTGGGAACACTTCCAAATGTATGGCCAGCACAAGGGTTAGGTCTACATGACTTACTTCTGTGTGTATTACAGCAGATTATCTTTTCCTTTTTTTTTTTTTAAAGACTGGACCACAATCAATCTGATTATTTTATGCTACTGAACCTGAACAGTTCTTTGCAAAAGGATATATTGCATTGATTATTTCACTAAAAACCTTTACAGATGCCATGTCCAAGTTGTATTTTTCTTTAAAATCTAAAATCAATGTTTTAGCCTATACACTGTGTTCTAAGTAATTATGCAAAAGCAGAATAGAAATTGAATCTTTCTCATTAAGCTGAATTGCTGCAAGGAAAATAGTATTGCAAGGTGTACTGAAATTTTAAAACTCAGTAATTTCTCTAGCATAGTTAATCTGTTAAAAAAAGCTTCTCCACTCTATATTTATAGTTAGTCAGGGAATAAAAGTCAAGGATTTTGAGAATAATGTACAAAAGTATCGCACTTTCTAAAAAACATGACTTTGATCATCTAAGGCATATGCGTCAAACTCAAGGCCCGGGGGCCGAACATGGCCCTTCTGGCCGTTGTTTGTGGCCCCCAGTGACTGTACAGCCTCCAAGACTTACTACGCTGCTATGCATTTGTGCCTTCCCAAGTAGATGCTTAACTATAGATCTAACTGCTAGATACCTAGATCAGCTGTTTATAAACAGAAAACAGTATCACGGTATCTAGCAGGCAGATCTATAGTTACAAGGCTGCTAGGAGCTGCACAAGTGGATAGCAGTGTAGTAAGGCTTGGAATCAGTCACCTCTTTAACAGCTGATTGTGTATCTAGCGGCCTGGTGAGGTATGATAAATTACCGTGCCAGAAGAATAAGGTGGGCATTCCACATTAGCACATGATCACGCCATAGACAGAGGGCCCAGTTTAAAACAGTGTCCTTCACACCCTTTTCCTGCTGAGACCCTAGGCACAAGCGTAACAGAGTCCAAACCATGTACCTGCAAAGTATCTTAAAAATTAATTCGGCCCACCACTAAACCTGTCTTTATGATTTTGGCCCCTTATGTGATTGAGTTTGACACCCCTGATCTAAGGTTTACATTTTCAGTATATTGTTAGCATTGGTTTGTATAAAGCAGGCATTACATTTGAAGCTACTTTAAAAAGCTTCTGCCCACCTTATTTTTAATTTGTCTGTGGGCTTTGTAAGAAAATATAAACATCCAAAGTGAGTGGAGGGAAAAATTAAACTGCACATGAGTTCCACCAGTTTGTAAGTACAAAAAAGACTACCATAAAGTACAAACACCAATTAACATAATAAAGAGGACTATTTATAAATGAAACTTACAGCTGTTTACATAAATTATATTTTCTATTGTGTAAAATACATTTGCTGGCATTATGCTCCTGCAGTATAACTAATTTGCAATACCACAGGTCATTAGCCAAAAAATTTATTTTATGATGCAGACGAAATAGCAATCGTAAGTTTTTAATGCCTGTGGCATGTTATGGCCTGTAGCAAAATACCACTCAGTATCTATATTTTACAACATTAGCAGTATTTTATACCACGGTCATAAAATAGAAATACCATCATAAATACACATTTTTATGATCTTAATAAAAGCATGATAATGCAAAATATCGGTATCTTTTTAGATATGCCCAATAGATTACCTCTAGCAAACCCCACGCGCATGCACACCCTCCCATGCGACCCCCCCGACCCAACTGTGGCCAGCGGTTGGATGATGACACATGCGCGCGCAGATGGGTCCAGCATATTGACAGGTTTGTTTTAGTATATAGGATTTTTTTTCAGAATACACACATAATGTGTTATAATATGCACCTTGTGAGGATTCCTATGGGCCATAACTGTAAAAACAATATTCTTATAATCCAACATGCTACTATGTAGTAGTGTGCTGATAATAAATCCAGGAAGTCATTTATTCAGCTCCTTCCTTTGTGAGTTAGGTGCTTTCTTTACTGCATGTGCCCCCCCCAAGATAAATGGCCAGTGGAACTCTTACTATGTATACAATGAACTATGTAGAATGTGCAGAATGGCAGAGCTTGAAATAAAATTAAAAATACAGTCAGAGATGTGGGAATAATACAAATGAAATCTGCATAAAATATGTGTAAGAAATCTGAAATCAGGAGAGCCTCTAGACCTTTTGGCACCGGAGGCAAACACTGGAGGAAATACTTAATGCTGGCTGGTAAACTGGAGGGCTGACTGAATAGTTGCTGGTAAACTGGAGGGCTTCCTTAATACTGGATAGTGAACTAGAAGGCTGACTTAAAACTGACTGGTGAACTGGAGAGCTGACTTAACAGAGCCTAGGGATTTAGACTGTTGACTTAGCAATAGCTATTGAACTGGAAGCCTGACAATTGTATGTCACATAGAGAGTGGTAATATATGTACCAAACAGAGATTGGTAATATAAGTGCACCAAACAGAGATTGGTAAATGTACAGTAAGTGCCCGAAATACAGACTGGTAAATATAAGTGCCCCAAACATATAGCAGGATGGAGGCCAAACACCGACTTATCCATGGTGCTTTCTTGGTAAAACTGCATTTCCTGTAACATATAATGAAAACTTTTAGCTAGTACCTTTTTTGTTTAATTTCATTGAGTATTTCTGCTTCTTGTTCCAGCATTGGCTAACAGAATTGGAAATATTTGCTATGATCTTTGCAGCAGCTGTACATGATTATGAACATACTGGCACTACAAACAACTTTCACATCCAGACTAGGTACAGTATGACTATTTAGCTTACCTATTCCATTAAATATTATTTTAATGATTTCTTATCCCTAAATTAACTGCCTATCACTTCCGAGTTTTTCTTGAGCCTATTCTCAAAATTCACTGCATTAGTTTTAATTGTCAAAATTAAAATATGAATTCTGATTATCAAAAAAGAGGAAAATGTCAGTCATGCTATATTCAATGTTGTTTGATACTTATTTTTGTATTATAACTCAAATATTTAAATAACATACGTAAGGTGCATCCAACCACAAACGTAGAAAAGGTGGTGTGCTATGCAATGGTAAATACAATATCAAGTAAAAAACGAGGTGGAAAAGACCCAACTGAAGAACCCAAAACTATGCACTCTACCATACCTTGGGAAAAATGTATACCGTATATACTTCTATATGGCAGCATGGTGGCTCAGTGGTTAGCACTGACGCCTTGCAGCGATGAGGTCCTGAGTTCGATTCCACCCTTGGACACATCTGCAAGGAGTTTGTATGTTCTCCCCGTGCTTGTGTGGGTTTCTTCTGGGCTTTCCGGTTTTCCGGACAATCATAAAGACATACTGATAGGTTGTATGTGTACATAAAGTGATTAGATTGTAAGCTCTTCAGGGCAGGGCCTGATGTGTATTGAGTAAATAATTGTAAATCACTGTGGAATATGTAGCGCTATATAAGAAATAAAATACATACATACATACATATAAGTTGAGGTTTTAAGGCTTTTAAATTAGCCTGAAAAGCTAACCTTGGCTTATATTCGAGTCAAAGCAAATTTACAGGGTAGAAGGAGACCGGTACAGTGATTACTTACATCATTGCCGTCCTTACTGTAGCTTAAATTGTGGCTGCAAATGAAAATTAAAACGGAGCAGTCAGGAGAGCTGGTAGGGGCAGGCACACAGGTGTGAGCAGGTAGGCGCGCGAGCAGCGTAGTAACGCACCTCCTCTCAACAATATCGTAATGGAGGAGCAAGTAATGAGCTCTGACTCTCCTGCCAGAGGTGCTAGTAAGAGCTACCAGTAATTTTCAAAAGCTTCTTTGGTGTCTATAGGCTTAGAGGTGGGTAGGAGCAAGTTTGTTTAACCTTGCCACTCCAAATGTTTAGAAACTACAACTCCCAACATGCTTTGTTTGCAATACAACCGTCTTCATTTTCTAATGGGAATACAGATCAGCCTTGCATAATGCTCATTATATAGGTCAGGGATGTCTAACTTTCGTCCCACTAGATGTTTGAAAACTAAAACTCCCAGCATTCCTTGGTTGCAGAATGCAGGGAGTTGTAGTTTTAGAACATCTAAAGGTAACCCAGATGAAACATGGCAGCACAAGCACATGTGACCCACATACAGAGTGTGTTGCAGGTTTGCTCTGCCACCTTTTTGTGGCCTTGGGGATCTTGGAAAAGCTAGTTAACATGTGCTAAAATAATCAGTGTAAAAAAGGGGTCTTGACCAGGCAGTTTTGGTGGGAGTTTTTACTGACCTATTGGCACCTATTAAACCTACATCTAAATTCTTTATTTAATCACAGTGTTCTCTCAGGAAACTTTTTCCAGCCGGGTGGCATGAAAAAGTAGCCAGGTGGGCAGTCTGACAATAAACCTCTAGGGAGAACACAGAGTTATAGGTATATCACGGTAATATCGCCGAAAGTCTAATAACATGTTGTAGAGAAGTATCGCCAGAACCAATGCCAGACAGATAATTAGGTTACATTACAGGGGGTTTTTAGAAGATAAAACAATAGGGGTTAAACTCTCAGAGGGTAATTCTGTACATGTGGAAAAAAGACCCCCAGTAGATTTCATTGTAAATTGCAGATATTATCAGGTTTATTTTTCTTTTAGTAAATTAATGAAAATAGTCTATTACTAGAGATGGGCGAAACTGCTAAAATCTGTTCCACCTGCAAATTCACGGCTTTTCGAAAAAAATTCAAAAAATCCTGCAAAAACCCATTTAAGTCAATGGGAGAGAAAACAATCTGCACAGATCCCTCTAAATATAAGGTAAACTAGCAATGGTAACTTACTGTACATGGTTCTGGGAAATGGTCTGTGGAACACGTACATATATCCAGAACTTTAAAAAAACAAAAAACTTTGATCGCACTGTTTTTTGAGCTTTCCCATTCTATTTTTGAGCACTGTATCATTTTTGTAAAAAATTATACAGTAACTTAATGTAAATGGCTCTGGGACCTCAGAAACGGTCTGATGAACAGACAATTCTTTCTGAAAGAATCTGATTGTAACCAATTTTGATTGGAAAAGAATCTTAAGGTAGCCATACACTAGAAAGATTTTACTTACCCAACCATTAATAGTTGCTGCCAATTCAAATTGTTCTAGCCAATAAGTCCACTCCCTAGTTACCCTATCAAATTGATCAGGTTTAAAAATAGGTTTGTCAATTGGGCCTAGTAGAGCTACGGAGTCTAATTGGGGAATTTCATCTGCAGGTACAAGGGCAGGAGGATTTAAATCAATACTATCAGTAGCAGCATCCATAGCTTAATACAGAGAACAAATATACAGAGAAAACGGAGAATAAATGGTATTACCAGCACCGTAGCCACCAATTTGTACCAGATCACTTTTTTATGGAAGGATTATGGTTAGTAGGTCACTCTGGTGGTGTGGCACAAAGCAGACAGTCGAGCCAACCTGATTACCGCCTAGATGCGTTGTGTGCAGCGGAACAAAGTGGGCGTGGTTTGTGTGGGGGAGTGGCTTTGTTGGTGGTGCGGCTAGCCATTTTGTCATTTTGAATTTGGCAACATTCATTTGTACAGTTTCTTTAAATAGACATTTACCCCCACCATAATTCCAGAAGAATAAAGAATTTTCCCCAAAAGAACCTGCCACCACGTAAAGGTTCCTTTTAAAAGGGCCCTAACTTACCTAGCTAGTCTAACCTAGCCTAACCTAACAAACTATCTAAAGCTAATCTAACCGTATGAAATGCCTTTTAACAATATCTAACACATTTAATAAAGAAAATGTGAAAAAATAAGATCTGCAGCAAAGTATATGTTTGGTTGAGCAATCTACCACTCATACAGTGAGAACAGATAGTAAAGATCCCATACAGTGAGAACAGACAGTAAAGGTCCAATATATTGAGAACAGACAGTAATGATCCCATACAGTGAGAACAAACAGTAATATCTGTTGTATTCAATTAGATCAACTGGACTTGAAGTTTAGTTCTTGAAGACATTTCGCTAGTCATCCAACTGGCTTTCTCAATTCAGAATGACTTGTACAAGAATCTGTGGCAATTATGTACCCTGGAAAATCCCAGTTAGCATATCACAGCCAAGTGTTAAGGGCGTGATTGGATAGTGGCTGAGAGGTTTTATAGGAACACCCAGGGTAAGGTGTCAAAACAGCATTGTAACTGTACAATTTCTGAATTGAGAAAGCCAGTCAGATGACCAGCGAAACGTCTTCAAGAACTAAACTTCAAGTCCAGTTGATCTAATTGAATACAACAGATATACCATGACCTGGATGAATGAGAACCTTCACAAGAACAAACAGTAATGATTTCATGCAGTGAGAACAAAGAGTAATGGCCCCATACAGTGAGAACGGACAGAAATGGTCCCATACAGTGAGAACAGACAGTAAAGGTCCCATACAGTGAGAACAGACAGTAAAGGTCCCATTCAGTGAGAACAGACAGTAAAGGTCCCATAGAGTGAAAACAGACAGTAAAGGTCCCATACATATTCTATCATCTATCTCTCATATTCCCTCTCTCTCTTTCTCTCCTGCAGTCTCTATCCTCTATCTCTCACACACTATCTCTCCTGCAGTCTCTATTCTCTATCTCACTCTCCTGCATTGTATCAACTCTCTCACATACACTGAACATACACTTTCACACACACTTTACACACACTTTACACACACTCTCTCACACATACTGTACATGCACCCTCTCTCACACATACTGTGCATACACCCTCTCTCACACATACTGTACATACACCCTCTCTCTCACATACTGTGCATACACACTCGCACACAAACTGTACATACACCCTCTCTCACATTCAATGGTTGGCACCAAATCTGGTAAAATCATTTGCACAAACTCTGATAAAGTGTTGGCACACAGATACTGGTAAAATTATTGGCACAAACTCTTGTAAAAGGTTAGCGCACAGATACTAGTAAAATCATTGGCACAAACTCTGATAAAGTGTTGGCACACAGATACTGGTAAAATTGTTTGCACAAACTCTGATAAAGTGTTGGCACACAGATACTGTTAAAATCATTGGCACAAACAGTTTGTGCCAATGATTTTACCAGTATCTGTGTGTCAACACCTTATCAGAATTTGTCACAAAAGCACAAAGGGGAGAGGGGTTACTTACAGCAACCAGTGGCGGCTCCAGCTCCAGAGTTTTCGGGGGGCACAACAGCTAACAAATGAGGCACATTAAAAAACACCAATAATCTTTGTCAGTATAATGTAAGGTGTACAAAACAGCTATTACACACCTTCCGGTTAAACTGAGAAGTTTATAGAATTAAACTACTACAGAATTTGCCTGGCTCCATACAGGGCAATGCCGCTGTCTGCCCATCTATCTTTATCTGTCTTTCTATTTCTGTCTGTCTTTGTATCTATCTGTCTGTCCGGTCTATAATATGTATCTTTCTTCTATCTCTGTCTGTCTATATCTATCTTGTTATCTGTCAGACAGATAGGCAGATAATAAGATAGATAGATATGGAGATAGATAGATAGATAGATAGATAGATAGATAGATAGATAGATAGATAGAAAGATAGATAGAGAGAGAGAGAGAGAGAGAGAGAGAGAGAGAGAGAGACAGAGAGAGATAGATAGATAGATAGATAGATAGATAGATAGATAGATAGATAGATGATACATAGAAAGATAGATAGATATGGAGATAGATAGATAGATAGATAGATAGATAGATAGATAGATAGATAATAGATAGATAATAGATAGATAATAGATAGATAGATAGATATCAAGATAGATAGATAGATAGATAGGATAGATAGATAGATAGATAGATAGATAGATAGATAGATGATAGATAGATAGATAGATAGATAGATAGATAGATAGATAGATAGATAGATAGATAGATATGGAGATAGACAGATAGATAGATAGATAGATAGATAGATAGATAGATAGATAGATAGATAGATAATAGATAGATAGATAGATAGATAGATATGGAGATAGATAGATAGATAGATAGATAGATAGATAGATAGATAGATAGATATGGAGATAGATATATTATAATATGATAAATAATCTATCCATAACTCTGTCTGTCTATCCATCTATCTCCATATCTCTCTATCAACATAACTAACTATCTCCATATGATATGCACTGCAAGAGAACCATATTAGGGGCAGGGATGTATAGTAAGCATTTTTGGACATTATACACTGGGGCCACTAGTGGGTTAAATTTTAGTCTTGGGGGCATTCACCCCACCACTCCAATGTAACAAGTTGCTAGAAGCAGTGATAAAATCTTTTATGCAATAAGACCTGACCCTTTACTTTAAAAAAGAGCAGCCAGCAGCACATTAAATCAAACACAACCTGACACTCCTTACCAGAATGTGGCAGCGTGAGATGAAGAGAAATACTGCATGTGAATGGGCGCAGTCTCCACTCCTCCTCTCTTTACATGTAAGGAATTCCACAAGCAGAGACTCTGGAGGAGTCATGTGACGTTACCTCTTTCTACTGACTTGACGTTGGGCGCGCAGTGAAGGGTCCTGCTCAGGCTGCGCTCTGATTGGGTATGCCAAGCAGACACCAACAGGGACATTACCCCATTTCCTGTTGCCTAATTCCACCCATATTGCCTCAACTTTAACATCCATATCGCCAGTTATCTCTTCTTTTAAATTTGGATTCAATTCTTTTTTTAACATAAACACATACTTCTCCCCCTTTTCTTTTTTCTCTGTCATGCCTAAACAAGGCGTATCCTCCTAAATTTACAGCCCTGTCGTGAGAACTGTTCAACCACATTTCTGCTATACCTATTACATCATACTTTTCATTCAACTGCATAATTTCCAATTCACCTATTTTGTCAGCCAGGCTTCTCGCATTTGCAAACATACATTTTAGATTATGATTCTGTAATTTATTCATACACTTTAATACATACGCCTCCCTATCCCCTATGCTAGCCCCACCCCCCTTTCCACCCACCACTGGCCTATCTACACCCTGCTTTCCTCCTGAGCTATCTTTCCCAGTGAGACTGCTAATACCCTCCCCCCCAAACCTAGTTAAAAATCTCCTCCAACCCTCTATCCATCTTCTCCCCTAAAACAGCTGCACCGCCATCAGTGAGGTGCAACCCATCCCTACTAAAGAGCCTGTAGCCGACAGCAAAGTCTGCCCAGTTCTTTATAAACCCAAACCTTTCTTCCTTACACCACCACTTGCTTTTAACTTGGCCCCTAGCTCTCGGAAATAATTTTTAAGGACCTCTCTCTCCTCCTCCTCTAACGTTGTCATTGGCACCAATGTGAACCAAGACCGCCGGGTCACACCCAGCCCCACCCAATAATAAAAGTGAATTAACGGATTCTTGGCGTACTTTAGAGAATAGAGAGAACTGAAGTCAAGATTCTAAATAAATGTTGGTTTGTTATAACAGGGACTTGATTTAAGTGCACGTTTATCCCAAAACTAAAATTTGCCCCACTGTGTAGTGTAAAACAATCTTTACCTTTCTCCTCTGCTCCTATTGGTTGTCCTTCAGTGCTTGCTGAAAATCCTGGAAACTGAAGAATAGGAGCCTCTCTGTGTGTAAAAAGGTATCCCTCCCTTGTCCTCCTGGAAGACTCTGGCATGGGCAGGGTAGCTCTCCTACCCTCCCCCCCACACCCTCCAGATCCCTCCATGCTGCAGTAATGTAAAAAAAAATAATAAACTTTCCTGTAGTGTAAAGGACCTCCCCAACCTTAAACTCTATGGTTATAACGTTAAAAAGTGTACATAAAAAAACCAGACTTACCCATGTGCATTACCTCGGCTCTCTTAATAGCCGACTGACTTTTAGCCAATCACAGATGCGGCTGCCGGTCCGGCCCCTATTGCTACTCGCGAAAGTAGCAATAGAGGCAAAGGCTAAGAGAATGGTGGGTAAGTCTGTTTTTGTGCACTTTTTTAGTTAAAAGCGTTTAGGGTTGGACCTCTAAATAAGCTTAGAGACCTATTTTTTCAATATAAGTGTTATGTGTGTTTAGATTTATTCTGCCATGTCATCCAAATATTGGTATTACATTAATCCTCATATATGTCTTTGGGAAGCTACAAGACCACAATCTGTTTACTTTAAATATACCAATTCCACACACTTAGAGCTGGTATCTATAAAGGTGCTTTATTGCTATATTATATCTAACGGGTTAGTGAAATATTCCACAGTCTCATTATTTTACAATCACTCCCACTATGGCAGACTTTAGCCCTGTTCTTCAACAGACACAATATTATGAAAATTTCAGGAAACAGGAAAATATAGTATCAATTTGACTCCTAATACCTAGTTTTCAAGTTAAAATTCGTAGTAAAATCATTAGTTTAGAACAGAAAAGGAAGAAGACAAAAAAGTGAGGCTGAAAGCTATCCTTACACGAGGGGTTATTAAGCTATTTTTATCAGTGCCAACCCCCTGGGTATAATAGCTAGACAGGCACATTTTGTCAGTATGTTAAAGTGAGTAAGTGGAGACCTGACAGTGTAGGAGTTGGAGAGTTTTTTTTCCTGCTTTTTGAGCTTTCTGTGTGTGAATTTTAGTGTGGTGGGCTAGCACTTGTTGTTAACCACTCCTGTATTCACACAATTTGGGAGCCAAAAGTCCTTTTAATGACTAAACCCCTATAAATCGTTTGGACAGATTGTTAGGCCTTTTAGAGGTCTAATTAACAAATGAAGAACGTTCATTAATTAACGAATGTTGGGTTGTAGAATACCATGCAGTAGTAAACTACTGCAATGGTATTCTATGAGGATCGTAAATCTTGTAAATGAGGCCTCTGCCTCTTAACGTCAGTCCACTGTCTCTAGCGCACTTTTGGCGCTGTATGTGCCTGGTGCCCATTGGGAATGCATCAGATCCAGGGGCAAGCGCAGGATTTTTAGGGGGGGGGGGTAGGCTGAACAAGCACAGTAGGAAGTTCATGACTAGAGATGGACTAGAACCGAATTATCGAACTTAAACCCAAGCTTAAACAGGTCGAATGGACCGGAACTATTCTGGATTTTAAACTTCCGAACATTTAATGATTATTTAATTTTCAATAACTATTGTACTTTCGAATCGATGTTTCACAACTTAAGCACTCCATAACCTATACAGAAAATAGACTAAGGAGAGTGCTTGTGAAGGTTCTCATTCATCCAGGTCATGGATGGTATATATGTTGTATTCAATTAGATCAACTGGACTTGAAGTTTAGTTCTTGAAGACGTTTTGCTAGTCATCCGACTGGCTTTCTTGAAAACAAATAGACTACAAACAAGGGGCTTTAAGCTGGAGGGTTTTAATACTTCATCTTTATTTGTAAATGGGTAAAAGCACACATATAACGCCACTTACAGTAAGCTCAACGTCCCGCTGCACAATAGAAGATGGAGGAGGGGAAGATAGAGGGTGAGGCATCGCTTTACAAGTTTAGTGACAGTGAAAGCCCTTATATACACAAAGAGGTGGTATATACATAATTAGCATTTTAACAATGCCCTTGTATACAGAAAACATTGGTACATAGATAATTAGCATATTAACAATGAAAAACACATTTTTATTATAAAAACCTCAACATATAAAAACATGCAGTTACTGGGATTTCTAAGGACCAAAAACAAACTGTACCTATTAATCAATGTAGAATTGCAACATAGTTTCTATATCTAACATAGTATCACAACATAGTTTCTATAGCTAACATAGTATCACAACATAGTTTCTATGTTTCTATATCTAACATAGTATCACAACATAGTTTTATGTCTAACATAGTATCACCCATGTGGCTGAATTCGGATGTAAAAAGGAAAATGGAAAGAAAGAAAAAGGCATTTAAAACCTTTAAGTCAGAAAGGGCCTTTAGGGATTATAATAACTGTAACAAGGAGTGTAAGAAAGCAATCAAACTAGCTAAAATTAATAATGAAGTAAGGATAGTTGAACAAAGCATCACTAAGCCTACTTTTTTTTTTTAAGTATATTAATAGTAAGAAGATGAGGACTGAGAATGTGGCACCATTAATTAATGGGGATAAGTTAGTTACGGAGGATGGCGATAAAGCAAATGTCTTGAATATTTTTTTCCCTCTGTTTACACTATAGAAGATCCAAGTACAGATATCATAGCGTATAGTAGCAATAATGGTATAAAAGATTCAAGTGCACTTTGGTTAACCGAGGATATGGTACAGAAAGAACTAAATAAGGTTAATATTAATAAATCTCCTGGATAAAATACATCCTCGGGTACTTAGGGAGCTAATTTGAGTTTTATCTAGGCCATTGTTTCTTATTTTTGCATATTCTCTCATATCTGGTTTACCTTTGGATTGGAAAAAGGCTGATGTTATTCCAATATTCAAAAAGGGTAGTCATAATTACAGGCCTGTAAGTTTAACTTCAGTTGTGGGGAAGATACTGGAAAGTTTAGTATAGTATAGTATAGTATTTGAGGTTGAATAAAGACATATGTCCATCCAGTTAAACCCATCTAGCAATATCCTCATTTCCTGCCTAACTGTTGATCCAGAGGAAGGCAAAAAAAAATCTTTCCTGACTCCTAGTGGCAATCGGAAATGTAAATGTCCCTGGATTTTGCCTGAGGAGACACATTTGTACATTGGTTAATTAATAGGATGTAGAGAGTAGTTGTTAATGGGGCTTCATGCTAAGTGGGTTACCCGAGGGTTCTGTGTTGGGGCTGCTTGTATTTAATCTACAGTATTTATTAATGATTTGGAAGTGGGTATTGTCAGCAAGGTTTCTGTGTTTGCTGACGAAACAAAACTTTGTCGACAGTTAAAAACTTCAGAGGATGTGCAGTAATTACAGGGGGATCTAGATAGATTGTCACATTGGGCTGCTAAGTGGCAGATGAGATTCAATGGTGATAAATGTAAGGTGATGCATTTTGGACTTAAAAATCATTGTGCTGCTTATACTATAAATGGCTCTGTGTTAAATGAATCCCTGTTGGAAAGAGATCTTGGAGTTTTGGTGGATAACAAACTTAAAGCAAGCAGTGACAGGCGGAAACAGCCAGAGCCAGCATGGTATTGTCTAGTATAAAGAGAGGTATGGATTCAAGGGAGGAAAATGTTATTCTCCCTCTTTACAAAGCATTGGTAAGGCCTCATTTTGAATATGCAGTGCAATTTTGGAATCCTGTGTACAAAAAGGACATCTTTGAAATGGAAAGGGTTCAGAGAAGGGAAACTAAATTAACTAAATTAATAAGGGGATTGGGGGAGCTTAAATATGAATAGACTGGAAAAGTTACAATTATGTACGCTGGAGAAAAGGCACGTGTGTGGGGATATGGTTACTGTGTATAAATACATTAACCGGCCATACAATAAACTATCTGGGGCATTGTTCACCAATAGAACATGTCAGAGGACACGCGGACATCCCTTAAGACTTGAAGAAAAAAGGTTTAAGTTTGGAAAGGGTTTTTCACTGTGAGAACGGTAAAGCTATGGAACTGTCTTCCAGTGGACGTTGTTATGGCAGGTTCATTGGTCAGTTTAAAAAAAAAGCTGGATGAGTTTCTGCAAACAAGGAATGTTGCAAGTTACTGGTATTGATACATAAAGTAGAGTTGATCCAGGGAAATTTCCGATTGCCACTTGGAGTCAGGAAGGAATTTTTTCCCCCTTCATAAATTTGGTGGGTTTTTTTTGCCTTCATCTGGATCAACAGTTAGGCAGGAAATGAGGATATTGCTAGACGGGTTGGACTAGACGGACATAGTATACTATACTATACTATTTTAATTCCAGGAAATCCCCTTTCTCCACTCTACATATGCACGGGTTAGCTGGGGGATAATAGAATTAACCCAAATAGTCACATCCTGTTGGGAAGATTTTCTTGCATACTTTGATTAGCTTATAAACAACAATGCCAAACCTATTCACATTGAACATTTTATATTTAAAAACTTCCTTTCTGACATAGTAATTTGTAGAAGCCTTGAAAAACTTTAATTTCATACAACTAATGATTTAACCATCAATTTTAAACCTGTAATTTCTTACAAATGGACATCCTTTAAGATTAGAATAAAAGTTTCATCTTTAGGTTAGGAAAATTTCTTTACAGTTAAAACGGTGAAACTGTTAAAATGTCTTCCAGCAGATGTGGTAATGGCAAGTTCATTGAATAGCTTCAAGAGTGAGCTAGATAAGTTTCAAAACTAATTGAAAATGACAGGTATTAATACATTTAGTTGATCCAGGGGTCTTTTTCAACTGTCCTCCCAACCCCCATGTTCCCACCCACTACCCCTTCCAATTTGGGGGGGTTGCCTTCTGCTGGATCAACTGTTAGATAGTGTTAATATTAGTATATACCATAAAGGTTGGACTTGATGGACCTGTATGTCTCTATTCAACTTCCAATATTATATAATTAGATAATTTCTGTCCATGAATTCAATATAGATTCAGTGCTGGGTATTTCAATACAGATTCAGTGCTGGGTCTTCTTTTACTGTATCTTTTTATTCAGTGCTACTATAATTTATGATTAAGACTAAGTCTGTATACAATAATAAATTCTTGGTGCTGGAAGTATAATCTATATTTTGAAGTAAATACTAAGATTTCATAGGTCAGGTGCATCATTAACCTTCCTCTGCTGTTTGATTAAATGTCTGGTTACTGTTATATAAACCGTGTTTGTGAAATTTTTAGTTTTTTCTCATGACCTGACAGTTTCAACATATTTTCATGTTTAATTTAACTACTTTTAGACAGAATTTTATGGAATTTAATTTTTTTTAAATTATATTTTCATGTTTTCATATTAAGAATTGCATGTGTTTAAATGTTGATAATATTTATTTTGCTGTCTGCACAGATAAGAAAAAAAAACAAACAGTAAAAATATGACATGATAACATTCTCCTAATTTTTCAGATTACGCCTTGCAAAATTAAAATTTTTCTTGAGAAGATTTAGCCCTGCCCCTGATCCAATGAGGCTTTTTAGTATTCAGTTATACTGATTGCACAATGACAAAATTATATATTCTGTTCAATCTGCCTCTATATTGTTAAGTGTACTTTTTAGTCCCTGTGGCTAATCTAATAAAAGGTGTTTTAGGGTGAATCTGGGGGTATTATGGGACAAAAGTAACTTACTGCATATGTGGTAAGTAGCAATATTGTCTCTTCATTGCATTGCCATACTAGATTACACAATTTTATACTTTTGTAAAATGGAGTAAAATATTATCCAGCTGCAATCAAGCACTTACAGCTTGAACAAAGTTTTAATTACAGAACAGGGGTTTGGATCTTATTCTTAATTAAAGGTAATTAATCTCTATTTGTTATACTGATTTACATTAACTTTATTTTTCAATAAATGGTGAGTAAATTGTGCTGGTGTATTAATAATCGGCAATGGTTGATGGTAACTTATATGCCCTGTATGTCTTTATGAGTAAATCTACAGATCAGCTCCAATATGGCAGAGCAACTAGTTATATGCCATAGCTTATCTTTAGTAATGTAAAAGCTTTGTGTTTCTATAGTGTATTGTCATGAGAATAGACTTTTTGAGAAAATGATTTTTTTACACACAAAGATTCCTGTGATGTTTTAAACAAGAGCATCCTATTTTTTTTTTAATTATTTACCCCAATCCATAATCAGTAGACTAGTCTATCAGTGATAAAACAGGGGTTTACGTATTTCTTAAAATCTCTTTCCTGTGGTTTATTTATACAAACATTTTCAGTTTTATTATACAGTATACAACTTTGCTAATTGTATAGCATCAATGTCAGTTGAATGCTCTTAAACCAAAAAGGCACAAGGCTACTCAAAACAAGCAGAATATACTACATTTTACAGTGATTATGATGAAATACATTTTTACTAAAAATTTAGCTTTGGTTGGTATAAACCAAACCAATGTTCATGCTACTGCGGCTGTGAACATTATAAGGTTTCATACATAATCTCTTGTTTCTTATTAAGAAAACAGACATACCCTTGTTATTTGTGCACAAAAGATACAGTGCGTAATAAGTAAGATATTTACAGGGTTATTCAATAAAAGTTCTTATCGTTAAAAATGGTGCTAATTTTGCCCCAACCAATCAGATGTTAGCTTTCAAATGATAAATAAGATCTGATTGGTTGGGGCAAAATTAGCACCATTTTAAATGAGAAGAACTTTAAACTATTGAATCTCCCTGTTAGTATATTAAAGTTGCACATCCTATTAAAACAACATGGTGCACAGCATCAGGGCATTTTAACTGGCATATATTGAACTTGTAAAATATTCAGAGCAGCTAAATCCATTTTTTGTAATGTCCCAATCCAGCAAATAATTTATCACTGAAATCCTCCTTCCTATATGAGGAAGCAAAACTGGGAAAATAATTAACATCAGGGGCATCTCTAGGGTCTGAGAAGATCAGGGGCACTCTCAGGCACTACATGTGCCGCGCTGTGCAAGCCAGGAAGTAATAAATAGAAAGACACAGACATAGACAGAGGTGTAGACAGAGGTAACAAATTAATGACACAGAGGCACATTATTCCATTATACTGGTAGCAAACTGGAAATTTCAGTATATACTGGTAGAAAACTGTCATCTTCATTATATACTGGTAGCAAACTGGCAATTTCAGTATATACTGGTAGCAAACTGTCATCTTCATTATATACTGGTAGCAAACTGGCAATTTCAATATATACTGGTAGTAAAATGGCATTTTCATTACATACTGGTAGCACACTGGCAATTTCATTATACTGGTAGCAAACTGGAAATTTCAGTATATACTGGTAGAAAACTGTCATCTTCATATATACTGGTAGCACACTGGCAATTTCATTATACTGGTAGCAAACTGGAAATTTCAGTATATACTGGTAGAAAACTGTCATCTTCATTATATACTGGTAGCAAACTGGCAATTTCAATATATACTGGTAGTAAAATGGCATTTTCATTACATACTGGTAGCACACTGGCAATTTCATTATACTGGTAGCAAACTGGTAATTTCATTATATACTAGTAGCCATGGGCATTTCATTACATACAGATAGACATGGGCATTTCATTACATACAGATAGACATGGGCATTTCATTGAATACTGGTAGCCATGGGAATTTTATCACAAACTGGTAGCTGTGGGAATTTGATCACATACTGGTAGCCATGGGCAATTCATAACATACTGGTAGCCATGGGCATTTCATTACACACTGGTAGCCATGGGAATTTTATCACATACTGTTAACCATGGGCATTTCATTACATGCTATTAGCCATGGGAATTTTATCACAAAGTGGTAGCCATGGGAATTTCATCACATACTAGTAGCCATGGGAAATTAATCCCAAACTTGTAGCCATGGGCATTTCATTACATACTGGTAGCCATGGGAATTTTATCACATACTAATAGCCACGGACATTTTATTACATACCGGTAGCCATGGGATTTTTTTCACATATTGGTAACTATGGGCATTTCATTACATAATGGTAGTCATGGAAATTTTATCACAAACTGAATTTTATCACAAACTGGTAGCCATGGGCATTTAATCACACACAGGTAGCCATGGGCATTTCATAACATACTGGTAGCCATGGGCATTTCACCACTTACTCTTAGCTATTGGCATTTCGTCATGAAATGGTAGCCATGGGAATTTCATTACATACTGATAGCCATGGGCATTTCATCACGTAACGCCAAAGATCCAGGGCATGTACCCCTAATGTTTTAACATAGCCACACCACTGATTTACATCTACTATATACCAATAACAGGAAAAAAGAATAAGGAATATAAATGGGAAGGGGAAAGGATATACATGTCCTTTAATAAGGAGCTAAACAAAAGTGTATGTGGGCGTATGATGTTACTGCGTCACGTCACACGTGCAATACAAACAGCTGTAGACTTACCTGACACAGCAAGATGGTGGAGATTTGCACAATCTCATTTGGGCAGAGCTAAAACACCATTTCAGAGGAGGAAGAAGCCAGCAACATTCAAGGAGTAAAGATTGGCTATGGGTGGGGAGTAGAACAAAAAAAATTATACAACTTTATATTTAAAGCCACAGCTATCCAGTAAGCTAAAGTTGTTTTTACAAGGTACATATCCTTTAAATATATACCTCTCCTTATACAAGACAATATCTTGCTTGCTCCATTGCTGTCTGGCATTGTTTACCTCATTTAAGTCTGTAATCTACTAGAACTAGATTCACTTAGCACAGACCCATTTATAGCATAGGTAACACTCACTGCTTTTAGTAGCTGTACAAATCCTTAAACCCATTTTTCACCTAGAAATGGCCAGGTTTAAACAATAAAACGTTAAGGTCATCTACTATATATACATAGAACATGCTTAGTTTGTAGTTCACAATTAAAGTAAACTTGCACAGAAGTAATTCTAGAGTGTTGGAGCGGCCATGATAACCAGATGACAGCAGGTGAGGTATTATTATTATTAGGCTTCAAATTTCACTTTATTGTCCTCCTAAGCTATATGTTCTTTTTTTCTTAATGTTATCTTTATCTTTTTTATATTACTGAGAAAAAGTATATTTGAAGAATTGCAAAATAATTATGTAATCAGATCCTTAAAACAACATTCTAATGCATGTTCATTTTAATGGGAACTAACTTTTTATTCAAGTCCAAAAAATGTATTTGGCAAAGATACTCATATTTTTAACACGTGCAACATCAAAACAATATATAAGCAAGTATAGACTGTTAGGATATCAAGTCATTTGTATTGCTGTCAGTTTAGAAAGCTGTTGTGCTATAACTAAAGTATTTAAAGGGCATGTCCACCCCCAAATCCAAAATTGCCCACACTGTAGGGACCCTTAACCCTAAGCACCATATTCAAATGTTTAAAATCACACCAGAACTGTTCTTACCCACCTGCGTTCCCTTGGCCTAAGCCTCTTCTGTTTCTTCTGGGAACGGAAAGACGTGACCGGCAGCCACGTCTGTGATTGGCTGAAAGTCAGGGAACAAAGGAGCAAAATTACAGTTCTGGTCTGATTTTAAACATGAGAATATAGCATTTAGGGGAGGTCTCTAAGGTGTGGGCAATTTTTTTAGAAAGCTAAAAGAGTGAGGGCGGAAGAGAACCCCTCAGTGCATGCCAAGATTCCTCTTAGAAGACAAGAAGGTAGCAGAAACCTTTTTACGCACAGAAAGGCTCCTACTCTTCAGTTTCCTGGACTTTCACAAGGCACTGTAGGACAACCATACAGAGCAGAGGAGTAAGGTAAGGATTATTTTTATATTACACAGTGGGGTTTGCAGTGGGGGGGGGGGTTTAGTTTGGGGGTGGACATGCCCTTTAATGTTTATGACAGATAACTTGCAACATTCCAGGTGATGTGTCAGAAGTTTCTATTGTCTTATCACTGCTAGGTATTAGGGTCAGTAGGTCAAGAAGCTGTATAAGATGCCCTGGCATCCATCTACCTGTATTTGGCCTGCTTTACATAGTATAGTATAGTATAGAATAGTATTAGAGGTTGAATTAAAACATATGTCCATCCAATCCAACTTACCCAACAATACTCACATTTCCTGCCCCACTGTTTATCTAAAGGAATACAAAAATAAAATCCAAAAGAATTATGAAGGGGCAAAAAAAATCCCTTGTGACTCCATATAGCAACTAGAGATGGCTGAAACTGCTAAAATCCGTTCCGCCTGTGGATTCGCGGATTTTCTGAAAAATTCGAAAATTCCGCGTAAAAACCCATTAAAGTCAATGGGAGAAAAAAACCTGCACAGATCCACCTAAATATAAGGTAAAACAGCAATGGTAACTTACTGTACATGGCTGTGGGAACTGGGAAATGGTCTGGGGAACATGTACATATTCCCAGAACTAAAAAAAAAAAAAAACTTTCCTCACGATTGCACCTTTTTTCGAGCTTCCGCATTCTATTTTCGAGCCGCTTTCGATATTTTTCGAAAATTTGAGAATTTTCTAATTTTCGTGGAATTTTCGAGTTTTCAAGGAGTTTTCGAGTTTCCAAGGAATTTTCGAAAATTTTGCAAAAAAATTATACAGTAACTTACTGTAAATGGCTCTGGGACCTCAGAAATGGTCTGGGGAACAGACCAATCTGATTGTAACCAATTCTGATTGAAAAAGAATCTTATTGGTTAGTATACCAATCAGATTCTTTCTAAAATAATTTTAATGTATCCAATCAGAATTGCTTACAAATAAAGGTGAAGTTTTAAAACCCTAAAGCTTGAAGCCTGTTATTTGCAGTGTATATGTTTTCAAGGACAATCTGAAAGGCCGCTGACATGGAGCTCCACTAACGGAGGGGGTAGGTGACCGCTCCTCTATTTTCTGTATAGGAGTGCTAAAGTCTAGGAACATGAATTTGAACGTTCGATAATTATCGAACGTTCAAATTTGTGTGCTCAAGTGTGGGTCTAGTCCATCTCTAGTCATGAACTTCCTACTGTGCTTCTTCAGAAATCCCCCCCTTAACAATCCTGCGCTTGCCCCTGGATTTAGAGCATTCCAATGGGCAAAAGGCACGTACAGTGCTAGAATGGAGGGGCTACATAGCACCGGCTGTCGCATCATTTTGACATCCATACCAGTGTCTTGGTCCTCCAGAATTGGTTTGTTAATTAACGAACGTTCAGCGGTTATACATTATCGATAGTGCATTGTATCGCTAAACTGCAATACTGTGTGTTTTTAAATAGGGCCAGTAGACCTCTAAAAGGCCTAACACTAAATTTGTCCAAAAAACTTATGGGGGGGGGTTTTAGTCCTCAAAAGGACTTTTGGGTCCCAAATTGTGTAAATACAGGAGTGGTTAACAACAAGTGCTAATCCACCACACTAAAATTCACACACAGTAAGCTTCAATATCATGGAAAAAACTCCTACAATGTCAGGTCTCCACTAAACTCACTTTAACGCACTGACAAGGTGGCACCTATCTAGCTGCCTTTTATACCCAGGGGGTTGGCATTGGTGAATGTGATACATGAAAATCTTCGAAAATGTTCAAAGGTGGGTTCGGAAAATCCGCAGATTGGCAGATCTCGAAGATCTGCCATGGAACCAGGTATGGTTCCACAATCTGGTCCATCTCTAGTTAGTATGCCAATCAGAATTGGTTACAATAAGATTAGAATCTAATTGTAACCAATTCTGACGGGAAAAGAATGTGATTGGTTGGTATACCAATCAGATTCTTTCTGAAAATTCTGAACTAATCTTTCTGAAAAATATTCTGTAACTAATCAGAATAGGATTCTTTTAGAAAGTTTCCCAGACCATTTCCCAGGGCCCTTTACAGCAAGTTGCTGTATCATTTTTGCCAAATTTTCGAAAAAAAATTAGAATTTTCTAGAATATTCAAAATTTCCTGAATTTTCGACATTTCCCGATTTTTCAAAAATTTTCTAACGCTGTTCGGAAAAATTTTTGAAAGCGGAATTCCGGAAAATCCGCAATTTGCGGATCTCGGAAATACGCAGCGGATCCGATTTCGGATCTGCGAACTGGCCATCTCTAATAGCAACCAGAAATATCCCTGGATCAACTCTACTTTATGTATCAATACCAGTAACATGCAACATACAGCTTTTTTTAAACTATCCAATGAACCTACCATCCCAACTTCCAATGGAAGAGAGTTCCATAGTTTTACCGTTCTTACAGTGAAAAAACTTCTTCTGTTTAGTTGAATGGGGGTGGCTGCACTGAATATTGTCCACTGAATTGTGTATAAATTCTTTTAAAGTTTCTTGCTTGTGCCTGGGGGTATGGGTAGGGGAAGGGTTAAAAGCAAAAGATAGAAAATAATTAGGTTAAGTTCAAGATCTACGTATTTCGCTGTTTTAATCCTTACAGCTTCATCAGGGATTCATAGGAACTACCTCACAAGCTGTAACCGAGTGGATTATATATCTGTTGTATTCAGTTAGATCAACTGGACTTAAAGTTTAGGTCAGATTGGGACTTTCCGGGGTACTTAATTGCCACAGATTCTTGTACAAGTCATTCTGAATTGAGAAAGCCAGTCGGATGACTAGCGAAACGTCTTCAAGAACTAAACTTTATGTCCAGTTGATCTAATTGAATACAACAGATATACCATGACCTGGATGAATGAGAACCTTCACAAGCAAGTGGATTATAACTTACCACAAGACAACCAAGGGGGCCACACCATAGCAGAGAGGGGCAACTTCAACAACTGCTAATGGACTGTCTCTGCAAAGTTTTTTAGTGCTTTGTATTATTTTTAATTGCTAAAATAAAGTTTATTGGCAACCTTATTCCTGTGTGCAGAGTTTTTTGGGAGCTATACAGACCAAGTGAGCATCAGAACAGCACAGAATAAAGCCTGCATTTCCCATAGTGGTGGATAGGCATAAGATCTTGATGTAAATATAAATTTGACTTAAACTCTTCAGAGTTTGGATCAATCAGAAATGCCTATGAATTAATGAAGAAATAATATAGCTATTGATGTATTGACTTTCCTGTAAAATTGGTAACCCACAACCATAATTCTGTCCAAAATAACACATTATGGACTATAATACTACAATATGCTTGGGTTCTGGATTCCAAATATAAAAATATATAATATTCAGTATTAAAGGGTAACTGTGTTCTCAAAATTGCTGGAAAGGTTCAGCAATATTACTTCCTGCTTGAAAAGGTTTTCAGCCATGTGACCAGCTTGTAGTCATGTTATCAGCCTCTGCCTGCATTAATAGGCTCCCCTTCTCAACTGTCAACCCCCCATGTACTTCCTGTTTTCCCTAGCATTAAGTCTTAACTGAGCATGTTTCTCCCTCGAGACAGAGGGGTGGGGCAGTGGTTAGGTGATGTTACTCAACCTACTGGAAGCAGGAAGTTTGAACATTCACCCTGTTATAATTTCTCACAGGCTCCAGACAGAGAAGTGGCCCAGGGCTCATTTTAAAAGAAATACTGCAGGCTTTCATTTAACCCTAACTTATTTGGAGACCACAGTTGCTCATTAATTAATTAGTGCAGTTCAGATTAAATTTTATATTTTAGTTATTGAATGCAATATATTTACAAAACCACATTTTTCTTGTAGAAATCTGAATATATGTTTTAGTTACTGTCAATTAGAGATGGGATCCAGGTCCGAGTCAGTTCCGAATTTCAAATGTTCTGTCTGAAACTAGGCAGATAGTTTTGATTTTGGGACTATTGGACCGCATTTTCGATCAAATGTACAAAGTTATTTTTGGTAATCCTCAAAAATAACCTTGAACGTTCGATAATCCTCGAAAATACGATTGAAAACTTGAAAGTAGTTTCATCCAGATTTTTTAAATAACTTTCCAATAAACCTGCCATCATCATGTCCAATGACAGACATTTCTATAGTTTAAGCGTTTTCACAGTAAAAAAGACCTTTCTCTACTTGAAAATTACATTTATTTATTAAAATCATAATATGAAAGCTTTTCTCCCCAGAACACCTTTACATTGTAAGAGTCATCTCTAGTAAGTTGCATTTACGTACATGTGTGAGTAATAGATTCAGTAACTATGAAGGCTTCCATGCTGTTGCCAGTACAAGTTTTAACCCATATAGACTTCAAAGTCCTGTGAGCATGTGCACTCACCCTGACCCCAGTATTCACTGACTCTATTTACAAAATGTTTTATATACAGATGTCTTCACACCAATATGTAAGTCCCTGATAAAACTTTGAAAAATGCTTGTTACACTACAGTTTATTTAACAGCCAGACTGAATTACATTCTGCTTCCTGGGGCAATACAAAATATTCAGTAGATTTTATTAATGCTTGCGAAGGTTCTCATTCATCCAGGTTATGGTATATCTGTTGTATTCAGCTAGATCAACTGGACTAAAAGTTTAGTTCTTGAAGACGTTTTCCTAGTCATCTGACTGGCTTTCTCAATTCAGAATGACTTGTAGAAGAATCTGTTGGCAATTATGTACCCTGGAAAGTCCCAATTAGCATATCACAGCCAGGTGTTAGGGACCTTCTGAATGCAAGGCGTGACTGCATTGTGGCTAAGAGGTGTTATAGAAACGCCCAGGGTAAGGTGTCAAAACAGCATTGTACATGGATGACTGTTGGTCTCTGGTGGTGATTTTACTAAACAAAATTTAAATTCTGTTCCTATCAAAAGATAAATGTACCTGTATTATTTGCATATGCTGTGGTTGCTCACCTGCTAAAGCACTTGTTTTAGAAACACCTAGCCAACAATACCCAGACTTTTATTATTTGTTTACATTATGTTTCTGGCAAAAGATAAAGACTATAGGAGTATTAAGTTGCCTTTTATTATCTCTGTTGGATTAGAAATATAAGCTTTGCTTTTTAGCAACACAGAGTACACAAGGTTGCAGGTTCAGTTCCCCAGACTTAACTTTCATTTTTACTGAAATTTTA
Organism: Hymenochirus boettgeri; assembly: GCA_019447015.1. Lineage (NCBI taxonomy): Eukaryota > Metazoa > Chordata > Amphibia > Anura > Pipidae > Hymenochirus > Hymenochirus boettgeri. Next base: position 112,921,760 of record CM033474.1, read on the forward strand.
ATATTCTGTTTCTTACATCCAAGCTAGCTTCAAAGAGTACTTTTCCTTCTATATAAATAGCAAAGGAATACATTATTGCTAGGGCCAGTAGCATTTAAAACTTCATTGAAATCCCTTTTCTGTGTCAGGAAAAGGGAGGATACCTGTGCTGTTATTTGATTGGCTATCAGCTTCTAGGAAGCAAGGCTGCAAATTCCTTGTTTTGATCGGTTGAGCACTACAGAGCATGTATTGGGACACTTGGCCCAGCATAGGTGGATTATGGGAGCTGACCTCCTAGTACCCACAGATTCATTTTATAAATCACCCAGCAGCCACAGGAAAGGAAGAGGTGAGACACAGTTTGTTGTTTTTTTGTGAATGTGCTCTCTCTATTGGGACAACTTTGTCTGGACACTTTAGTTCCCCTTTAATGCTTAGTCTTAATCTAAACAGTAGTATTAGAGCATTTATTATGAACAAATAATATTAGTGGCAGTTAACAGTTTCAAACAGATATCATAAATAGTGTGGGTATACACTATCAGATTCTTTGTCCACTAAATATTGTAAATATCAGTCAGTCAGGCCGAAAAATCGGCTTGTGTATATCCAGCCTAAGTATCTGCAGTGAGATTCAACATTTAGAGGAGATTATGATGTTTTAATGCTTCTGAGTCACGTTATTTTCACTAATTCATAAGACAGCTTCCAGCTATTGGTTTCTTGTGCTGTATACTATTGTCATGACAACATTTTAATATACAGTAGTTACTTAAACCATGTAAAAAACAAAACTGTTTACCATAACCATTAGCAGGTATTTCTTTTAATGGTTTGCTATCATTGTGTAGCATTCATGTAAGGCTGGGAACATATGGGAATTAGTTAAATGCTGAATAAATGGCATATACCAGTAGCCAAAAATGCACACAATGTCAGGCTTCCATGGCAGCATCATGCTGGACACTCATTTTAAATTAGGCTTTGGTTAAATTACTGTTTGCATAATAATTAACATGAGAAGCAACATTTTCTGTCAGAATAGAAATTCTTATTCTGCAATTTGCGATTGTTCATATGCCAGACCATAACATTCTACTTTCTTTTCCACTGCAGATCAGATTCAGCAATTCTCTATAATGATAGATCTGTACTTGAAAATCACCATGTAAGTGCTGCATATCGCCTCCTCCAGGAAGATGAGGAAATGAATATACTATATAATCTCTCCAAAGATGACTGGAGGTAAATACAGTTATCAAGACAGAATTACATTTTATAGAACACTGATTAGCTTCCTTTGTGACAGGGAGCCATACCTACTTCTATTCACATACCCTGCTCTGATCAGGGTGTTACTATTGTGGCCCACAGCTTGTCCATGGTTGGGCATCCCTGGTTTAGCAGATGTACACCAAGAGCAAAACATTTGCGTGTCTACACAAATCATTTAAAGCACAGTAGATATGAATATGAACCAGTAATTAAAACAACATTAAGAACAAGAAGAATGGGAGCTGCATTAAAAGAGTGAGGAGAGTTGAGCAGGATATCTTATTGCATAAGGGGTTTTGTGCTGTGTAAGTATAATACAACGCACATATAGCTTTTTGGGGGGTTCTGTCTACATATGGAATTTCATTTTTGGGATGGACATGACCTTTAACACGGTTAAAGCAGTAAACGATCATGCTTCTACTGTACTTTATTCACATGGATTTGTATTATTCCTGGTTTTAATCTGTAAAGAATAATTCTGTGTATTCCGGAACATGCAGTAATAGAAATGCTGGCTGTGTTCATCATAAACCGATAGAGAATTTTATCTACTAAAGGCCATCTGAAGGCTTTAAATCTTGTCTGGAGAAACACAGCAGTCATAAACTATTAAAAAGGCAGAAGCTCAGTTAACAAGAAAGAAACATTATGTTACCAGGGAGCCTTTAAAATTTAGACTGCAGTAAAGCTAAGAATGAAAAACTTTAGACTTTAAAAAAAGTTTCTGCTAAATATTTTGATTGATAAAGTATATACAATATATGTACAAACACTATATACATTGATAATTCCATAGGTATATGAGAAGTTGTAATTCTTTCTATCTGACAATTAGATGATGGATATGAAATGCACTGGTTTCTTGAAAGGAGGTTACTGATTGGAATTTGTGAATCAGTGCAAGAATTTATTTATCAGTGGATTTCCTTTTTGAAGAAACTGGTAAAAAGTATAGGGCAGCACGGTGGCTCAGTGGTTAGCACAGATGCTATGCAGCGCTGAGGTCCTGAGTTCGAATCCACCCTTGGACACATCTGCAAGGAGTTTGTATGTACTCCCTGTGCTTGCATGGGGTTTCCTCCGGCCACTCCAGTTTCCCCCAAAATCATAAAGACATACTGATAGGTTGTATGTGTCAAATAAATGTGCTTAGATTGTAAGCTCTTCAGAGCAGGGCCTGATGTGAATGTATACATGTAATTGTAAAGTGCCATGGAAGATGTTGGCGCTACATAAATCCACAATAATAAAAAGTTGTTTTTAGTGGAGTAAAACTATTATTGGCAACAACAAAAAAAATTCCATATAACACACAGCTCATGAGCTAGTACAGATTAAGGCTTTCACCTGATGTAAGTGGCACCGCTCTTTCCACTCAAACATCAATTTCAATATAAAAATACAATGACACCAGGGAGTCAAGGCAACCACCTCACAAAGAAGCTTTATTCCCCTAAGCTTTATAGCACTGCTGAGGTCTAGAATAAAGCTTATTTGTGCCCTGGCTCCCTGGTGTCATCTGTATTTGTATATTAAAAAATTAATTCAGTTGTGTAACCTAAAAATAATGTTTAATAAATAAATAATTAAACATTTAATGCTCTAATTCACCTAGCTTTTGTAAACCAAAACATTTATAGTGCATCTATAGGGCATCTATAGTAGGAAAATAAACTTTTTTTTCTTTCTTTCTTTCCATGTGTTCTATAATTCCCCCCAACCCTCAGAGTGTCTTTACATTGTTTAGATTCCCTCTCTGTCCTGAGATACACAAAGTAGAAGAATACGTGATTGCATTCCTCTACTCCTACTTATAGTATAGTATAGTATAGTATAGTATTTGAGGTTGAATAAAGACATATGTCCATCCAGTCCAACCCATCTAGCAATATCCTCATTTCCTGCCTAACTGTTGATCCAGAGGAAGGCAAAAAAACCCCACCAAATTTATGAAGGGGGAAAAAAATTCCTTCCTGACTCCAAGTGGCAATCGGAAATTTCCCTGGATCAACTCTACTTTATGTATCAATACCAGTAACTTGCAACATTCCTTGTTTGCAGAAACTCATCCAGCTTTTTTTTTAAACTGACCAATGAACCTGCCATTACAACGTCCACTGGAAGACAGTTCCATAGCCTTACCATTCTCACAGTGAAAAACCCTTTCCGAGCTTGAAGCCTAAACCTTTTTTCTTCAAGTCTTAAGGGATGTCCTCGTGTCCTTTGACATGTTCTCTTGGTGAACAATGCCCCAGATAGTTTATTGTATGGCCCGTTAATGTATTTATACACAGTAATCATATCCCCACGCAAGCGCCTTTTCTCCAGCGTACATAATTGTAATTTTTCCAGTCTCTCTTCATATTCAAGCTCCCCCAATCCCCTTATTAATTTAGTTGCCCTTCTCTGAACCCTTTCCATTTCAAAGATGTCCTTTTTGTACACAGGATTCCAAAATTGCACTGCATATTCCAAATGAGGCCTTACCAATGCTTTGTAAAGAGGGAGAATTACATTTTCCTCCCTTGAATCCATACCTCGCTTTATACAAGATAATACCATGCTGGCTCTGGCTGTTGCCGCCTGGCACTGCTTGCTACCTTTAAGTTTGTTATCCACCAAAACTCCAAGATCCCTTTCCAACAGGGATTCACTTAACACAGAGCCATTTATAGTATAAGTAGCACAAGTATTTTTAAGTCCAAAATGCATCACCTTACATTTATCAACATTGAATTTCATCTGCCACTTAGCAGCCCAATTTGATAATCTATCTAGATCCCCTTGCAACGATTGCACATCCTCTGAAGTTTTTAATGGTCGACAAAGTTTTGTGTCGTCAGCAAACACAGAAACCTTGCTGACAATACCCACTTCCAAATCATTAATAAATAGATTAAATAGAAGCGGCCCCAACACAGAACCCTGTGGCACCCCACTTAGCACTTTAGTCCATAATGATGAAGCCCCATTAACAACTACTCTCTGCATCCTATTCTTTAACCAATTTTCTATCCATGTACAAATGTGACTCCCCAGACCAACAGACCTTAGCTTATTCATTAATCGCCTATGGGGGACTGTATCAAAAGCCTTTGCAAAATCCAAGTAAACTACATCTACTGCTATACCAGAGTCTAAATTTCTACTTACTTCCTCATAAAAGCCAAGCAAGTTAGTTTGACAAGATCTATTCCTCCTAAATCCATGCTGGTTACTACTTATAATGTCAGTCCTTGAAACATACTCTAGAACATGATCCCTTATTAAACTTTCCAGGATCTTCCCCACCACTGAAGTTAAACTTACAGGCCTGTAATTACCCGGCTGTGAACGACTACCCTTTTTGAATATTGGAATAACATCAGCCTTTTTCCAATCCAGAGGCACACCACCGGACATGAGGGAATCAGCAAAAATAAGAAACAATGGCCTAGATAAAACTGAACTTAGCTCCCGAGGATGTATTTTATCCGATCCAGGAGATTTACTAATATTAACCTTATTTAGTTCTTTCTGTACCATATCCTCGGTTAACCAAAGTGAACTTGAATCTTGTATACCTTTATTGCTACTATACTCTATGATATCTGTACTTGGATCTTCTATAGTGTATACAGAGGAAAAAAAATTATTCAAGACATTTGCTTTATCGCCATCCTCCGTAACTAACTTATCCCCATTAATTAATGGTGCCACATTCTCAGTCCTCATCTTCTTACTATTAATATACTTAAAAAAATGTTTAGGCTTAGTGATGCTTTCTTCAGCTATCCTAACTTCATTATTAATTTTAGCTAGTTTGATTGCTTTCTTACACTCCTTGTTACAGTTTTTATACTCCCTAAAGGCCCTTTCCGTTCCCTCGGCCTTAAAGGTTTTAAATGCCTTTTTCTTCCTTACCATTTGCCTCTTTACATCAGAATTCAGCCACATGGGCGCGGATTTTTTTTTTTTACATTTATTTCCCAAGGGTATAAATTTAGATGTGAACTGGCTTAAAATCCCCTTGAACACAGTCCACTTCTGTTCAGTACCTTTACCTGATAATACATTATCCCAGTTGACATTCTGAAGAGCTGCTTTTAACCTGCTTTTTACTGTCAATCAAATCCTTGTGACATGACCCTCTTCCCTGCTCAAGTTCCTCCCTCCTCCCTGCTCTGTAATAAACATAGAGATAAGAATATTAGCAGGGGGAGAGAGGTAGCTTTGAGTGCAGAGATAAGGCTGCAGATGACCCCCCTTCTTGATAGCTTTCACTGATTGATGATGGGTCACAAAGAGAGAGATCGTATATTAGCAGGACACAAAGAGTTCCGTGTCTCCAGGACAGCTTGCTTTCTATTGGCCACTGTGCGTGGGTGTGTTTTTCAGGATATTGAACTTTTGACTCCTTGTCAGTTAGCTGGAGTTGAGAAATGGAAGAGGTAACAGAGGGGAGGGGGTAGGGGGGAGTGCTGCAGAGAGATCTGACACCATGGAAAAACAGAGTCACTGACAGAGGTAGGAGAAAGGCAGCAGAGTACATGAATTTAACTTTGCAATGGGCCAATGTGTTTTTTTCACTATAGATGCCCTTTAAGCATTTCCAGTCAACAAATATGACACATATATGGTTAACAATAGAAAATGTTATATATATATTGTATATATATATATATATTTCTTAATATATTGTATTGTATAATATGTATTATGCTTTCTTTTACTTTTGCCTTATGACTGTCCTTAAGGGAATTTCGGACTTTGGTGATTGAGATGGTGTTGGCCACTGATATGTCTTGTCACTTCCAACAAATCAAAGCAATGAAGAATGCTCTGCAGCAGCCAGAAGGGTAAGTGACCTTGTGATGTTTTATTGTAAATTGTTCTATAAATGTGTAATAGTTTGTCAATATCTTATACTTCATAAATGTATTGAAATGGTAAACAGTCTTCTCTAATTGCTAAAGAACACTATTTATTATGGATGTATGCTAAGGTATATTTCAATGTATCTTTAATACCTTATTAGGATGAAAAATTATATTGTTCCTAGTCTGTTCAGTGTATACAGTATAACTAAAAGATAACCAAATTCATCTCAATATCTGATAACCCAAACTTATTATGAGTGCTAAATTCTATTGACAAAATCCGGACATTGAGGTGTAAGATAGAGGTTGGGGTATAGAACAAATAAAGTCAGACAGTGAGCCCCCCACTGGGAATGTAAAAGGGTAAGTACCACAACAAAATACATTAGAATGTGGATGGGTATACTAGTTATTTCTATAAAGACACAAACATGTTTTTTGAACAGTATTTGCATAGTTTATTGTGTTCATTCATTCATTGAATATATGCATGCATAAATATAAGTAAATGCAACTAAATTGCTTGCTTTAGAAGTATAATAGCTGTATAATTCTCAATAGAGTACAAAAAGAAAAAGAAAAGTGCCATCTGTTTATGACCTGGAGAGGATCTGTTTAGAAAAGGAAACAGAGAATGTCTTAACAAGCAAAAAGCCACATACTCTCTGTATATATTAAAATGCAAATATAGAATGCAAATTAATGTTTTGTGTAAACCCCCCCCCAAAAAAACAAGTTTATCAATTTCAGCCCAGGGGGGAAACAAATATCTTACTAATCCCAGGGTTAATAACACTTAAACTCCTTTTAAACAGCTGTTCTCTGTTGGTTCTGGAAGGCCAAGTAGTAGTATTTTATAGTAGTCCAGGCATGCAAGAGCAAGATAAGGCATGAGTATTTTAGTATTTAACAGAAAGAGTGGGGTATTAATGTGATCAAAGAGGGAGAGCAAGGGTTCTAGGTCAATCACACTGTTAATAGAAAAGAACAAGGAAGGGTAAGGTCTCATTTTGTATGATTAAAGAAAAATATGGCAAATTATAAGAATAAATGTTGTATTGTTAATTAGTAATTTGACTACCTTCCTATTAGTTTGAAACTGGGCCAAAGGACATTCTAAGGCTAATTATCTTAAATATTTAATGCATTCAAGTTCTTTGCATAGATTTAAAATCAATAATTTGGCACAAATAATAATAATTTGACTACTAAGCATGAGAGTTTCTTGAGGTTCACTTGATTCACATTAATATGTGATTAGATAGCATTAATGTTACAACTAAAGTAGAGCCCGTGTATGCTTCAAGGGTAACTGTGGTCTCCATACAAGTGCCCTCTATTAAAACTTGATGTATCTAGCTTCTCTGGATCTTAAGTTATGGACTTGAAAAGTTACAGTTTTCAGACTGCCAGGGCTGTGCTATAAGCTGTCATATATCCCACCTCCAAAATTGATCTTTTCTGAAGCTAGTTACAGACCTGAAACCATTTTCTGTCCTTTTACTATGGAAATCTTAGGAAGAGAAGACATTTTTTCTTTTCAGGCTTGTGGCTAGCTTTAAAAATGATTAAGAAGTTTGGGGGCTGGGCTTATGATGCAGCTGATAATGCTCTGTCCCAGCAGTTTTAAGGCTCCAACCTTAAAATTGTGGGCATACCAGTGGTAGTGGTGATGATGTCCAAGTTCACTGTGCTAGCAAGAAATAACACCCTTTATACTGCTGTAACTTTGGATAGACTTAAATGTAGGAGTGTGCTCTTTTTAACAAATGCCACTTGTATTGAGACCAGAATTCAGAAGCAAACAAGTAGCATTTTTGACAGTCTATGGGGGAAGATGCAGTGGTAGTAACCACTTTGCAACAGTAACTGCATTGTTGTGTGATTGTGATTGCGAGCAGTAAGTTGCAAACTTTTGCACGGCTTTAAAGCCACAATTAAAAAGGGTACAATCATTGTTAATTTATTGCATCGATTGCACTGTGCTATATCCAAAAGTCTTTGTGCAGGCAATGCAAAATGTATCTATGTATGTATAATTTTATTTATAAAGCGCTACGCAGCGCTGTACATTATAAAATACAGAGTATATAAACAAAAGGATACAGTAAGTGCAAGCAATTATACAGATAAATAAAAATTAAACAATTTCATACATAGGTTAAGAAATATTATATATATACATTTTGGATAAATTAATATAAGTGTAGAATGCCTTGACACATTAGGAATGAGATCCCTGCCCTGAAGAGCTTACAATCTAGGTGGGTGGGACAACATACAGATATGGGGCGATGGGTACAGAGTGCTTGAGATGGCTAAGGATCATTTGTTGTGCTGTTGTGCTCAGAAAGGTAGGATAACAGTCTAGATTTGAAATTAGTAATGGATGTCACCTGGCAAACCGAGAGCATTCAAAAGGTAGGGAGCAGCAAGAGGGATATGTTTAAGGTGGGAGGCGACAGTGTTTGTTGTGGGTTTGTAGAGAAAATTTCCTTATGAGGAATGAAGGGCATGGCCAGGAACATAAGGGACCAAGAGAGAAGATAAGTAGGGAGGTGCAGTAGAGTGAAGGGATTTAAAGGTTTAAAGTAGGGTATTGAATACGATTCTTTGTTTGATGGGAAGGCACCCTATGGACTGAAGTATTGGGGTTGCGTGTTCTCTTTTAGAGGAGAATGAGATGATCAGAGCTGCCAAGATTGACTGGAGAGGAGAGAGATGAGAGGCCGGGAGTCCAAGCAGTAGAATGTAACAGTAGTTGAGACGGGAGATTACAATGGCATGTGTGAGCATTTTAGTAGTGGAGAAAGAGAGAAAAGGGCGGATCTTGGCAATATTGCAAAGGAGAAAATGGCACGCCCTAGTGACATTGTTAATGGCATGATGGAAGGAAAGAAAGGAGTCAAAGATTACTCGAAGGCAGTGTGCACATTCAACTGGGTTAGTGACAATATTGTCAATAGAGATCGAGAAGGGTGGACTAGGTCCCAGTTTAGGGGGGGGAATATGATTAATTCAGTTTTAGATAGAGTTTAAAGCAGCAGTGCACCATCCAGGAAGAAATAAAGAACAGACATTTAGAGATTTGGGATTGAACTTAAGGAACTTAAGTTCAGTTGGATCAAATCATGGTCATTAAATATGGGATTGTTGCTGTTCATCTTGTTACATTACCAGTGGAATACGTTGGTATCTGCTGGGCTTGTATAACTAAATTTAGAGTTCATATGCTTATTTACATTAAAAGAGGGGATAACAGAAAAAAACATCAATCATTTTTATAGACTATGAACATTTTATGAAACAGAGTCCTCTCTGTGAGCTATGGTTTCTGAGATATTTGCAGAAATTGCTGTTTTTGTTTGAGTAAATATTCCTTGTTTGCCCACTGGGACAGTTTATTTGTTTCCTAGTATTCTCCCTATGAGTAAAACACATTAAAAAATGGGACAGCCTAGTAGGGGAGCAAATCTAGATTACAGTGTGTGATTTACTGATAAAAGTAGTATTTAAAGGAGAACTAAACTTATTTGTTTTAAATCCTAATGTGAAATCTTCTTTCCAGAACACCTATACATTGTAAAATTATTCTTTAGTGTGTTGCATTTACATACATGTAAAAAATAGAGTCTGTAACTGAGAAGGCTTCCATCTTGTTGCTAGTACTGCTAACAGCCCATGTAGTCTTCAAAGAGCATTGTGAGCATGTGCACCTATTGGCTGATCCCAGTATTCACAGTCTTTACATACAGATTTCTCCCCACCAATATGGAAGTCCCAACTAAGACTTTAAAACCTGCCTGTTACCCTGCAGTTTATTTACCAGAAAGCATGAGTGGCTAATAGAATTCCTGGGGCAATACCAAATATTCAGCTGATTTTACTGCAATTTTTTAATTGTGTTCCAAATAAAATATAAAGCTTCTAAATGTGCTTGTTTTAGAGAGACATAGTCCATAAGGTCATGGTTTCAAATCTCCAGGCTCCGTTTATTTTAATTATGTTCCTAGCAAAAGATACATTTTCCACATATACCAGTTTTCCATATAGTAGATGTTAGGATAGGGGTATAAAGCTTTGATCTTAGCAAGACAAAATACACAAGGTTGCTGGATCAATTCCCCAAACTTACTTTTAATTTTTACTGAAATGTTAATATTCTGTTTCTTTCATCCATGCTAGCTAAGAAATGCACTGCAAATATTACTTTTCATTTTGTGTGAAAAGCAAAGGAATATGTCATGTTTTACACAAAAACTGCACTGAAATCTCTGTTCTATGTCAGGGAGAGAGAGGATCTCTGTGCTGTTATATGATTGGCTGTCAGCTTCTAGGAAGCAGCTTCCTTGTTTTGATCTGTTGAGCAAACTACAGAGCATGTGAAGTATACTGCGTACACTTAGCTTGGTGTCACCCAGCTAAGGTGGATTATGGGAGCTGACCTCTAGTACCCACAGGTTAATTTCATAAATCCCACAGCAGCCAGCAAAGGGAGAGGTGAGACACAGCTTGTTGTATGTTTGTAAATGTGCTCTGTCTGTTGGGGAAATGTTGTCCGGAGCCTTTAGTTCTCCTTTAAAGATCAATTTTTCAGTTTTCATTAATACATATGTATTTAGGTGGAGATGGTGGTATCACCCAAATAAGTGTAAAACCAATGTTACCTAATGTATTGGGTTTTTTTTTTTTAAATTTGTGGGGTCTGCACCTTTTTCAGGAATGGTGCTAGGCACCAGATACAAAAAAAGATTTAGTTAAATTTTGGGCTAATGCTAAACTTAACACGATTCAAAAGGAACTGATAAGCTGGTCCATCTTACCTTTTTGAAATACATGATACAGTAACTAGAAGTGATTACTGCATTGTGGGGAAAAAGGAAGGTATAAAGACTGCTGGAGTTCTTATTGCATCTCCACCTTAGTGCTTGCGTGTGATTAGCATAAACTTTTCTGCACATATCTCAGCATCCAGAGCACACAGAAAATGATAGCTTGTTTTAATTAAAGGGCATGCCCACCCTAAAAACAAAAAACTAGTCACATAGCTGTTACCAGCCCCCAACCCCAACTTTCTCATTTTTCATCTCCTTCCTTTATACCAGCACTATCTTTTCTTTTTAACTTGTCCCAAGAAATATTCTAGTGATTTATCTGTTCTATCAAGTTAATGTTTGCATCTAAACTGCTTGAAAGACATGTACTGAACTGGTTAATTACATTTCTGATAGCTACCTCTCTTACAGTCTGGCTTCTAAAATAACCACTTTACGGAAACAGCTCTCGCCCAAGTTACTAACAATCTACTTAACACTAAATCTAAAAGCCACTATTTCCACCTTATTCTGCTCGACCTGTCTTCAGCCTTTGATTCAGTTGATCAGCCTTTCCTGCTTCAGATCTTATCCTCCCTAGGTATCCAGGATTCTGCACTCTCTTGGCTGTCCTTCAACCTCTCAGGATTGATGTTCTGCATTCTCCAAATCCACCACTTGTCCCCTTCCTCTAGTTCATGCCCTGATCATCTCCCAGCTGGACTATTGTACCACCCTCCAGTGTGGTTTACCAGGAAACCTACTGGTGCCCCTTAGAGATAGCCAAAACTGGTAAGATCTGTTCCTTTTTTAGATTTACAGATCTCGGAAAAATCCAAAGATCCGAAAATGGAATGTACTTTTAAGTTTCCGATCGTATTTTCGAGGATTATGGAAAGAAGCCTTGAACGAAAATGCACTCCAAAGTCCCAAAATCCAAACAATCTGCCCAGTTTTAGATTGAACATTCAGATTTCGAAACCGAGGGGTTCGGTGTCAGGTCTGAGTCGGACCTGGATCCCATCTCTAGTGCCTCTTCAGACCATCCTATACTCTGCTGCCAGGCTTATTCCCCTCTCTTCCTGCTTTTCACCTGCTGCCTATCTGTTGTTTCCTTACTTACTACTTCCTTCCTTACTATTACACAAAGGATCCAATTTAAGCTGCTTACCTTATCCTACAAGATACTCTCCAATACAACCCCTCCATACATCTCTTATCTGATAAACAGATACCACCCAAGGCATAACCTCCGCTTTGCAAATTCCTATTCTACCACTGTAATGCTGTAACTAAACTCACACGCTGAATGCTGTTGGACCTGCACCTAAATTATTTGCACTTTGTAATACTTTGTAAAACACTACCCTTGTATGTAACATGTACGTTTTCCTTATATGAATTAATGCAACTGTAAAGTGCCACATAAGATGTTGGCACTGTATAAATAAATCCACAATAATAATATTATATTTAGCACATTATTAGATAGTATTAGAAAGTATTATTAACAAAATAGTATAATTATTGCCCCCATTCTGGCAGAGTAAGCTGGCTTCTTCCTCCATGCAATCAATCAAAGCTGTGACTGCTCACATTGCAACCAATGATTGACTTCTTTTTCCACAGCTGCCTCAACTGCGCATGCTTATAAAAAGCTCATTAACCAAAGGGAGGAGGCAGATACTTTTGACAGAACAGAAGATAACCTAATATTGAACACCTGGTTACAAATGCATGTAATAAACTGGTAAAAAAGTTGGGATTGCGGGTAGATACACAACAAGTCACCAGTTTTTAGTTTTAAGGATGGACATGCCCTTTAATTCTTTGTGACCTAGCAATACAAGTTGTTTTTTCTGGGTGAACATTACCTTTAAATGGACAAAAATATTTGGAAATCATAGTATTAAATGATCGTCATATTTAATTTTACAATAAGCAAATATATAGTAAGAATATACTTCTTTCAAATTATTTTAATATATATATTATGTGTTAAAATCCAATTAACGTACAAGTACAAAGTTACCTTAGAGAAATTATATTTACATTTAATTTGGGAAATTCTGAACATATCTTATATGTTTTAACTACCGGTATCTTTGCAGCTAAAAGAATACTAATGAAGTATTAACTTGGGATTTCCATATGCATAATATATACAATACATACTTACAATACATACTTTCTACTTATTACACCTGTTTCATTGAAGAAAAGCTTTAGAGCTACCATTTTGAACCAGCCTGTCAACAATAACCAGACTTGTGTGCAAAGCAATGGTGATACTGAGAAGCCATTCATGGTCTGAGAACATGTGAAGAATTTAAACTCCTTCTTAATTTTAATGCTTGCATTATATATGCAGGTTGCACACATGATAGCATATGCTGTATATAGACAGCCAGTCTATCAAATAGTTGTTTGTTTTTAATAGTGTTTGTTTTCTGCTCATTACAGTAGACTGATATAATGTTTCTAATGTTCTAGAGCTTCATTAAAATGTGGTCACTTTCCCTAATTTCTAGTTAACCTATTTTGGAAATCTCATGTGCAATTTAATTTATTTATATCTACAGGATTGACAAGCCAAAAGCCTTATCCTTGTTGTTGCATACAGCAGATATAAGCCATCCAGCGAAAAACTGGGATCTCCATCATCGGTGGACTATGTCTCTTCTTGAAGAATTTTTTCGACAGGTAATATTTGTTTAGATAACACTAAATGCATTAATTTGATAAATCTATTCCAGAGGGTAATGAATGGAAAGCAAAAATGCTGAAATCGACTGTATGCATGTATGTGCAATATTATTATTCTATATTTTATGTGTTCATTTTAAATTTAAAGGGTATGTCCAGCAAAAATGTTAGTCGTTTCTAATAGATTTACTGAAGAACAGGAGGTAAATGCACTATCTCTTACCTCCCGTTCTTCAGTAAATCTTACAGGAGAGGAGGAGACACTTACCCACGGACTCGCTCCAGCGCCGACTTCACTGACAGTCGGGGATTTCGGCACTGGAGTGAGTCGGCGGGTAAGTGTTTCCTCCTCTCCTGTAAGATTTACTGAAGAACGGGAGGTAAGAGATAGTGCATTTACTTCCTGTTCTTCAGTAAATCAGTTAGAAACAAACTTACATTTTTGCTAGACATACCCTATAAGTTTATAGAGAATGTGTAATTAGTGATTTCATAGTTGTCAAGTTTGACATACATTCATCAAGTTACATAGTAACATAGAATTGGAAGCTAAAATCTAATCCAACCTTTTTAACTTTCTCATGAGCCAGAGAAAGGCAAAAAATAAAACAAAAACAGATAGAAAGGGGGATTTTTTTCAACTAACTCCAAATAACCGGAAAAGATCCCTGGATCAACCAATATTTTTGAACTTTAAAAAATTATCTATCCAACTCTTAAAACTGTTCAATGAAGTTGCCATTACCACATCTGCTGGAAGACATTTCCACAGTTTTGCCATTCTCACTGTAAAGAAACCTTTCCCAATTGGTGTAGAATGCATCAGAGAACTTATTGTACAGCCAATCATTTATTTGTACAAAGTGATCACATTCATGTGCAAGTGCTACTTCCACAGTGTAAACAGCTAATCCATCTGCTGTCAAGCCCTTCCATTAATTTAGCTGCCCTTCTCTGAACTGTTTACAGTAACATGATGTCCCTTTAACAGGATTTCAAAACCGCCCTACAGATTCTTAATGAGACCTTGCAAGTGCTTTGTAAAGAGTGAGAATACTAGTTTTCCCCCTTGAATCTATACCCCTCTTTATACAAGACTACATCTTGCTAGCTCCAGCTTGTGCTGTCTGGCACTGTTTGCCAGACTGTTATCTTCTAAAACCTCTACAGCATTTTCCAACAGATATTCACTAGAGATAGCCAAACTTCCTAAAGCTTGTTTATTTTTGAATTTTCAAACTTCAGTAAAAGTCCAAGGGGGTCAATAAAAGTTCTTATCGTTTAAAATGGTGCTAATTTTGCCCCAACCAATCAGATGTTAGCTTTCAAATGTTAATGTCAATGGGGACAAACAGTTTTTTCAATTTTTCTGATAAAATACAGTTAAAATAGTCATGTTACCTTTCTGTAAATGGCTCTGGGACCTGGGAAATCTTCTGGGGAACACATACATTATACCAAAACTTGTTTAAATACCAACTTTCCTCACGATCAGGCTATTTTTGAGCTTCCGCATTGAATTTTCGAGGGTTACCGAACGCCACGCCAATGCTACATTGAAGGGTTATCACATAATTTGAGGGTTACCAAATACGACATTCGAGGGTCATGGCCAAATTTCAGGGTTAGTGAATCCTACATTGAAGGGTTATCTCTGTATTCAAGGGTTACCGAACGCTGCATTCGAGGGTAAGGGCAGAATTTGAGGGTTAGTGAACGCCAGATTTGAGGGTTATTACTGAATTCTAGGGTTACCGAAAAATTTGAGGGTTAGGGACTAATTTAAGGGTTAGCGAATGCTACATTCAAGTTATTGTCATATTCGAGGGTTACCAAACACTACATTCGAGGGTTATTGACGAATTCAATGGTTACTGGACGCCGCTTTCGAGCGTCATTGATTTGAAAATTCTATAATCCTCGAATTTTCGATAATTATTAAAAATAAGTCATGAGTTTGAAAAGTCTGAAAGTTCATAGTTCGAAGAGTCTGAAACGAACTCATAAAATTCAGCTCAAGCTCAGTTCTAGTTTGAGTTCTAGTCTATCCCTAATATTGACTTAGCACAGAGCTCTTTATGGTATAGGTAGCACAAGAATTGTTAAATCCCATATCTATCACCTTACATTTGTCAACATTGAATCTTATCCTCCACCTGCAGGGCCGTCTCCAGACTTTTTGGCACCTGAAAAAAAAATCCAAATGCTGCCCCCCCTTGCTGGGTTACCGGAAGGGGTGTTTTTTTATAGCTGAAAGTGGGTGATGCTTTGTCCGAAAGTGGGGTGTGGTTTGTCCAGAAGTGGGAGGGGCTTTATACACATGACTGGTAAAAAATGCCCACAATGACTGGTAAATGATGCTCACATTGACTGGTATACAATTCCCAGCTGCATTCTGTTGTGCAGAGTCCTAGCTGTATTCTGTTGTGCAATGTAAGTCATGGCTTCCCCTCCTATTTAAAGTGACAGTACCTCCCGAAGCCCCCCTGGCATCTGGGCCCCAGGCACATGGAAAAATCATGTGCCCCAGGCATATGGAAAAATCATGTGCCTCAGGCACATGATGCCAGAATTTTTTTTTTCTGGCATCAAAACTGCTGCCTCTCCACAGGGTACTGCTCTGTAATATGCTTCACCCTGCCTCATTAGGGAGGCAGTCCTGTCCACCTGCTTCCCATTTTGACAATCTGTCTAGGTCCGCCTGCAGCAATGGCACATCATTTAAGGTTTCCAATGATCTGTATTGTTTTGTGTCATCAGCAAACACAGAGGCCTTTCTCTCAATATTCATTTATAAGCAAATAAGCAAACTTATAATAAGTCACATATGTGCAAAGTTACCAAAAGCTTTAGCAAAATCTACGTATATCACATTCATGCACATCATCAGAAAAAAGTAAATCAGAAAAAGATAGGGAACAAAGCTCAAAACTAGAATTGAGCTCTTTTAAGATCTGTTGATGTATATTGTCAGATTGTGGGGCTTTATTGATATTACGTTTGTCTAATTGTTTCTGTACCATACCCTGTGTCAGCCAAAATAACTATTCTACTTTTATATAATTTTTAATATTACAGTCTCTGCTTCAAGGACTAGGTTTCTCTATAGTGTATACAGAGGTAGAGAAATGTTTTGGCACATTTGCCTTTTCTGCATTTTCTATAACCATTCTAGCTCCATTATTTAATGGTCCTCATCCATTCTCTGTCCTCATCATTTTACTATTTATATAGTTAAAAAATATTTTGGGGTTGCTGTTATAATTGAATAAGATAAGGATAAAATAAATGATAAAAGCTGTAGTAAGGATAACAGATAATAAAATCTGTTCCCTCTGATTTAAAGATTTTCAATGCCCTTTTCTTTCTTTCCATTTCCCTTTTTTTCTAAGCCTTAAGCCATGTATTTGCAGACCTTACTTTTTACATTGGTACCCTAAAGGTATACATTTACAAGTGTAATAGTTTAATACCTCTTTAAAAGCAGTCCACTTCTGTTCAGTATCTTTACCTAAGAACATATGACCAAAGTGCACAGTCTATCAGGCAAATGTGCTAAAGCTTTTGGTAACTTTGTACATATGTGACTTATTATAGGGTCACTTTTATTTAATTTGCTTATAAATGAATATTGAGAGAAAGGCCTCTGTGTTTGCTGATGACACAAAACAATACAGATCATTGGAAACCCAGACTCGCTGGGCAAATAAATGGATTTTAAGTTGCGCTAACCGGTTTGCTACCATATTAGCGTCAGGTGTGCGGGTTACGCAAAAATCACCCGCGCATTCGACACTCGTGATTCAATAACGTGGTTGCGCTAGATTTAGTGCATGCCACCAGCAAATAGCATGGATTTACCCACATTCACAATCGCGATATTGAATCGCTGAAGGTGCATTTACCCAGAGCAATAGCGGCTCTGGGTAAATGACCCCGAATGAGTTGAAGGGAGTCTTTTAATTGCATAAATTTGCTTTCTTAAAGTTAAATGAAATAAAGTTATTGTTAACCGAATATACTTTTGTTATTTGCAAAATATATAAAATGATAATACATCCCTAAGCTTCCCATTACTTTCATCTCCATAATGAGCTCTGGGTTATTAGATATTACCAGATCCAACAAAGCATCCTTTCTACAGTCTATGACAAAAAATGCATATATAGTAAATGTAGGAACTTGATACCTTTTGAGGTGTTGGCCCCTGCTCCAATCGATTTTGGGGTAATTAAAAAATAAAGTGAAATAGGCAGACGGGCACAACTAGAAAGAACTAGGGAGTGGATGAATTGTGAATTTTGCCAGTAGCCAAAGCATGGAGGAATAACCAAATCAGAATCGGGGCATGGTCTGAAGTCAGGGCAGGCAGCAAGCAAGCATTCACAGGAGAATAGCAAAAAGGAGTCAAGAACCAGAAAAATACAAGAAAACACACCACAAGTCGGGGCAACCAATTAACTTCAACTGCAATGAGACCAGGGAAAGCAGGAACAAAAATAGGGACCAATAACCAATGAAAAGTAGATAGGAACCGGATAGCCTAAACCAATTAGAATCTACCGTCAAAACCCGAACCGCAATAGAAATAGACCAAGCCAAACACACGTTTCCAGAAACTAAGAAAAGCTATTTGGCCGTGTGCACAAACACCCAGAAGAGAAGAAAGAGGTGGTCGGAGTGGCATGGGAGTGGAAGAGCCATAGGTTTTGCCTGTGTTTACTGACATTACCACTGTGATGTCCACAGTACCCTCCTCGGCATACCTAGTGTAAAATCCCTCCAACCCTCTAGCCACATTCCCCTTCAAAACAGCTTCATCTTCATCAGTGAGTTGTAGCCCACCCCTACTAAAAAGCCTGTAGCTGACTAAAAAGAATGCCCAGTTCTCTAAAAACCCAAAACGCTCCTCTTTACACCAAACTCTTGCCACACACTAAAAAATGACTAATTTTTAATTAAACTAAAGTTAAATTATGGAGACGCTTTATATATATACTGTGGTAATCTAGAAGTACACTGTATAGTAATTTTTCATATACACACAATAGCTTCCCAAATAAACTTTGGGAGCTATTGTGTGGCCATTGTAAATGTAATAAATAAACATTTGGGACAGTTTGCTTTATAAAACTGATGTCTTACTTGCCATGCAAAGTCTGGTATGGAAGAGGTAACTAAAAAAAGGGAGCCTCTCGTAATAGGAAAGGGTTATTTCTCTCTGTGAAAGGGATATCATACCTGCAGACCTCCAGATTTCTGCATCCATCAACTAAAAGGTATCAGGAATGTTAAGGAGTGTAGTAGTTCTTTAACAAAATGGTATGTCATTTGCACATTACTGCTCTGTGCTGAAAGATCACTTGTATAAATATCATGTTTTATGAAGTAATTGAAACATTTACATATATATTGTGGATTATCATAATATGTCCTTCGACACCCTTAGAAGATTATAAAATTTATAATGCTTCAAATTACTGTTTGTGTGTTTGGGCTGATATCATATGGTAAACACTTCAGTCTTGCCCTTCTTGTGTTTAATATCTAATTATGACTGTCATTTTGTAATGATCATCTGAGGAATGAGTCATCATCAGTCGGTTTCACTTGCTTTATTAGACATGTTTCTTCCCTTTATTGGATTATTCACATTACCGAGATAGCTGTGGAATGATTGACATCCTGTTAGGAAATATAGCACAATAAGCAAACCTCTTGTTTTCTCTATAATGCAGAGGAAGCATATTACTTCTCAGTTCAGTTTGTTAATCTACTTCATTTGGGTTACTGTTTCCTTCTCAAATAAACTTGCAAAAATTATCTTTCTGTTTGGGAGCAAAAACACACAGGGCTATTCAATAAAAGTTAAAAATGGTGCTAATTTTGCCCAAACCAATCAGATCTTAGCTTTCAAATGTTAAATCATATCTGATTGGTTGGGGCAAAATTAGCAACGTTTTTAACGATAAGAACTTTTATTAAATCTCCCTAACAGTGTTTATGTTAGACCACATAGAAAGAAAACAGCACTGAGCAGCACAATTACGAAAGCTTTAATTAATGGGTTTATTTAGTGTAAACTCACACAATGCATCTCTCAAGTGCTAACAGATTTCTTTGTACTTTTTATTCTACACTTTTAATTCCACAACCCAGATACCCCAAATTCTGATAAACATTTTTCACACACCCTGGTTTAAATAATAGTTGTAAACTCTAAAACTACTTTTGTGTGCAGTAAGGAAAGGAAAACTAGATTGCTGCCTTATCATCCCCAAAAAGTAAATATTGTATGTATTATTCACTGTATTAGCTTGTGATGGTTTCATGTCATGGTGTATTCAAATTATTTTTATTTTTCAGGGAGATAAAGAAGCTGAACTTGGTCTTCCCTTTTCTCCACTCTGTGACCGCAATTCAACTATGGTTGCCCAATCACAAATAGGTAAGTAAAATTGGTCTCATATGGTTATAATTAAACTACCCTTCAGATTTGGTGATCCTGACGAAGTCCTGTTGAGGTAATAATTGTGCATTTGTCGTGGCAGCATCCAAGCTCCTCCATAAGCTCAAGTGATTTTCATGGATACTGTGATGGAAGGTATAAATAGAATATCTGGGTGAAGAGGGCAGGGCTGTTATATAGGGTCTCCATTGGATGTAGGACGGTGTCATTGATATTTGGAGAAATCAGGTTCACGCAGAATTTTACCTGCATACTTACCTCTCCCAGTCATGTTTGTGATATATAGCTTTTGTTGCAACTTGCAGCAGATCTGTTAATTTACTTTATGTTCATAATAACTGTGGTTTAAACAGAGTGCATAGTTCAGTATTTATATTTAGATACAGACCTCAGTGGCACTCCAGTCTCATTTTTAAGCAGGTTGCAACCCGGCAGATAATGCATACAGGTAGAAAGGTCAGAGCACTCTTCTGGACTTTGTTACAAAAAAACAACATCATGTTTGTTACATCATATCAACGTATTTTGGACATTTTGTAGTCGTCATCTGGATTACGATACAGGTGAAATACACCTCCTTATAAAACCTAAGACACTGCCCCTATTGTATTCCTAAGTGATCCTAAGTGTACACTACCTACATGTTGTGTTAAGGGATCACTTAGCACATGGGAAGACAAAATGTGGCAGGGGTCTTGTCAGTTTTGTCATCTGCTGAGGACAGCACCTGACATGCATTAAAAAAGACAAACCAAGGTCAAGCAAGGCAAACAGAAAGACCATTATGGCAAAAAGGTGATACCGGTAGATATGGAACCTTTTTCTAAAAATGTATCCAAAGCAGCGGAAGGCCAGGATAACTGAGGAAGGCTTCCATTTCAGTTTTTGGATCCCATTCGCCGACTAGTCATCGGATGGGAGGCATTTGTGCAATTTAAAATCAGTTTCTCAAAATGTACATATAACTAGTCAAAATCTTGGAAAGGAAATGTCTTTAGGCAGGATAGCATGCCCCTTTGATGCCCTTTCACTAAAAAGTTTAGAGTATCCCCACTGGGCTTAGTACCCAAAAAAGAAGCTAATTCCTTCTGGCTGACTCATCACTTATCTTTCTGGCTATATGCATCTTTCGATAAGGCTTTGGATTTTTTTTAGGCCCAGTGGTAAGGGCATCTTATTATCGAAGGTTTATATACAGTCGCCCTTCTGGCTGCTGCCCATTCATCCTGAAAGCAACCAGGGAGGAAAAGTTTTATTACAACTGATGTCTTCCAATGGGATGCAATATCTCCTGTCACTACTTTGAGATATTTTTATAATGGCCAGTTGTGAAGGTATCAGGATTTAAACATATTTTAAGTCCCCCCCTTCCCCTGGACTTAATCGTCATCTTCAAAGAAATTTGCTACCGAAATTTATAAACTAACATGGAGATTCAATAAAAGTTTTTGTCGTTAAAAATGGTGGTCATTTTGCCCCAACCAATCAGATATTATTTAACATTTGAAAGCTAACATCTGATTGGTTGGGGCAAACTTAGCATTTTTTACGATAAGAACTTTTATTGAATAACCCTGTAAGACTCTGCCAAAAAGTTACAATTCAGCCGGAAATATTTTGCCCCAATAAGCCCAATAATTGGTTTTAAATTATTCAACCAAAGCTCCTTTTTTCTTTAAATACCATTCTAGTTTAAACAGTTTCAGGGAATAATGCTCACACTGGTTAATTGGTGTAGAGCCAGGTTTATTGTATATAGTTCTTATCTGCCTGTAAGTCTAATGTATAACATAAACAACTTTAGCTTAATCCTCCTAGACACTGTTCATAATGATGTGATGTGTCAATTATATCTGCAATGTTGTGTCTTGGTCTGACTTCATTCCCCCCCCCCCCCCCCCCGTGCTGAAACATGACACCTAACAAACCTAAATTATTAACTTGGAATGTTAGGGGTCTCCAAAGCAAGGTTAAACAAACAGCGGTGCTACAACATGTTAAAAAACAATGCGCCAACATAACTGTACTCCTAGGAACTCACCTATATGGCCAGCAATAACTAGCTCTAAAAAAAACCTTGGATTGGATGGGCCCAGCCCTCCTCCACCTGTTCCAGAGGTGTAGCTTTGTTAATTTCTGATACAATACGATTCAACCTGGTGGACCTGAGGTTAGCCAGACAAGGCACTTACATACCAAAATATGTAACAAACCTCTGCGTGTTCTGGCATTATATATTCCCCCACCCTTTGCTATGTCAACACTACAAGCTGCCATCCAATTTCTAGCTGACCACCCCAATATCCCCTCCATATTGATGGGCGATTTTAACATGGTAATGGACAGGACCGCCTTCACCCCCCTGGTTGGACCCCCCCCCCCATCCCATTACCCGATTTGGCAGAACTATGCAATCCCTTTTTCTAATAGATGCATGGCGAACATGTCACCCGACAAAAGGGAATTCTCCTGTTTCTCAGGATCTCACCATGTCTCGCATCAACATTATCTTTATACACACAACGATCACACCTAGGCTATTAAACTCAGGCTTTGCCACTAGAATCTTATCAGATCATGCTCCCTTTTGGGTGGAACTGGCATGGCTGGCTACCCTCCCCCAAACCTGCTAATCCATTTTGGCTCCGCCTCATGTCGGAAGATGTAGACCTCTCGACCGAGTGGGAGCACTTCTTCACCAGGAATGATGGCACTGCTGCTAAAATATCGGGGTATCGGGGTGGGAAACATTGAAAATCTATGCAAAAATGACCCTCAGCTCCACTATCAAAAAACTAAAACAAAAATCAGCGAAAACTGAATATAGTCATGCCAATGATTAAGGACCGCATGGTCTGAAACGTGTCAGGCGAGGTGGAATAAAGCATTTTGAATTCACTGCATATAGTCTGGTTCTCTTTCCTTGTGAATCCGGTTGGTGTGGGCCTCCATGTTTGATGAAACTGAATGTAGGGCCTCAATTGCAGTCCAAGCAGCTCAGACAGAATTTCTAAATAACCCAACTCCAAACACCGCTGACGCACTTAAACTACGAGCTAGGGAGATTGACGGAATACACAAATCCAAATCACAAAAAACCTTGTACTTTAGATCACAATCACACTTTGAGCATGGCAAACATTGTGGCAAACATCTGGCCTACATGGCAAATAACAAGCACAAACCACCAACAATTATTAAACTACTCTCACCATAAGGACAAATCCCCACTGACCCATTACTGGTATCACAACACTTGGTTGAGTACTACACCAAGATATACACCTCAACCCTGAAGCACACCCCTGAAGAAATCCACAACTTCTTGAGCCCAATACACCTCCCACACGCCCCCCCCCAGGCATGCCTTGAACCCTATCAGCAAAATTGAAATTCAACAAAACATCTCCCTAATTCCACACCACAAAACACCAGGTACAGGTGGCCTACCAGACAAATTCTACACTACATTCCCGGAATCCCTATCCCCAAAGCTCTTATCACTGTACAACTCGATGTTCACCACCAACAATATCCCCCAATCCATGCAAGAAGCTCTCATAATTCTCATCCCCAAACCGGGAAAAGACCGCCTACTCCCCGAATACTATAGCTCTATTTCCTTATTACAGGTAGATATCAAAATACTCACCAAGCTTTTGTCATTAAGACTCAATAAATACATAACCTCAATCAAACACACAGACCAAACGGGGTTTATCCCTGGAAAAAACACTTCACTCGTAGACTCTTTGCAAATCTGGGATCAAATCATGATGAAATAGGTTCCAGATGTATAGTCTTACTTGACACAGCACGAGCCTTTGACTCGGTGGAATGGCCCTTCCTTTGGCAATTCCTACAAAATTTTGGATTCAGCCCTAACTTTATAAAATGGCTCCAAATTCTATATACACATCCCAAGGCCAGCATCTTAGCAAACAACATAGTATCACCCCTCTTCTCACTAACCAGAGGCACTCGCCAAGGCTGTCCATTATCACCCCTATTATATGCTATGGTAGTGGAACCGCTTGCAGTTCAACTACGCACTCACCCAAGTAGCCGAGGCCTCACAAAAGAGGGCTCTACCTAGCCGACCAGGGCGTATCTCTCCAAACATCACTACATCCAAACATCACTACAGGTAATCACGAAATACGGAGAATACTCTGGACTTTTAATAAACTGAAAAAAATCCCAAATCCTAACACTTGACAGTTTTCCACCAGAGGCCCCTCTAGTCCCATCACCCCTGAACAGAACAACCTCCATTAAATACTTAGGCATCAATGGGCCCTATTTATAAAAGATCGATATCGTATCGTAAAATACCGATCGTTATCGTAAAATAACGACCGTTTTTTTACCGATAACGACCGTTATTTACCGATATCGTTAAATACCGGTCGTTATTTACCGATAACGGTCGTTATTTACCGATAACGGTCGTTATTTACCGATAACAGTCGTTATTTACCGATAACGTTCGTTATTTACCGATAACGGTCGTTATTTACCGATAACGACCGGTAACGGTAAATAATGGTCGTTATCGGTAAATAACGGTCGTTATCGGTAAATAACGGTCGTTATCGGTAAAAACCCGGTTGTTATTTTACGATAACGATCGGTATTTTACGATAACGATACCGATCTTTTATAAATAGGGCCCAATATATCAAGACATGAATTGGATTTCATCCCTCTTAACATTGAACCCCTCATCGCCCTAGTTAAATCCAAAACACAAGTCTGGTCCAAACTACCCCTCGGGTGACAGGTTGTGCAAACATTATCAAAATTATTTTTTTTTGCCCAAAATTCTATACACTCTGTGGCATTCTCCCATATTCCTACCCATGAAATACTTTGAAGTATTAGAGACAATACTCAAATCCTTCATTTGGGGCACAGGACAACACAAATTAAAGTGGGCCGCCCTGAAAAACCTCTCCGACCTGGGTGGACTTGCTGTCCCAGATCTAAGGATATGTTATTTAGCAGCACAACTTTCCCATTTATACCACTGGTCCCAAGAAGAAGATAATAGAATGTTTACCTTGTTGAATGTCCCAAATAGAAATATTAATCTTGGCACTCTCAACTCTATTGCTAGAGGATACCGGGGAATGTACTTGGTCAATACACCACATCCTCTCCTAGTTCAAACCTTGATAATCTGGGATTTAGCAATTAAACTGCTGAACATCCCAGAGACTCACCTTTATGGTTCAACAAATACTCAAAATTTATTTTACAGGAATTTGAACTACCCAACACCCTGTTTTTCAGATACCTCCAAATGCGACATGCATTCTAGACACAGTTCAGGGGGGAAAAAACGTACTTCGTCAAAGTGTTAGCCCTCAGGGCTAATCTCCAAACTATATCATGGTCTCCGACTTCCCTCGGCAAGTACGTTTGCCCAGCGGAAAAAGACAACATGGGAAGTGGGGCCTACAGACAGAGAGGATTGGACAGAAGCCCTAGCGGCTCATACACTAGTGTCACTCAAAATCTCTGACAATTTGACCCAATTGTATATACTTCACAGAGCATACAGTATCTCACCCCAGTTCATCGCTCACATTACAGACCTAACTATCACCCACATTGCCCAAAATGCTTACTAGTCCCTGGTAGCTTTTACCACATGATTTGGGAATGCCCTAAGATGCAACCACATGGGATCTCTGGTGTGTTTAGACCCTAAAATCTGCCTCCTTTGTATTATGGAAGAATCAGTGCCTGATAAAATCCTCCGCATATTCCTCAGTGAAACCCTATTTCATGCCAAAAAGCTTATTTCCCTGACCTGGATCCAGGCAGCCCCTCCCTCATTGTCAAAGTGGAAAAACACTATCAATACAACCCTCCCCCTTAAGAATTGATTTATGCCCACGAGGCTGCCCCACAAAGTTCAATGAAATATGGTCTGGATGGGAAACATCCCAACACTAGAGATGTCCGAACTTCGAAAAATCCGGTCCGCGCGAGGATCCGCGGATTTTCGAAAAAATCCGTAAATTCGAAAATCCGCGAGCGGACCCGTTAAAACGTATTAAAATGAAAGTTCGGCAAAATCCGCATTAAAAGTGGTCTAAATAGCCTTGGTAATGTTAACTTAATCACTCAGGGACCTGGGTAATGTCCTTAGAAACACGTATCAATGCCTACAATACCTAAAAATTACAGTCCGCTAGCGAGAACAGTATTTTTCGAAAATACGAGGATTTCCGTAAAAACGAGGATCTCCGTAAAACCGAGGATTTCCGTAAGTCCGCGAATCTCCGTAAAAACGAGGATTTCCGTAAAAACGAGGATTTCCGTAAGTCCGCGAATCTCCGTAAAAACGAGGATTTCCGTAAAAACGAGGATTTCCGTAAAAACGAGGAACCGGAACTTCCTGCCTATCAAAATGGCCAGTGCTGCAAGGCAACTATATGCCCTGAACTACCTCCCATCATGTGCGGCGCCGGAGGCGCAGAATAATGGAGGGGCTACAGCGCCGCATCCTGCGACGCTTCGGATACCAGACCACTGTCTCTACCCTCCAGAGGCAGTGGTCAGACCTCAAGAGGCAGAGGCCTCAATATGTGGCTGCCGTTCGGCAAATGATAGAAGGCAAGTATACTTTTTATTATATTACTGTATTATAATACGTAGTAAAATATTTTAATTCACTTCTGACAAAAACATATTTATATATATATATGTTTTTAAAAACATCAATAATCCTTAAATTTGGCTTGAGAGAGAGAGAGAGATCCAAGTTCTTTGTATTTCTCATTCACTGGTTATTATTACATTATTATTATTCTTGTATTATTCAATATCAGCCCTATTTAAAGGGTAAGTAAAGTCAAAAAATAAATCACTGAAAAGTGACTTTATTTAACATAACACCTATAAATTTAAAATGATACCCACACATAGACACACTTGGTGGCCCACCCTTCCATTTCCATGGCAGCCTTATTTAAAGGCTAAGTAAAGTTAAAAATGAAATCGATCATTAAAAATTGATTTCTTTTTATCTTATAAATGCACACTGATACCCACACATAGACACAGTTAAACACACTTTATGGCCCACCCTTTTAGTTACATGGCAGCCCTATTTGAAGGGAAAGTAAAGTCAAAAATAAAATGTTGATCAATTATTAAAAATTGATTTATACACTCCAAAATTAAAAATGTTGTGTTACCCACAAAATCTATACAGATACAAGTACACACGCTACTGATGCTCCCCTACACCCACCAACTTTCCCTTTCCGTGGCTACAATACACACAATAAAAAAATAAGTACTTAGCAGAATAAGGTATGAAATCATTGCCATAGAAATATGATTGACTTTATATGAAACTAAATATTGCCTTATTTAATCTGTATTTTCAAGCAGAATTCAAAGTATATAATTAAATATTTCCTTTAGATATATCATTCATTATGTATTTTTTATTTTAATTTGCAGGGGAATCTCCTCGGATACCCCACCCCACCACCGGCCCGCCAGAGGAAGAATGTAAGTGCGCCTATTGAAAAAAAAACATTTTTCTAAATCTTTCATTTGTCCAAGGCCACATTACAGGGCACACGAGCCCTCCAGAAACAAGCGCGTGTTTCCGGTGTGTCATGTGTATTGCCATGTGAGTGCAGTACGATAGCATAATGTGCAAAAATTGAGGATCACATTAATTGTGCCACAACTAGTGTGGCTTTTTAACACGTTGATATGTCCAAGCCTTTATCAAAATGTTTGCATAATTTTTTTCAACTTCTCCGAGAATTGTTTTAGTAAATGTATTTGAACATTTAATGACAGTGAGAGTTAAAATAAATTTCCTTTTTTTTTAGCACTACCACCAACTAGCCCTCAGGCTACGGGCAGCCCATTGCCCCCTCCGGGCAGTCCCTTGCCCCCACCGGGCAGTCCACCCCCCAAGAGAGGAGGAACGGGGACCAGCCAGACACGTAAGTGCATCCTAAGCAATTTTTTAATCTTTTTATTGACTGATTGTCAGCAAATAATTAGTGAAATTATCATTGATAATTAATTGAATTTTATTATTTCACTGATAAAAATTTTCGAAAATAAAAAAGGAAACAAAACTATTAATTTGGCTTGAGAGACAGAGCTTTCATTTCTCATCCCATTTATTGTCCCCAACTCCCATTGTTTGGGCTGTAACTTGTCCCTCAGTTTTAAGCTTAAGTCACGAAATTCGGTCCAAAAAGTCCAAAATTCCAAGAAATGTTCACTACATAGCCTTTTAGGAAATGTTCTTATAATATATTACTATGGATTGGACGGTGATTGTTGAAATAAAACATTTTTTTTTCTAGAGCAGGACCAGCCTCTACAGGCCCTCCACCCTCTCCACCCCCTCCACCCTCTCCAGCCCCTCCAGGTCCTCCACCCTCTCCAGCCCCTCCAGCACCTCCTGCCTCTCCAGTCACTCTGGCGGCCATGCTTGAGAATCTAAGTAAATCATATTAACGTTAATGAAATGTTTATACAAGACTATTAATATCTGTATTTTCCCAGTGTAAAATCCACGCTACATGATGCAAAATTGGGTACTGTGGGTTTGACAATGCTTTATGGGGCTGCACCACTTCACAAAAATTTTGTATGTAGCACAGTCCTAGTGATACAAAACCAAGAATGTTCTGATACAATTAGCAATAAACGTAATGTTTTAAGCCAGCATTACCTCTGCTGTTTATCAGTGATCCCCATGATGCAATAATATCGCTTTAAGTGAAGTTCAGTGATAATATATATACTTTTAAGGAAAAAAGAGCAGTATTTATCCATCCCAATTACCTTAATCTGCCCATTCAGCAATCAGCATTGTGTCTGTGTATAAATAAATGCAACGGAATAATGACTTCTGTTTGCAGACACCTAATAGAGACCGTTATGGTCTTGCCCTTGACCCAGCGCCTGGGTTGATTCAGTTGCTCAGTAGAGATCTGGCATGTGTAACCCATCCAACAGCCAATCAGTAGAAATCACTGTTACCATAACTAGGTATATAATATAAACTAAGAATTTAGAAATAATGATATCTTATTACTGAGCTTTCTTTTTATCACATACCGCAACATTATAGCATTGCAGTACATGTAGTGTAAGTAGTTATCAGGTGCAAAATTGCATCTACGCATGGTGCTTTAGGAAATGTGCTCGAACATCCTCATTTTCTCAATATCTTCCTCCACAGAACTACAGAGCATGCGGCGGGAGATGCGCCACATGGTGCGGCGCCTGGACCGCCGCCTAGACCGCCGCCTGACCAGACTGGAGAGGAGGGCACCCAGTAACCCCCTTTTTTTTTTGTTTGTTATTTTTTGTACATAGTTTTTTTTTTTAAATTTCATATAATATATATAATAAAAACAGTTCTGAAAAAAAAAATGTTGGGCTTTATTTTTCGATATATAAATTATTCAGATAGATTCATAATCAATTTTTATTTGAAAAATTACAATACACATATCTATTTAGCTAGCTATATGTCTGGTACTTATAATTGTATATAACTTACCATTAATGCCATTAACACCACCACATTGGCCACATTCCCCATATAGTAGTTTGCACACAACAAGGCAAAGAAGGCGATGGGGGTATGGTTTAATAATGTCCACTGCGGTTTGCCACCATGTTGTGGGGCCAGGCGCTGGCCCCACGGACATACCCCTCACCTCATTGGCTACTCTCCCTCAGAGTATGATCGTGCAAGGGAAAGCAGGTGAAAGGGTAAGGCTTCGTAGGAACAGCACCATTGAGTTACAGCAGGCCCACTGCAGTTTGCCACCATTATTGTGGGGCCAGGCAGGCTTGGCCCCACTGGACATAACCCCTCACCCCATTGGCTACTCTCCCTCAAGATATGCATTGTGCTAGGGAAAGAGGTGAAAGGGTAAGGTTCGTAGGAACAGCAGCATTGAGTACAGCAGGCCCACTGCAGTTGCCACCATTGTTGAAGAGCAGAGCAAGCTTGGCCCCACTGGACATACCCCTCACCTCATGGCTACTCTCCTCAAGATATGATCGTTGTAGGGAAAGCAGGTGAAAGGGTAAGGCTTCGTAGGAACAGCAGCATTGAGTACAGCAGGCCCACTGCAGTTTGCCACCATTGTTGAAGAGCCAGGCAAGCTTGGCCCCACTGGACATACCCCTCACCTCATTGGCTACTCTCCCTCAAGTATGCATCGTGCTAGGGAAAGCAGGTGAAAGGGTAAGGCTTCGTAGGAACAGCACCATTGAGTTACAGCAGGCACACTGCAGTTTGCCACCATTGTTGTGGGGCCAGGCAAGCTTGGCCCCACTGGACATACCCCTCACCCCATTGGCTACTCTCCCTCAGAGTATGCATCGTGCAAGGGAAAGCAGGTGAAAGGGTAAGGCTTCGTAGGAACAGCACCATTGGTGTTACAGCAGGCCACCTGCAGTTTGCCACCATTGTTGAAGAGCCAGGCAGGCTTGGCCCCACTGGACATACCCCTCACCCCATTGGCTACTCTCCCTCAAGATATGCATCATGCTAGGGAAAGCAGGTGAAAGGGTAAGGCTTCGTAGGAAACGCAGCATTGAGTTACAGCAGGCACACTGCAGTTTGCCACCATTGTTGAAGAGCCAGGCAAGTTGGCCCCATGGACATACCCCTCACCCATTGGCTACTCTCCCTCAAGGTATGCATCGTGCTAGGGAAAGCAGGTGAAAGGGTAATGCTTCGTCGGAACAGCACCATTGTGTTACAGCAGGCCCACTGCAGTTTGCCACCATTGTTGTGGGGCCAGGCAGGCTTGGCCCCACTGGACTATACCCTCAAACCCATTGCTACTCTCCCTCAGAGTATGCAGTCGTGCAAGGGAAGCAGGTGAAAGGGTAAGGCTTCGTAGAACAGCACCATTGAGTTACAGCAGGCACACTGCAGTTTGCCACCATTGTTGAAGGGGCCCCACTGGACATGGCCCCACTGGACATGGAGTACGCTCTCGGGCAGGCAGGATAGACCCAGAGCTGAAAACATTAGCCACAGAGTAGCTGTGCGGCTGTATGAGATGGTCAGAGAGGTGACACCACAAAGGTGCCTCATGGAGAGAGAACGAAGATCAAATATGGAGTACTGCTCTCGGGCCAGGCAGGATAGACCCAGAGCTGAAAACATTAGCACAGAGTAGCTGTTGCGGCTGTATGAGATGGTCAGAGGAGGTGACACCACAAAGGTGCCTCATGGAGAGGACGAAGATCAAATATGGAGTACTGCTCTCGGGCCAGGCAGAGGATTGACCCAGAGCTGAAAACATTAGCCAAGAGTAGCTGTTGCGGCTGTATGAGATGGTCAGAGTAGGTGACACCACAAAGGTGCCTCATGGAGAGAGAACGAAGATCAAATATGGAGTACTGCTCTCGGGCCAGGCAGGATAGACCCAGAGCTGAAAACATTAGCCACAGAGTAGCGTTGCGGCTGTATGAGATGGTCAGAGTAGGTGACACCACAAAGGGTGCCTCATGGAGAGAGAACGAAGATCAAATATGGAGTACTGCTCTCGGGCAGGCAGGATAGACCCAGAGCTGAAAACATTAGCCACAGAGTAGCTGTTGCGGCTGTATGAGATGGTCAGAGTGGTGACACCACAAAGGTGCCTCATGGAGAGAGAACGAAGATCAAATATGGAGTACTGCTCTCGGGCCAGGCAGGATAGACCCAGAGCTGAAAACATAGCCACAGAGTAGCTTGTGCGGCTGTATGAGATGGTCAGAGTAGGTGACACCACAAAGGTGCCTCATGGAGAGAGAACGAAGATCAAATATGGGAGTACTGCTCTCGGCCCGGCAGGATAGACCCAGAGCTGTGAAAACATTAGCCACAGAGTAGCTGTTGCGGCTGTATGAGATGGTCAGAGTAGGTGACACCAAAAAGGTGCCTCAAGGAGAGAGAACGAAGATCCAATATGGAGTACTGCTCTCGGGCCAGGCAGGAATGACCCAGAGCTGAAAACATTAGCACAGAGTAGCTGTTGCGGCTGTATGAGATGGTCAGAGTAGGTGACACCACAAAGGTGCGTCATGGAGAGAGAACGAAGATCAAATATGGAGTACTGTTCTCGGGCCAAGTAGGATCGACCCAATCTTAGAAAATTAGCCACAGAGTAGCTGTTGTCGCTGAGCATTGTTATTTCATAACCTGAATGCAGTAGGCAAGGTAGGACCATATATGGCCCTGCCAATAAGAAAATTAGCCATTTGCCAGCTAAGCTGGCATCAGCTAAGCCTCTAGGTGGAAAATGAGGCGGAAGGAGCAGTATGGGTGGCCAGGGGCAGGAGGCCTTAGTCACGGGCATCAGCAATAGGGGTGCTGTATTGAGATGTGATCCACGCCTCATTCATCTTGATGAATGTAAGGCGGTCCACATTCTCAGGGGAGAGACGGGTCCTCCTCTCCGTTACAACACCCCCTGCTGCGCTGAAGGTCCTCTCCGAAAGAACACTGGATGACGGGCATGAAAGGACCTCGATGCATACTGTGCCAACTCGGGCCAGATATCAAGCCTCGCCACCACCCAGTAGTCGTGGATCCTCAGTCTCTGATGTGGCTACACCGGCCCTGGATCCGATGTAGTCGGTGACCTGGCGACTGAGGTTGCCTGGTGGAGTTGCCAGTGTGGGCCTGGCAACTGTGGCTGGAAGAACAGCCTGAAGTGGCCGCGAGGCCGCCTCCAGTACTGCTGCTCCTCCTGTCAGGCACAGGGGGACGTGAGCCCTGTTGATCCCAACATCAGGTGCTGTAGGCCTGCCAGACACTGGGAAGGCAGAACAGAGGCAACGTAGCAGTGTTGCCTCATAGTGCTGCATCTAATTCCCTCTGAGATGCGGGGATAAACTCCGACACTTTACCCTTATAGCGGGGATCTATAAGGGTGGCCACCCAGTACTGCTCCTTCTCTTGATGGCTTAATCCTGGGGTCCTTGCGAAGGCATTGCAGCATGAAAGAGCCCATGCGCCGCAAACTGCCTGCCGCAGAGGACCCCATGTCCTCGATGTCACTGAGGACAGTAGTGTCGGGCTCAACCTCTCCCCAACCACGAATGACTGTGGTACTTGGGAGGGTTGAGATGTCCCCCTAGAGAATGCCCCATTTCCCCTGGTCCAGGTCACCAAATCCCCCTCCTCATCATCGGACGGCTGCTCTGCACCGTGAGTTCGGGCTCGGAAAGCATCACGGTGTCGGCGTCCTCCTCTTCCAGTGCCTGCTGCTCGACAGCGAGTGCCCTGTCGAGTATGCCGCGCAGAGTGTGCTCAAGGAGGAACACCAGGGATGGTATCCGCAAGTGGGCATCATTGCGGCTTACCATCCTGGTGGCCTCCTCAAATGGCGCGAGCACACGGCAGGCATCTCTAATCAGCAGCCACTGCCTGGGTAACACGCAAACCCAGGTCCCCAGAGCCTGATCTTGCCTCGTACTCGTACAAGTAGTCTATGATGGCTCGCCTCTGCTGGAGAGCAGCCTCAGCAGCATCATAAGACTAGAGTTCCAGCGGGTGGGGTGTCACAAATCAGGCGGTTCTGCGGGCAGACCATTCTCTGCTGAAACTCGGCCAGACGAGCTGTGGCCGTGTATGACCGCCTGAAGTGACGGACACCCTCCTAGCCATCCTCAGTACCTCCTGGAGACCAGGGTACTTGGGAGGAACCGCTGGACGACCAGGTTGAGAACGTGTGCCAGGCAGGAACAGTGTGACTCTGCCCATGCGAAGGGCAGACAGGATATTGGTGCATTGTCACACGACCTTGCCTATTGAGAGGTGGTGTGGGGTCAGCCACCTCTCAACCTGCCCTTGCAGTGCTGCCAGCAACTCGGCCCCGGTGTGGCTCCTATCACGAGGCACACAAGCTGCAACACTGCATGGACCGTCTCGCCTGGCACGAAGCATAGGCTCTGGGGGGCACGGAGCTGTCGGGAAGAGGGCTCACCGGATGAGGAGGGGGGGGTGGAGAACTGGCGTATCACCAATGCGTGGTGGTACCACCATCTCCCCACTTGCGCTCCGTGCCGCGTCTCTGCCGGCTAGCAGAGTGACCATTGGGCGGTAAATGACACATACCGCCCCTGGCCGTGCTTGCTGGACCAGCGTCCATAGTAATGTGGACACACTTGCCACACTGTGGTCCAGCGAAGCAGAATATTGCCCTGCAGATGGTCGTGCAGGGCTGGTAATGCCTTCTGGCAAAGTACCTACGGCCAGGGACCTGCCCATGTGGTGTGCCAATGGCCACAAACTCCCTGAACGCTGCACTGTCTACCAGGCTGAAAGGTAGCAGCTGCACCGCCAGGAGTTTGGCTAAGCCGGCAGTGAGACGGGGCTTGGGGGTGACTGGGGGACAGTTTCTGCCTCCCGTCCAACAACTGGGGAAGAGAGACCTGCCTTTTAGCTGACGCTCCAGCAGCCGTGTCAAGAGGCCTCTTAACACCGCGTGCTGGGGCCAAAGGCTGCCTCTCCTCCCTAACTTCCACCGAGGAAGCAGTGATGGGGCCGGAGGGGGAGGAGGAGGAACGGTGGCTACCTGGGCACGAGGTAGGGAACGTGTGGGTGCTGCACGTTCCCTGTCCGCTGCTCCCACCGGGCAAAGTGGTGCAGAATCATATGCCTCCTATAGAGGAGGTGCCCAAATGTGATGTGGTCTTCCACAGGCCAACACGTTGCAGGCACAAACTTGCACACTGCAACGTGCTGTCACCTGGAGCCAGTGAGAAGAACTCCCACACCGCTGAGCCACCGACACGATCGGAGCAGAGGTCACCTGCTGCTGTGGGGCACTGGCACCAGTCTCATTGGTGCCGTACCTCCACGTGCACCACTAGGTGCACTGCCTTGCCCCGGCCCCTGCCCCCAGTCCTGCCTCTGGGTTAGGATCGTGCTCATGCTCTGAGGGACATCCCTCAGAGACACTATCCTCCTCCTCCTCTCTCACAGAGGGCACCCATGGACGATCGGTGACCTCATCGTCCACTTCCACCTCCTCAATACTGGAGGCTGCATCACTAACAGCAGCAGCATCTGGAACCTCACCCCCTGCATTAGTTCCCTGGCTGCTCACAGACTGCTGCGTGACACGTCAGCCTCTGTCCCCCGTGCAGAGCATTTCCTCCGCCCTGGGCGACAGGAAAGATTGTGCATCAGTGCACAGCTCCTCCTCAAGCACACTAGCCCCACACATAGTGTGCGAAAACATATCTGAGACTCCTCCTCCGGATCCCCGAGGTACGGGCCATGTGGGCAACGAACTCCTGATAGAGCGGATCAGGTTTCCGCCCACCGTAGGAGCCTCAGGTGAGGAAGGAGCAGGCACAATATCTACAGTAGCAGCTCGGCTGCTCTGTGCCTGTGAGGAGGTGGATGAGGAAGGCTGGGTAATCCACTCTACTACCCGCCTTCCTTGATCAGAAGGGATAGCCCTAGCCCGGCTACCCCTAAAAATATCGGGCACGGTAACCCGGCTGCCCTGCGAAGGGCCAGGTAGCTCCTGGCCAGAGCCTTCAGTAGGCTCTCCTCTGCCTCTCCTCTCCCTCTCCCTCCACGTGCAGAAGCACCCCTGCTCCGGGTCTCCCTCTTGCCCTGCCAGGCATTTCCCTCTCCCAAATACCCCCCAAAATTAATATATATAATATAATATACACACACACACACACAAAACACAAAAGACAAAGAACAACAAACACACACAGAAGCAAACAAAAATAAACAAAAGCTTTTTTTTTTTTTTTTTTTTTTTTTTTACACTAAAAGCACAAATAGGACACAGACACAACTGACAGCAAACAGCGATCAGACAGCAAAAGCTGTGATTGCTGCTAAAGGCCAGCACTGTCAGCTACACAAACACACAGACACTGAACACAGATACAGAAAGACAAACAAAAAAACAGGACACCTAGACCTCTAAAAGGTCTAACACAAAATTTGTCCAAAGGACTTACAGGGGGGTTAGTCCTTAAAAGGACTTTGGGTCTCACAAAGTTAGTCCTTAAAAGGACTGTTGGGTCTCAAGATGTGTGAATACAGGGGTGGGTAACAACAAGTGCTAAACCACCACACTGAAATCCACACACAGAAAGCTCAAAAAGCTCAAAAAGCGCAAAAATCTTCTCCAACTCTACACTGTCAGGTCTCCACTAAACACACTCCAACACACGACAAAATGTCGCCTGTGAAGCAGCCTTTATTACCCAGGGGGGGTGGCAAATTAATGTTAGCTGCATTGGCTAATTTGGGTATGTGGCTTGCTCCGTCTTGAAATAAGCCCCAAAAATTCGAATTTACAAGAATGTCTCGTTTTTTTCCGGAAATTTCGTAATTACGAGAATCCTGTAATTACGAGGATCTTCGCGGTTTCCGGGCCCCGGAAGATCGCGGATTCTCGTAATTACGGAGATACTCGATTTTCGAAAATTTTCGTATAAAAAAAAAAAAATCCGCGGTTCGGAAGTTCGGAAGGCGGAAAATCCGGAAAATCCGGAATAATCCGCCGTTCGCGGACGTGATAAATCCGCGGCGGATCCAGGTTCGGGTCCGCGAACCGGCCATCTCTACCCAACACACGTGACGGTTAATTTTTAGACACAATATAAAAATACTAGTTGCTAAATATATGTTTATTTATTGGACTTATCATAGAAACCAAAATATTAGTTATAAGGCTGAATATTTTTTTTTCTAAAGAGTTTTAATGTTTATAAATGTACATAAATTTCATTGAGCTAAAACACAAACTATAATGTATATTTAAAAAGAGCTACAATCTCTGTAATACCAAATGCGGAGTAAGGTGAATCACAATTGAAATTGTATAACTTCCATCACCATTGTCTTGTATTGAAATTCTCTAATTTGTTCTCTAAATAAAATTCCTACGCCAGGAGGGGATTTTAAAAAATTTAAGTCAGTAATGCAAACAACTAGAATACAGTTCTTGGGAATCACGATTGATATGCAGAGGATAAGGTGAATAAGCTTAAGAAATTAATAAGGATAACTATTCAGGCTACAAAAATTACAGTGAGAAAGGTTCAATCATTATTAGGACACCCTTAATTTTGCAACCTGAGTTACTCGATGAGCAGAGCGTTTTTAGTTGAAGGCTAAGTAACAGCATTTGTGGCATGCAAAATCCTTCTTGGCATGTCCATTTAAGCAAAGAGGTAAAAGAAGATCTTTCAGTATGGGAAGGCATCTTAGAGCAATTTAATGGTAATACCAGATGGCAAGAGGAATTAATTTTGTGTGAACACTTATATCTGTTTACAAATGCGGCTGCATCAAAAGTTTGGGGGTGTATTTTGGGGGAAGTTGGTTTTCTGTGGAGTGGCCAAATGTGTGCCAAAATGTCAGTGGTGGATTCGTCCCAGTCCTTTTTAGATTGTTAGTGTGGGTACATAAACTCACACTAACAATGCTTAGTCCTGCATTGGGATACCATGGGGCTGGTTCAAGTTAATAATGGCCTATCACCCAAATCTCAAATTGTAGCAGGTGTTCTGTTCTGAGGTTGATTGTGTTTGAAGCTTTAAAAAGATAAATGGATAATAGAACAGCGCATTGCTGGTTTTAAAGATCCCCTTGCAGATGTTTTGTGATGTTGCGCATGTCGTGACGTCACTCGCGCGGGGTGTCGCATGCGTGCACAGAACATACTGCCCGTGGATTTTTAGACCCAAGCCTGCAACGAGGTCCAGCAAGTCTTGGGGGGCACAGCTCACCTGACTGAAGACATTATCCAAGATGGCCAGACCTTTACTGGGGCATAGGTAGGCTCTGAAGGGACCTAAAAAAAAGGGTGGGGGAAGGTTACAGCTTCCATTAAAACTTGGTTTTTTTTTTTTTTAGTATACTTATACTTTAAGACAGGATATGTTTTTTCAAATTATGATGCATATTGGGGAGGTAGTTTCTGATAGCAAAATTTTCTGATGTTAGTGTAATAGGGGATAAGAGGTAGTTATTGGTAGGCATAGGTAGGGTAAGACTCTCTGGTTGGTACAAGGTAGTATAGGAGGGGCTTGCCCAATTCAAGCACATTCAGATTTTAGGGATTTAAGGGGTAGTCAGGATGGTTCACTTTATCTAAGTTTCAATTTAGTGACTTGCAAAAGGTAGTCAAGGAGTTGGGTTTGGATTTGCTAAACTTCAATCTTGAACGTATTAGGCAGATGGCAGTCTAACAGGGATGAACTGTATGTTAGGCTGCTGCTAGTTGAAAACTTACAAATCTTTTAAAGGTCATAGGCAGCTAGGGTCTGGATCATGGACCATTTATTAGTTTTTTAGGCTTAGCGGAGAGCGGAACAAGTTGAAAACCTGGGTTTTCCAACATTATTAATAATTATTCATTGGTTGGGGAAAAAGGGGGTCGTGGTTGGATTTATTTCCACTGACATCACAGTTAGATATGGATTGGGATAACCCAGATATAGTGATTGTTGATCTGGGGGGGAAATATATAGCCCAATTTAGAAGCATTGACTTTATTAGGATGATGAGGAAAGACCTAGTGCAGTTACATTTTAACTTTTCAGAGGTAGTAGTGGCATGGTCAGAAGTTGTCCCTAGATGGGGGTGGTACTCTGACCTAGCGCTTTCACCCTTTGGAAAAATGTAGGAGAAAGCTTAACCCATGGGTCTTATAGACACGTCGATCTGGAAGATGGGGAAACAGGCCTATATAGCAACAATGGATGGTAAAGACATTTTCTATGTGGGTTGCAGAACATAGTAGAAAAGTGTAATCTGCAATGGAGATTGGCCTCGAACAGTTGCAGGAGTTGTATTTATGGCTAAAGTTGTTAAGAGATGGGCTTCTCACAGGCAGGTCAGTGGCAGTTTGCATTTTGCGGCAGTGACCATTAGGATCCTCCACACGAGTTGCTACATTTCTGTCCAACTATTTTATCATTACTGCACTGGGAATGCCTAGTAGCGGGCATTTTTCCTCTTAACTATGAGGCAATGCTATATTTATTTGGATTTTAAACAAGTGAGTGACAAAGATACAGCACTGAATATCATCTTGAGGTTCTTATATAGTAGGTTATTTGATATAATTATCCTATATAGGCTATAAGTATATGTATCAGTGATCCATATGTTGCACTTTATGTGATTCATGAGTAGAACTTCATAAAGTTCGGTCCGTTTTCGAAATTCCAAACTTCAATAAAAGTTCGAAAGTTCAAATTCGGACCCATTAAAGTCAAAGTCCGGATGATTTACAGCTAAACTAACAATGGTAATTTACCGTAAATGGTTGTGGCACCTGGGAAATTGTTTGGGGAACATGTCACTATCACCAAAACTTTTTTAAACACTTCTTAAACACGAGCGGGCAATTATCAGGTTTGTGCAAGCTACATTCAAAGGTTAAGGGCAATTCGAGGATTACCGAACAATACTTTCGAGGGTTACCAAAAATAGAACCATAAATTCGAGGGTTATCGATACTTTTGAGTATTACCAAAAACAAACAATACTTTTGAGGGTTAGCAAACGACACTTTCTAGGGTTAGTGAAAATGATCCATACATTTAAAGGGGTTAGCAAAACGATCCATACATTCGAGGGTTACCGAAAACTAGCGATACTTTCGAGGGTTACTGAAAATCAAAGTCTGTATTCGAGGGTTAGCGAACGATACATTCTAGGGTTATCGAAAATGATCCGTACACTCGAGGGTTACCGAAAACGAACAATAGATTCGAGGGCTAGCAAACTATACATTCTATGGTTAGCGAACGGCCCTTAAATTCCATAATTTTCGAAAATACAGCAGCGAGTCTGGAAAGTCCGAGAAATCCGGCTCTGGGATAGTTCAAGAAGTCCATCCGTTTGGACTTGTTAAGTTCGACTACTCGGGTTCGAGTTCTAGTCCATCTCTATCCATGAGCAATAATGGTGCACTTTATGAATTGCTTTTGATAGCTTTATGTTGCACTTTATAGTCTCAGGGAGACACACTATAGCACTTTACATGCTGTGTTTAATGTATTACTGCACTTTAAATTCTCTTGGTGTTAATATAGGAGTCTAGGTAATAAAGGTATATATTTTCTGCATTAATCAAGGATCATTGTTTTACTATTTTAGTTTTACCCCTAGCACCATATAGAATAAAGTTGCCCATACACTGCTTAGACAGATGTCCAATCACTTATAAGACAAATGTCCAATCTAAGAACCGCCTAGCACGTTCTTTTATGCAATCAATTTGAGATTACAAAATGAATGGGTCAGATAAGAAAATCTCTAGATAAAAACCGCTGTTGTAAAATGTGGTCTTTAGACATTAGATAGATATCTCAAATTTATCTAATGTCTGTCTAGTATATGGCAAGCTTAACACAGCCACGTTCATAACTGTGCACTCGGAATGCGTTATTTATCTTTGGGAAAGAGATAGTTTTCGTGCATACAAGTTTAATTTTCATGTTCAATAAAGACATTAAAGATGCAGCCTGTTCACCCACTCCTGATTGTTGTGCAAAGCGTGCTTTTGTCAACTATATATTTTACTTGAGTGCTCCAATACTCCCCACTGTGTTTTTTTGATGCTTTAGCACCATCTTGTGTATTTCAAGAAGATGATAATATTGTTAAAAACAGAAAAATATGATATTCTTAGGTTAACACCCCCTACGGCACCCTGCCTGCAACACACAAAAAATACACATTCATGCATATGTGGTTTAATGTGGTTTTCATCATTATCCATTTGCCCATTACAATAAATATGTCTAAATAAAATGCATATGATGTGTTAGGGATATATAGAATTTACTTTTGATCTTCTTAAAAACTCTTATATAAGCTCTGACTATTTAGGTACAGGAGCATTTTATATTCACCTACAATATGTGATATAGTTAAGATTTTATAAACAGGCTGATTGAAGCAGATTATGTACTGTGAACACAATCAGGGTTATTCAATAAAAGTTCTCATCGTTAAAAATGGTGCTAATTTTGCCCCAACCAATCAGATGTTAGCTTACAAATATTAAATAAGATCTGATTGGTTGGGGCAAAATTAGCACCATTTTTAACGATAAGAACTTTTATTGAATCTCCCTGTATGTCTTGTGTTTTACACATTATCGTACAACCTTTTATTGGGAACTGTATGATGAAGGAAAAATATTTTTCAACTGTCCTGTATTAAAGATAGTGCTAAAGCCAAGGAGAGGCCTGGCAGAAGCATTTTTTGTGCTTGTATTCCTCACAGAAACAGTATTGGGAGGTTGGAATTACTAATCCTACCTCCCTGCTCCAGGTACTTTTTATTTTAACACTTTTTATTTTAAAAAGTATATGCACTCTTATTCTCCTTTAAATTAGTATATTGGACATAATAAGGTTTTTGGAACACCATATGTACTACATGATTGTTCTTTCTGTAGGTTTTATTGATTTCATTGTGGAGCCCACATTCACCGTGCTAACAGATATGACAGAGAAGATTGTAGTGCCACTCATTGATGAA
The DNA here is from genome assembly GCA_019447015.1 of Hymenochirus boettgeri. Classification (NCBI taxonomy): domain Eukaryota; kingdom Metazoa; phylum Chordata; class Amphibia; order Anura; family Pipidae; genus Hymenochirus; species Hymenochirus boettgeri. Next base: position 112,963,424 of record CM033474.1, read on the forward strand.
GCTTCACGATCTGGGCTTACAGGATTTAGGCGATCTAGGTAAGCAATAACATTTAAAGTCATTTTTACAATGGTTTCCTTGAGTTTTTTGACTCTCACAGCGGCCACAACGGCCTTACACATAATATATTGTTGTTTATGGGGAAATTGTTTATACAACATTAGTTTAGTAAACAATCACTGTTCCAGATTTATTTTATTAGCATTATGTGTGTGACAAAAGCAATGCAAATTAGGATTAAAACTGTTTACCATATTAATTACATTTATTATTTTAGTTTGAATAGCATTACAACCTCTGAAGTTAAAAGATCAAGTGTGAAGAGCACTGGGTCAGAAGGAAGTGCCTCAATGAACTGTTCCATCCTCACTGTGGACTTTAAAAGTTTTAAGAACACCTGGTATGAAGTTGTACAACTAAACAGAGAAAAGTGGAAGGCTCAAGCTGCAAAAGGTGATTCATTATAGATATTCATTTTAGATTATTATTTTTTGCACTAGCACTTTTAGCTAATTACATTATAGTGAGTATTTAAAAGTAAAATTGAACAAATATAATAATGTTTACTTAAAGGGCAACCATGTTTTTTCGTCCCCACACTTTTTTTTACATACTGAAGCCAATTGATATTCTATTGTTATTTTCTGTAAAGAAGCAAAATACAAGGATTTCAGACTTAATTATAGCTGTCAAAAAGATTGATTGTTGAGGAGCATAGCTACTAATGCAAGCAATGAAGTCTGCTGGTCATGGAGCTACAAGCTACTGAAAGCAGAAGCGTTCAGGAAGCTGTATAGCTGAACATTTTTAGCAATATAATGTCTCACTTATTTCACCTAGAGATGTGGGGCACATTTTAAAGGTAAGACTCACATTTAAACCTAACTTGTTTGTAAACCACAAAAAGCACCCTAGTAGGTATATTTTGGTAACACTCTTAATACTGTGCTGCACGGGCAACTTATAAATAAACTAAGGTCTGTTGGCATAGAAAAAAACAGTAATACATGGATAGATAATTGGTTGTTGGGTTGTGTACAGAGAGTGGTGGTCCATGAAGCTTACAGCTATGTGGTGTGTAGTGCCTCAGGGTTCTGTTCTAGGGACACTTCTTTTTAATCTGTTTCTAAATGACTTAGAAGTGGGTATTGAGAGCAAGGTCTCTGTGTTTGCTGATGACCCAAAACAGTGCAGAACTTTGGAAACTTCAGTTTATGTGCAATTGCTGCAAGCAGACCTAGATAGATTATCAAAATGGGCAGCAGAATGGCAGATGAGATTTAATGTTGATAAATGTAAGGTGATGCATTTAGGGATTAACAATCTTTGTGCCACCTATACTGTAAATGGCTCTGTGCTAGATGAATCTCTGTTGAAAAAGATTTGTTGTTCTAATAGATAACAGAGTTAGCTGTAGCAGGAAGTGCCAGACAACAACAGCTAGAGACAGCAAGATATTGTCTTGTATAAAGAGGGGAATATATTTAACCTTTTTAAAAAGCACTGGTAAGGCCTTTTTTGTAATGTGCGGGTCAGTTTTGTAATACCATTTGTAAAAGGGAAATCCTGGATATAGAAGGCATTCAGAGAAGGGCAACTAAAATAACAAGTGGACTATGCAGACAGATTAGAAAAGTTATGGCCATTTACACTGGAGAAGCCCCGATGGTGTGGGGATATGATTACTTTATATAAATATATTAAAGGACAACTGTATTGCCTCAATGCATTTTTTTAAAAAACTGCTTTCAAAAGAGTAATGGTATGCAACCCTCCCCATATGTTTTTTTCCTGATTTCGAGCTTCTCTCTGCCTTCAATTAGCCACACTGTGAAGGGGGCGTAACAATTCTGTCTGCCTGTAACTGTCACTCAAAACTAGCAGTGAGAAAACACTCCTCCACCCATCCTTGATCAGCTTGATTATGTAGGCTGTATCCTAGAAACCGAACAGTTCAAGTTTGTTTAACTGGCAGAGGAGGAGGAGAGAGGTTGTAACAGACATTCCCACCAGCCAATGACAAGTGATATGTTAATCATGGCCCTGGGCCGTCTAGGAGGTGGGTTTTTAGCATCTTTGCTGTGTGATATCTAAGGGAAGGCAGCACGGTTGTAAATGAGAGTAAGCGATTTCAGCTGCTGGAGGTGTGGACATGTAATGGGGGAGATGTGGTTTTTTTGGGTATTGTTTTCCTTTAATGGGCCATATAATAAACATTGTTCGCCAATTAGTCATATCAAGGAGACTCATGGACATCCTTATGGATTAGAAGAAAATAAGTTTTATCTTCAGATTAGGAAAGGTTTCTTTACAATAAGAATGGCCAAGCTGTGGAACTTTCAGCAGATGTAATGGCGAGTTCATTGAATAGCTTTTAAAATGGGATGGACACTGTCAGGAAAGTGTGTAGGGACTTGGCAAGAATGGGTTAACTATTGGTATTAGTTCTTGCAAAGGACCAATTAAAATACCATTCCACCCTGGAACAGTCCTATTGTTTATATTACGATTAGAGGAGCGTGGAACCAGATCTCCTTTTCCAGAAAATGTGGGGCCGAACCGTATATCTGGAATTCTCTTCAGCTAGGGGTCTGGTGGGTACACTAAGAGGTCATTTTAAGGACAGTCATACATGTAAAATAAATGTATTTCGGTATTGGAATATGTAAGACAAAAACCAATAGTATACTGGTGAATGGGAAGGTATGCCCATCAAAACGATACCCAACATGGAGCCCTTATTCCCTTGCCAAGGCAAGATATTAATATCTTGGGAAATATGGATTACACACAGGTCATGTTTGGTATTGGAGGAATTGATAATTAATACTGGAGAGGAATATCTGGTCAATATCCCAATACAATGTACATATCTACATTTATATGGAATCTGCCTAACTGAGGGGGAATGAATGCTTTTGGCTAGTCGTAAATCTGGACATTCCTAGACACTCCCACCTCATGAGGAGGGGGTAGTTCATCAAATGGTTTAAAAATCCTTGTAGCCCCTATAACTGTGTTCATACTGAGGGGACATGCTAAAACAGTGTGTATGGATCCAATGTTTCTTCCCGCCCCGGGATACAGGACTTCTTCTAGTGAGTAGGGTCTGTGAATATTTTTATCCTTTTAATTTTATATAACTGTTGTACCTATTGTATGTCATTTTATTATAACACCATTTTCTTTTATTTTTGTATTATATGCACTGTCCACCTTTTGGAATATTAAATCTAAAATTGAATAAGTTTTGTTTTGATACTCTAAAAGAACTCAGTTAGCCTCTGATAAGTTTATATGTGGATTGAGTGTTTGGCAGTTTAAATGCTAATTAACTCTGTGACTGCTTGTGAAGGACTGATGCTAATTAACCAGTTAGTTGCTGGAGTGAATGGTGTAGTGTTAACAATTTAGCTGCCAGGATAGGGGTGTGCATAGTCAGTGAGAGTCAAGTGTGTTTTGGGGGCGTCTTTAAGGCCGTAACTTAAAGTAGTGGCAGCAAGTACAGATTGATTGGTCAGATCACGTGCCCAGCGAACTGGTTTCTAAAACTAAAAAATATTGGGAATTACTGGTACTAACACATATAGTGTAGTTTTGGTTGATCCAGAGAACATTTCTGATAGTCATATGGAGTCAGGAAAGAATTTTTTCTCCATGGTTTTTTTTTTTTGCCTTCCTCTAGATCAAGTTGCTAGGTAGGGTTAATGAGTAGGGTATAAAAGTTGGACTAGATTGATGTATGTCTTTATTCAACCTCCATTACTATGATACTACTGTGCGGTATCGCTATTTTTTGCGATACTGCAACTTTAACGATTGGTTTAACGTTTATTATCGGAAATTAATGATAACCATGGTCATACATTTATGGCCACAGTCGTACATTACCGATTACATGCGATATTGCTAAATTGTGATACTGCAGGTTTATAAATATGGCCCTTTGTTTCCATGTAAAGCTTCACATGATGGGTTGCCATATCAGTTCCACGTTTTTGCTTGTAGAACTTATCATTGAACCTGTCCACTAGGGAACACACCTGTTCTGGGTTAAATTCTATTCTGCTTGCAAGGGAGTTTCAAGACAGCACCTTTGACAAAAACTTTTATTATTACAGCAGCCTTATTTTTAAAGTTGCCACTAAAACACATCTTTTCCCCTTTTCTTAATCTTCCATGTGGTGATACCGCTACAGAATTATACGCTCCTACAATGTAGTTATATATATATATATGCAATGCTGTCCTTTTTATGTTCTTAAGACCCATTTTATCAACTGTTAATGAATGCCTTGCACAGTGTACACTCTTTTCAGGCTATTCCCACATGAGATGAAAAACTTGTCTAAAACTGTTTAAATAGGTATACCGTACATATATACTTTTTTTAAAATTAGACTTTCATTTTATTAAACTTCAGTATATAAAATGTTGATCTTTCAGAACATTATACTTTTCATTCAGATTTAAGCAATGCTAACTTGTAATAAGCCTTAAATTTAAAACAGAGGTTTAATTAACTAATTGTACTGCGCTTGTATATAAATGATTATTACCAGTTATTTAGTAGTATATAACTAAAGTATATTTTTGTGATAATGTACAGTACTCTATATGACAAAGCTTTGCACTCTAACAGAGGAATCTGCCGTGAAGGTAAAATATGATACTAAGCAATGATATATAATTAAACTTAGTTTGAGAATCATATTTGCAGAGAAGAATGCGTGCTTTCTTGCAAACTCTGCCTTTTGAATAATTTACCATTATGTATAAATCAGAAGACTCACATTGCATCCAAAGCCTGAGAGACTATTTTACTGCATATATTAACTTATATGAAAATAGAATGGGTCAGTGAAGTATTAACTGTTATATGTTTATTTATTTGCTTTATCTAAAATATTTTCTTAATTAATAAAGGTAGGGGTGTAAGTTAAATATTTGAAATTCTTTTACATTCTTCTTTTGAGTTTATGCAATTTAGCTGTTTGGTCTAGGAAAATAAATTACGATTTGCCAAATGCAAGCACATTAAAGCAGAAATGTAGCACAAATTAAAAAGTAAATCCTTTTTTAGAAATATGATAGGCAAGACAAAAAAATATTTTGCTGTTTTTTGAAAACTTTTTCTAGCAGTTTTGACAAGGTACATTATGCAATGCTGTCCTTTTTATGTATCAAGGTACAACATTATTAGATCATTATTTAATTTATTCTAGTTTATTCTAGCTGTATTGAAATTAGATAACATTTCATTTTGATTACTAATAATAAAATAAAGCTAACAACTCAAATGAAAAAATGCATATAGAGGAGGCAGAAACTTTTTAGAGGGAAGGGTAAGAACATAATTTTGCTGCAAAAAAGATTAGCCAGGTGTTTTGGGAGGTGATTTTCCTACATACAATTTTTGAGAGGTGAGCATTCCCTTTAAGAGGTTTTGTACCATTATATTCAATCTTTTTTTAAACAAATCAGGCAAACAGGTTTTGTTCTTTTGCAATAACAATATTTCTTAAACTTAGTATCTATGGCAACAGAACAAGGGGGCTCAGTTTGGCCCAAAAATGTGCACAAAATGAAAATAGTATAGTATTTTTAGCTTTAAGTAGCTATACTTTTTAAAGTAGGGAGCTAGAAGTGAGTACCCAGAGAAATCATCACAGGGAAAACATAGAATCATCTTGCAGCTTTGGCATCAGTCATAGTATAGCAAAGGTAAAGCCAAGCCACAGTGCTGCATTTAGGGTATCTTGGATACAAGGAGAAAATAGTGTAGACTGCATTATAAAATATATATGGGCCTATGTATTAAAAGTTCTTATCATTAAAACTGTGCTGATTTTCAACCAATCAGATTTTAGCTTTCAAATGGTACATCACATCTGATTGGTTGGGGCAAAATTAGCACCATTTTTAAGGATAAGAACTTTTAATACATAGACCTGATAGTTAGTAAAGAAAATGTAATAATCCTGAAACCTAAAGGTGACTATTAAAACTATATTATGATCATTTTAATTCCTAACATACCAATTATAATGTAAAAAAAGCATACAGTACTTATTAAGATGGAATATTTGTAGGTACTGTAACAGAATATCCCTTATTGCTTTAGCCTCTCTTAAAAAGAAATACTGTATACCAGTGGTGGCTCAGACAACAAAAATCTGACTTCCTTTTTGTTTTAAAACAGATGCAGAAGAAAAAGCTAAAAGGGAAGCAGAGGAAAACCACCATGAAAAGGAGGACAAAATGACAGATGAAAATCAAGATAATGCTAAAAATGAAAAAACCTTATCAACCAAGCTTGAACCAAACAAAGAACAAAATTCTGGTGACTCTAAAATTTCAGAATCTAGTCAGGGAAATATCAATGGGACTCGATTACCAAATGTAAACAAAAATGAAGATTCCTCAGGAGACAACCAAAACAAGCAAGACAAGGCCAGAGATGTAGACAGTAAACAGATTATACAAAGTGGTAAGTCTGGGTCTTTGCTCTAGACCGTCTATAAACATTGCATATTGCAGTCCTTTTCATAACTTAAAGGACTTCTATAGTAAAAAAAAATACATTACCCCATTGCAAACTTAAATTAATATACTCTGTGCTGCCTTTCTCCTACCCGTCAGTGACTCTTTTTTTCCATGGTGTCAGATCTCTCTGCGGCACTACCCCCTTCCCCTTCCCCTCTCTGTTACCTCCTCCATGTCTAAATCCTGGCTGTCTGACAAGCTACTCATGTACAGTAAGAGTTAAAAGTCCAACCTCCTGAAAAACACATCCTTACACAGTGGCCAATAGAAAGCAAGTTGTCCTGGAGACAAGGAAGAAAAAAGGAGAACAGTAAAGTTTACTGCTGCAACACTATCTCCCTCTTTGTGACCCATAATTGGTGAAAGTGAAATCTATCAAGAAGGGGCGTTGAGTGCAGCCTTATCTCTACAGTCAAAGCTACCTCTCTCCTATGGCTAATGTTCTTATCTCTGTGTTTGTATTGAGCCTCAAACAGAGCAGGTTGAAGGGAGGGATTTGAGCAGGGAAGAGGGTCACATCACATTGATTTGATTGACATTCCAAGAAGGAGTAGAGGACTAAAATCACGTCTTCTTATTTGTGCATCTCAGGACAGAGGGGAAAACTGATGAAAGTAAAGACAATCTGGGGGTTGGGGGGAATTATAGAACACATGGAAAAAAAGAGAAAACAAAGTTAATTTTTCCACTATAGATGTCCTTTAATAGCTGATGTACTAAGAGGTGCAAAAGTGCAATGGATATGCATCAACTAATCAGATGTTACAGTAGCATTTTGCTGGGTTACGGCAGTTAGATAACAACTGATTGGTTGGTTCAGATTTATAGAATGGGCAACCTATTGCACCTCTTATTGCATCAGATCCTAATATTTGCTACAAACCCTCTTGTGAGAAATAATTTTTTTTATAGTTAATGTTTTTTTTATTAACTGACACACTCATTTTAGTCATCCAACAGCACTACTCTGATATCCTACCTCCAGAGAATCAAACCATTTTTTTTGTAATAGCCATAAACTAATAATTGTTATATGCTCTGTAATGATTTCAGATGTATATAATAAATTGTTATCATTCAGATGTTATATATACATTATTTTAAAAAAATCATTTTTATTCCATTTGCAATGTACTCAAACACATGTATGGAAATGTTAAGTATAATTCCATACCAAGATATTACCTTGTATTTGGCTTATGACTGTGAGGGTTTGTTTAGAACCTAAATCCTAAAAAAACAAGATACATTGCAGAGAGGGTTTTCAAAAAAATGTTTTTGTAAAATCCATCTGTGTATTTTGTTTTTAAAAGATTACAAATATTTTGATTGTTCTATAATAGCACTCTAGTAGATTAAATAAATTCACTTTAGGATAAAAAGCAGTGTCCCATTGCTTGCTTTGCTGTGGCTGTTGGCTTTCTTATTTATGTTTATCTGTTGTATTCAGTTAGATCAACAGGACTTGAAGTTTAGTTGTTGAAGAAATTTCGCCAGTCATCCATGACTCAATTCAGAATGTACAAGAATCTGTTGGCAATAAATACCCTGGCATGTGTCTCAATCAGAGCATAATAGTGTTAGGGACATCCGGAATGCAAGGAGTTTGTTGCTAGAGATTAACAAAACTTTAGAGTTTATATCCTGCCAGCAGTTTTGGGGTTCGAATCAAATCTAAAAATTTGATTCAATCCCAATTGGAACTATCGATGGCCAGTTCAGATCCACGTGGATTTCAGGTATATTTCCTGAAATATGCTTTCCAAACTTTTTCCGAACACGGTTTAGATATTTTTGAAAATCGAGGATTTGAACAGCCGGATTTTCGGGGGTCCTGCGGCTCAAACTGGGACCCCCTCCCAGGTCCTTTGAAGGATCATTGTGGCCCTTACAAGGACATTTTGGGGCTTAAGGGATCGCGCAGCTCGAACCAGGACCCCCCTTTCCCAGTTCTTATAAGTGCCCTTATGACACTGACAAGTGCCCATTGGGGTTTAAGGGGTCCCGCAGCTCAAACTGGGACCCCCCTCCCCGGAACTTAGAAGTGCCCTTGCGGCACTGACAATTGCCCTTGTTGGGGGTTCTGCAGCTCGAAACCAGGACCCCCATTGGCTCTTATAAGAACCCTTGGGGGCGTGTCTGCTTTCTTCCAACCGGCGATGTCACTGCAGCCGCCAGTGACACCGTCGGCGCTGTCACCAAGAATGTATGATTGGTTAATGTATGATCATATAATTGCAAGTTTTGAAATATTAACCAATCACAATTGGATTTGGTCCTTCAGCAAACCTAAATAAAGAGGTACAAACCCCACGGTGCTCAGAAGTCATCACAGTGATGGCAGAAGCAACACTAGCGGCATTGATGTTGCCAGCACTGGTGGTGTGACTGGTGGCGGCAGTGGCATCGCCCGGTGTTGGCGACATCAGCGGAGTTGGTGTAGCCGACTGAGAAATAAGAATTCGGATTAAGATGCTGGCAACACCGGCGATGTTGATGTGGCCAGCCCTGGCGGTGTCACTAACGGTCGCAGTGACATCGCCATTGGAATAAAGAAGACACGCCCCCAAGGGTTTTTCTATGAGCCAAAGGGGGTCCTCGTTTCGAGCTGCAGAACCCCAAACAAAGGCACTTGTCAGTGCCGCAAGGGCACTTCTAAGTGCCGGGGAAGAGGGACCTTGTCCGAGCTGCAGGACCCTTTAAGCCCCGAAGGACACTTGTCAGTGCCACAAGGGCACTTTTATGTGCCGGGGGGGTCCTGGTTCAAGCTGCGAGACCCCTTAAGTCCCAAAAGGCACTTGTCAGTGCCCTTCCAAGGCCCATAAGGGCACTTATAAGTGCCGTGGAGGGGAGTCCCGGTTCAAGCTGCGGGACCCCTTAAGCCCCAAAGGGCCCCTTAAGCCCCAAGGGCCACAATGGTCCTTCTTAGGACCTGGGAGGGGGTCTCGGGTTGAGCCGCAGGACCCCCGAACGTACGGCCTTTCGGCCATTCGTAAATCCTCCAACGGCCGATTCGTAAATCCTCGAACGTTCAGGGAATCTTGAATCTTGAACCAGCTGACGATTACCAAAAATGACACACGCGCTACTTCTGTTTATTTTGCTGTTCTTCCCTCGGGGGCGTGTTCCTCTGACCTTTTCCCAGGTCCCAGAGCCATTAACAGTAAGTTACCACTGCTATTTAAACCCTTATTTTAAGCAAAAATTTCCAGTTTCCCCCCATTGACTTTAGTGCAATTCGCAGATTTTCGAATTTCCAAATTTTTTCAGAAATCAGCAAATCCTCGAGCGGAATGGATTTTTGGAAAATTGGTCCATCTCTAATAACTGAATTTTTCACCTGCAACTTTTCAATTTTGATTTTTGCTTTTTTGACTTTTGCCATGATTATCGACTTTTCAATGTATATTTTTCAACAGCAATTTGTCAGTAAGTTCAAACTTTAGGAATTTCCTTGGATTTTCAAAACCTCCCTTTCTGAAAAGTAATCAGGTTTGTTTTAAAATCAGGACTTATCTCTATAAATTGCATTGTAGGTAAGAGGTGTTATTCAACTGATTTCTAAACACATCTTTTATATCTTTGTTCGAGACATTGCAGTCTTCAAACATGTGTCCTTTTTACTTAAGATGCATGTACACGCCTGAGTCCTAAACCAAGGAATTGACATTTCTGTTTTCTTCTGTTGTTGGTGCAACTGCTGTTTAGTTTCCCCTACATACAAATCAGAGCACTATTTACTGCACTGCACTGTGCATATGATGTTGCTCTTCTTGTTTCAGTATTTGGTCTTTTGGAAGTGCAAGTTGCTGCCTCAGCGTGTTGCTAGATTTAAAGCAATCGGTAATATATGGTGTTTCTTGAAAATTCTTAATTGAGATAACCATGTTCTTTCTCCCGTCTTGCTTTACAGGTGGTATTGGTGTTTTTGCTTTTTTTCTCTCCCAGTTTTGACAAAGGCCCAGTAACTCTAAGGGGCATATTTATAAAGGACCGAAAATAGCGCCAAAAAACTACCGCCGCACATCGCAGCCGCAAATATAGCGCTATCGCCGTATTTATAACAGCGAGCGCCATTCCCGCGATATGTATCGCCGCCACGATGTGTTGCAGTAATTTTAAGCCCCTTCGCGGCGATACTGTATAGTAACGCCGCGAAGGGACTTAAAATCCCTTCCCGACGCATCTCCTAAGGGGGCGGGGCATACGCCCACCCCGCCCACAACCCCCCGCGGCGGCGGAGACTACCCGCCGCCGCTTCCCAGCAGCCCCTCCCAACCCGTTCCCCGCTCTCGGCAATCTCGGAACGGGAGGCTACCACCCACGACCACCCACCGCGCACCCCCTCCCCAGCAGAACCCCTCCAAGCCCCCTGCCCCGGCCGCTCCCGGGGAGGGGAAGGGAGGGAGCCGCTGGGAGGGGTGGAGGCTCCCTCCAGCGGGGCCCTGAGAAGGGCCTTTTGGGGCTTAAGGGGGTCCCGCAGCTCGAACCGGGACCCCCCCTCCCCGGCCCTATCAGGGCCTTTGCGGCACTTACAAGTGCCCTTGCGGCTCTGACAAGAGCCCTTTGGGGCTTAGGGGTCCCGCAGCTCGAACCGGGACCCCCCTCCCCGGCCCTTGTAAGGGCCTTTGCGGCACTGACAAGTGCCTTTGGCGGGGGTCCCGCAGCTCGAACCGGGACCCCCAGTGTGCGGCTCTTAAAAGAGCCCTTGGGCGGCGTCTTCTTTCTTACAGTCCCGGCGACACCAGCTCCGCCGAGGCCGCCGACCCCCAAGAGGTACCCCTGCGGCCGCCAGCAACCTCAACGAGGCCGATGTTGCCGGCGTCTTGATCCGACGCGACGTCTTCGGACTGGCGACACCAACCCCACTCAGGTCGCCGATGCCAGGCAGACTCACTGCGGCCGCCAGTGAGCCTGCTGGCACCGCCGGCCTCAGCGGAGCCGATGTTGCCAGTCGCTTCTTTCTTCTTTCTTCAGCCATCTACTGCAATGGCATCTGAGTTCCGCGGCGGAAAGCTCCTCTTTATATAGGTTTGCAGAAATCCATAATCCGTTTCTGATTGGTCAATTTTTTAATGCTTGGTTTACATGCTTTACATTAACCAATCAGATTTCTGGAAAGTTCTTTTAAGAGCCGCACACTGGGGGTCCCGGTTCGAGCTGCGGGACCCCCGCCAAAGGCACTTGTCAGTGCCACAAGGGCCCTTACAAGGGCCGGGGAAGGGGGTCCCGGTTCGAGCTGCGGGACCCCTAAGCCCCAAAGGGCTCTTGTTAGAGCCGCAAGGGCACTTATAAGTGCCGCAATGGCCCTTACAAGGGCCGGGGAAGGGGGTCCCGGTTCGAGCTGCGGGACCCCTAAGCCCCAAAGGGCTCTTGTCAGAGCCGCAAGGGCACTTGTAAGTGCCGCAGGCCCTGATAGGGCCGGGAGGGGGTCCCGGTTCGAGCTGCGGGACCCTTAAGCCCCAAAAGGCACTTATCAGTGCCGCAAAGGCCCTTACAAGGGCCGGGGAGGGGGGTCCCGGTTCGAGCTGCGGGACCCCCTTAAGCCCCAAAAGGCCCTTCTCAGGCCCCGCTGGAGGGAGCCTCCTCCCTCCCAGTGGCTCCTCCCTTCCCCTCCCCGGGAGCAGCCGGGGCGGGGGCTTGGAGGGGTTGCTGGGGAGGGGGTGCACGGCGGGTGGTCGTGACCACCTGCTGCGGCTCCTTCCCGGCACCCCCCTAGCCTCCCGTTCCGAGATTGCCGCGAGCGGGGAATGGGTTGGGAGGGGCTGCGGGAAGCGGCGGGGGTGGTCTCTACGTCGCGCGGGGGGTTGTGGGCGGGGTGGGCGTGTCTCCGGGCGGGTGCGACCACCCGCCGCGGGTTGCCTGCCCATCCCGCCCGCAGGAGGCTAGTATCGGCTGACTTCGCCACCTTCAAGGTGGCGAAGTAAAACAGCCGATACTAGCAGAGCGAAACCAGTACCGCCGCTTTATAAATAGAAGCGGCGGTAACAGGTAAGTATCGCCGCGAAGGGTTAACACTTCGTTAACTTTTCGCGGCCGTTTTCGGACATTTATAAATCACGTTAAACGCGATTTATGCGTTAATGTCAGCGAAAACGGCCACGAAAAGTTAACGAACCTTTATAAATATGCCCCTAAGTGTCAAATTTCCTTAGCCTTAGGCTCTGTGCTAGAGGGGATGTTCTCTGCTCTGTGTTTTTGGGTTCCCCTTTAAGGGTATTAAGAACCTTTTGTATGTCTTGTAAAACTTGTTCTTGAAATTGGCAGTAATCAGAAATATACATACAGTAGGGAATACAAGTTCTTTTCTTTGGGCAAGGATGTTTTGGAATAGCCATTATTTTATCACCCTTTCAACAGCCTCTGTGGTGGGTATACATGTGTAGAGGGATGTCACATAGCACACCATTGTTTCTTTTATGCCTAGTACTAAATCTTTAATCTTGGTTGTGAAATCCTGGGATTTCTGGATGAGATGCTTAGAACATCAACTCCAACCAAGAGCCCTAGGATGTTATCTAGGTAATTCACAACCTTGTACAGTACATTACAGAGTTGATCTATAGATCAAGAGTTAGAGAGTCCATATATACATGCTTGATCATTGGCTTTGTCCTTTTGAAGCTTTTGTAGTAAGTCTGTGACCTTGTAGTGATCCCTTGCTAGAGCCTCATACGTCTTGTTATTGTCCAGTAGGATTGTTACCTTACTGAGGTAGTCCAAAGTATTGAGGACTACTGTGCATCTTCCTTTATCTGCAGACATAATTGTGATACTGAAGTCTTTCTTAAGTGATTTTAAAGCTCTACTTTCCTGTGTGGTCAGGATTGATGATTTTGGTTTAGCACTGGCTAAATATATGAGTTACCATGCTGTTAAGGATTTAGGCTTTTGTGGCTGTGATAATGCCCACCATGAGGATGGCTTTAAGAGTGATGGAAAAATTTACACATTTATCAAGGTCTTTGACTTGAGTTTACATTCCTCCTTGTTATGCAATGTCTCAATTCCCTTATTTTGCCTCAAGGTAGTTCATTTCCTTTAGGGTCATTTGTTGTCTGGGATGTCAGAATGCAGAACTTGTTCTGTTGCTTTTCCTTGACTTTATAGATAGTTGTGCTTGCTTAGTAATGACTTGTACAAGAATCTGTTGGCAATATAAGTACCCTTAAAAACCCCAATTAGCATATGACAGCCAGGTGTTAGGGACCTTCTGAATGCAAGGTGTGGATGCATTGAGGCTAAGGGGTGTCAAAACAGCTGTTTTAAGGTGTCAAAACAGCATTGTACATGGCAGATAGTTGTTGTTGAACCCCCATCTCTATTCAGGCTTTTCACATAAATGGTCTCCTTGATACCTCTCTTGAACCAGTCATGTTCTTTTGCTAAGATGTTGACATTAAAATCTTCAAAGGTATGACCTTTTTCCTTAATGCAGGTTCTGACCCAATGAATTGACTCTTCCGTGCTGGGCCATCCGTTGGTGCAATTGCTGTCATTCTGAATTGAGAATGTCATTCTGAATTGACTAGCAAAATGTCTTCAAGAAATAAACTAAGTCCAGTTGATCTAACTGAATACAACAGATATAATTATATAACAAATATTTTGTTACAGGTGTAAAATTTCCATATAGACCAGTGATGCCCAATCCACATACTGGAAAATATTTTTTTGGCCCTATGGACTTTTTTGTGGACCATATTTTTTGTGGCCCATATGGGTGGGCATGACAAGGGGTGTGGCATGGGCATGTCTGGGTATGACGTGGGCATAACTAGTGTGTTGGGGTCAGGACTACACCCACAGCCCAGTCAGAGTATGTGGTGCCACTAATGCGGCCCCCAGCATAGGCCAGGCTGGGCACCTTTGTTAAAGACAATAATAGAGCCCAAACAATGTCAAAATGGGTGAATTGGGAATTATGGCATTGAATGAAAGGTATGATGTAATAGGTATAGCAGAAACGTGGTTGAACAGTTCTCACGACTGGGCTGTAAATTTAGAAGGATATGCCTTGTTTAGGCAGGACAGAGAAAAAAGGAAAGGGGGAGAAGTATGTGTTTATGTTAAAAAAGAATTGAAGCCAAATTTAAAAGAAGTGATAACTGGCGATATGGATGTTAAAATGGGGGCAATAAGGGTGGAATTAGGCCACAGAAAAAGGGGTAATGTCATTGTTGGTGTCTTCTATAAGTCGCAAATGCTAGCAGAGAGGAGGTGTGTCAGCTTCATATGCAGTTGGCAAGGGCTGCAAGTTTGGGGAGTGTGCTCATTATGGGGGATTACCCTGACATTGATTAGTGTAGTGGATTTGCCATCACAGAAAAGACGATGAGTTCCTGAATTTGCTGCAGGATAATTTTCTCACACAGGTGGTGGAGGTTCCTACTAGAAAAGGAGCTCTGTTGGATCTGGTAATATCTAAAACTGTGGAGCGCAGTATAAATATAAAGGTAACTGGAGGCTTAGGGAATAGTGACCATGAAATGGTGTCGTTTGGACCCAGCTATCTAAAGGAAAAGTGCGCTGGGTTAACAAAGACTTTTCATTTTGGGAAGGCAAATTTTCCCAGGTTAAAAGTAGCTCTTCAGAATGTCAACTGGGATAAGGTATTATCAGGTAAAGGTACTGAACAGAAGTGGACTGTGTTTAAGGGGATTTTAAGCCAGTTCACATCTAAATTTATATCCTTTTAAATAAATGTAAAAATAAATAAATCTGCACCCATGTGGCTGAATTCTGATGTAAAGAGGCAAATGGAAAGGAAGAAAAAGGCATTTAAAACCTTTGAGTCAGAGGGAACAGAAAAAGCCTTTAGGGATTATAAAAACTGTAACAAGGAGTGTGAGAAAGCAATCAAACTAGCTAAAATTAATAATGAAGTTAGGATAGCTGAACAAAGCTTTTTTTAAGTATATTAATAGTAAGAAGTTGAGGACTGAGAATGTGGCACCATTCATTGGCCAAAAAATATTTAGGGGACCAGTTTGCTGTCAATATCTGTGATCTGAATACACTCTGCCATCAATGCATAGAGGCTATTAAACTCTGCTGCCAGTAAATGGGTCTAGAAATTGTTTATTTCTGGAAATTGTGATGATGATTACATTGAGAGTGGAGCATAAGGTGGTTTAGAGGTGGAGCCATGGGAGGAGTTTGGGCAGTTATGGGCGTGACCAGGTACCTTTTTCTGTCTTTGAAATGTTGGAGGATACGTGTGCTACTGCCCATGAAAGCCCTTTGAGCATCTCCACCCCCCACCCTCTCACAAAAATTGTACTAGCAATTCCCCATAACCTAAACCTCGCTGGGTCTATTTGACTAAATTTGAAATTAAAATTTACTTACCAGCCCTCATTCCATTGCTGGCCTTTAGCTGCTTTTTCCGATCATGAAAGTAGCAGAAGGGCTGGACCAGCAGCTGCTTATTGATCAGCTTAGTCTCAGCCAATCGCTAAGCAACTGTCGGTCTGAACCCTTCTACTGCTTCCATGATCAGAAAAAGCAGCAGAAGGAGAGCGCTGGAATACCGACTGGTAAGTAAGTTAAAATCCCAAATTTGGGGAAATAGTGAGTGAAGTCTAGGTATTGGGACATTAAAAAACGTGTATGGTGTTTCTGTTAGGCATTGTTCATTGATCTGCTGGTCGGACAACCATACGCATACCTAAATATCTTGCAGTACAGTCTTTTACCAGGCACTCTTTAGTCGCCAGTCATATGCAAAATCACATGTCTGTTACAGTCTGTACATTCATCAGTTGTACATGCTCAGTGAGGTTTCTAACCCTGTACATCTCTGCCTCTTCCACAATGTTAAAGGGCATGTCCACCCCAAAATTTAACTTTTGATATGAGGTAGGGCATGCTCCCCCAGCCCCAACCGCATTAATATAATTGTTAGAAAGTCCCCCGATTCTTACTTACCTGCCCTCTCTCCCCTGCTGCAGTGTTCAGGCCCTCTGCTTGCATGGAATTGAAAGCAGGGGGCGGGACCGGCAGCCGCGTCCGTGATTGGCTGAGAGGCAGGGAGGGCTGCACTGAGCATGCCTCAACCTTGATGAGGTTGAGGAAGTCTCAGGCACAGCATGAGTCACACACTGCTCCTACACAGCAGTTTCCTGGACTTTGGAGGGGCACAGCAGGGGAACTATTTTGAGCAGGAATGTAAGGTAAGGATTGTTTTAAACTACTTGATGTGGCCAGTAAGGGGTTAAATTTTAGTTTTGGGGGTGGACATGCCCTTTAAAGTAACTATTGTCTCACCTGTCTGTGACTGCTATATAATTAATAGGGATCCGAAACCGGATCAACCGCGGATTTATCCCGTTCGCGAACGGCGGATTTTTCCGGATTTTCCGCCTTCCGAACTTCCGATTCGCGGATTTTTTATATTTTCGAAAATTCGCGCGAAAACCCGTAATTTCGAAAATTTTCGAAAATACGAAAAATCTAGTAATTTCAAGGGAATTTTTAATTTTAATGGGTCCGCTCGCGGATTTTCGAATTTTTTCGAAAATTCACGGATCCTCGATCGGACCGGATTTTGCGAAGTTCGGACATCTCTAATAGTTAAAACTGAGCAGTCAGTCAAATACAAATATTAAAGGGCATTAATAGGGCATTTCTGTTTACAGCTCTATTTAGTAACATGCTGCAGACTGCATGCAGCAATGTGGCCATAAACACAACTGATGATTAAACGTATGTAGGCTGCCAGGTTTAAGGTATGATGTTATCCTAGCAGTGCTGAGAAAATTACAAAATATCTTAAGGATACATAACAGTTTGGTTTTATAAGATCTATAGATCCATCTAGTGATCAAATGTATTATTCAAATTGCTATTTGCTATATAAAATTCTGTTATATAGTGTTTAATACTGGGGTGTAAGTTTAGGAATATAATAAGCGTTTTATTGCTTTTTGTCTGAATAATGAAATTATTTTGAATGAAGTACAATGAATATATTGTCTGAAAAAAAAGCTGAGAAATGTAAACAATATTTTATTTCAATTAAAAACCAAAAGGATTATTGCAGTTAGACTGAAATTTTGTGACATTAAAATTTAGTAATACACTTGTGTTTCTGCCATTCAGTATTATTTGTTTTTATTACAGGGTAAAATTACTACAACCTTTCCAGCTTACTGTATTTTATTTTCTTTTTATTTACAGAATATAATATATATATATATTTTTTTATTTACAGAATATAATATAAATATATTTTTGGCACATATAGGTGGGGTGTTCCTGCTGAGAACTATTAAGCAACTGTAATATTAATAAGACAAACACACTGTACTGTAACTGCGTGTTAGTTTTTCAAAATGTTATTCCCATATTCCCTGTTTAAAAGGGATATAAAGCTTCTATCACTCTATATTGCCCCCTTTAGGCAATGCACCAAGCCAATATTGTCTTGGAGCATTCGGAATGGGGTTTACACATTCCAATCTTTAACAACGGCTATCTGCTGGTTTTAAAGATTCCATCTTAAACAGCTGTTATCGGCTCAGTACATTGGTTGCGACGGTGGATTTTTGCATGCTGCCACGACTGCCGTTAGTTGTGTCTTAAAGGGTATGTCAACCCCCAAAACCCACTGCTTGCCCCACTGTGTAATGTTAAACAATCCTTATCTTTCTCCTCTGTTTTATATGGTTGTCCTGCAGTGTCTAATCAAAGTCCAGGAAACTGAAGAGTAGGAGCCTTCCTGTGAGTAAAAAGGTTTCTGACCCTTCCCTGTCCTCCTGGAGGACTCTGGCATGCATAGGGGAGCCCAACCTCCACACACCCCTTTGGATGCCTTGTCTCTGCAGTGATAAAAAAATAACTTTTTTTCTGTTGTGTAGGGTCCCCCCTCCCACCCTAACTACCATGTTTAAAGGGCATCTATAGTGGGAAACTGAACTTTTTTTTCTTTCTTTCCATTGTGTTCTATAATTCCCCATAACCCCCAGAGTGTCTTCACTTTTTTCAGGTTGCCTCTCTGTCCTGAGATACACTAGTTAGAAGAATACGTAAAACATCCCTCTAATCCTACTTGGATTGTCAATCAAATCCCTATGACGTGATCCCCCCTCCCTGCTCTGTAATAAACATAGAGATAACAGCATTAGCAAGGGGAGAGAGGTAGCTTTGATGGTAGGTATAAGGCTGCACTTGACCCCCCTTCTTAATAGCTTTCACTGATTGATGATGGGTCACAAAGTGAGAGATCGTAAACTGTACTGTTCTCCTTCTTCTTCCGTGTCTCCAGGACAGCTTGCTTTCTATTGGCCACTGTGCGTGGGTGTGTTTTTCAGGATGTTGAACTTTTAACTCCTACTGCACATGATAAGCTTGTCGGTTAGCCAGAGTCGAGACATGGAGGAGGTAACAGAGGGGAGGGGGAAGGGGGGAGTGCTGCACACAGATCTGACACCGTGGTTAAACAGAGTCACTGACAGGGATAAGATTAAGGCAGCACAGAGTACATTAATTTAACTTTGCAAAGGGACAATGTGTTTTTTTCACTATAGATGCCCTTTAAATCTAAAAAAGTGCCTAGAAACGTACTGCTTTGTTCCCTCATCTAACTCAATACCAGGCAGCCATGTCTGTGATTGGCTTACTCTCAGCCAATAACATACACGCCTGCCGGTCCGTCCTCTAATGCTACTCCGTTCCCTCTGCAAAGGAAAAGAAGCTTGGTAAATAAGTTTATTGTCACTTTTTTAAGATTTGAACATGGCAGTTAGGGTTGGGAGGAGGGTCCCTAAACTACAGAAAAAAAATATTTTGGGTGGACATGCCCTTTAAAGCCACGTTAACCCTTGGTACATCAGTAAACAGAGATGTAAAAAGCAAATAGCCGATTACTGCTCTCCGTACATAGCACCATAAGTATCTTGATACTAATGTGAAAGTTACTGCTGTAATAGGACTTTGGAGGAACTAAAAGTTTCTTATTAAAATGTAATGGTAGACAAAGTTTACATTCTCTCCTTATTAAAGGGGAAATGTGGTCTCCATACAAGTGTCCTTTATTAAAAAGAGCATTCATACTTTTAAAATGACTCCAGGATCATGATTCTAGCAGCAGTCTACTCAAAGTTACAGCAGTATAAGTCTATGACCACAATACGACACATAGCAATGCACTGAAAAAACGCAAGCCTTTTCCCGCATGTTACGGTCCGTCCGCTTGCACCGCATTGGGAATACATTAGAAAATGGCACAGATCAGTGCATGCAATGTACGAAAGTTTGCCTATATGGATTAATGAATATAAGTTTACTTTTTATAAAAGTAATCTCTTGAGTGGGAGAAGCAGGTTTGATTAAATTGCTCCTACCTCCCTGTAATGTAGATTTAATTTAGAGCTTGGTATATCTCACAGGGTAAACAGTAAAGGGTATCTCCACTTTAAAATGCTATGTCTTACTTACCGTTTTTCAATTAAACTAGCAGGAGACAGGAAAAAACCTAAGAAACATACCCAAGATCTTCCAACGCTTCCTCTGACAGGTCCTGACTAGGGATGGCCGGTTCGCGGATCCGAACCCGGATCCGGCGCGGATTTATCCCGTTCACGAACGGCGGATTTTTCCGGATTTTCCGCCTTCCGAACTTCCGTACCGCGGATTTCTCGTATTTTCGAAAATTCCCGAAATTACGAGTTTTCTTGTATTTTCGGTAATTTTCAAAAATACGAGAAAATTCGTAATTTCGAAAATACGAGGATTTCTCTTATTTCCGCAAATATGTATTTTCGAAAATTTTCGAAATTACGAGGATTACTCATATTTTCGAAAATACATATTTTCGAAAATTTTCAAAATTACGCGTTCTCGTATTATCGAAAATTTCCGAAAATATGTGAAAAACTCATAATTTCGAAAATTTTCGAAAATATGAGAAATCTCGTAATTTTGAGGATATTTTTCATTTTAATGGGTCCGCTCGCGGATTTTCGAATTTTTTAATTTTTTAAAAATTCACGGATCCTCGAGCAGACCGGATTTTGCAAAGTTCGGACATCTCTAGTCCTGACGCGTTCTTACATGTGCACCCAGTGCAAAGTGACAGTAAACTCTGAGTTTTATTAAGATCTAAATTAAATGTACATTTCCTAGGGAGGTAGGAATGATTTAATCAAACCTTCTGGTTCTTTTTAAGAGGCACAATCTGTATAGCTGAACACTAATGTGCCAGCATTAGCTGACATCAGCTCCAGCTATCCTATCCTTCACTAACATAAGCATGCATGTGTACCCATCTTAAATTTCGCACATGTTCTATTTTATGTTCAATGCATTGTTCTTAGATTTCCCGCGGGCCTTGTCCCCTAAATCGGACATCTGAATAAACCTTTAGTCAGGAGCTCTGCTTGTAGAAGTAGTAGTGTGAGCAGATTGCCTCTGGTGTTGCTCCCCTTTCAATAGTAGTCAATGGTGGTGTGCTCCCGTTATTGGTGAATCATGTGCCATCAGAGTTGCTGTCAAGAGATTTTATCTTTATATACAGATTGTGGCTGGTAGAAGTAAAATTAGGAGTAATTGCTCCCACCTCCCAAGAAAATATAGTTTCATTTTGAAAAACATAAAAAACATTAAAAAAATTATAAGATGCATACAGGAAGACACAGTGGGCCATATTTATAAAGCCGTGGTATCGCTTTTTAGTGATACTGCAACTTTAACGATTGGTATCGTAAATTTACGTTCATTAAAATGATCGGAGATTAATGATCGGTTTAACAATCGTAAATTGACGTTAACGATCGTAAATCTACGATAACGAAATTGTAGATTTACCATCCCCATAGAATACCATTGCGGTAGTTTACTACCGCACGGTATTCCACGATCGAACGTTCGTTAATTAACAACCGCGATCATACATTTAAAGCTAAAAAGCGATACCGTGGGATTCTAAATAGGGCCCAGTATTGTAAAGCTGATTTTAAAATCCAAGCTACCTGATGCATTACCACGAACCTGCATGCAAAACTTAACTTAGGTATCAGGCCGTAAAACGTTTCACATGCCAGTGCATTAGTGCAATGCAGAAACTGCATCAGAGGACACCATAGGTGATGCACCTAAGATTGTATTTTTTGTTGTTGACATATATAGGTAACTTAATTTTTAAGTCCAAAAGACATAATATTCCATATTTAATATTGTATCAGGTGTGATAACCAAGAAGGACCAACAAAATATTATTGGTAAAATTAGTAGATTATCTGTTAGTATGGCACCCTTTATTTGCTTTATTTGCTTTACTACAGACATCCCTTCCTGCCCTTTCAGGCTTCCAGGCAGGGTGGGAAAGGGGCGAGGTGGACGTGATGTCACATGGGGGTGGGGTGTGATGTCACGTGGGGTGGAGCTAGCCTTCTAGGGGTGGTGGGAGGTGGGGTTAGGGAGGAGTCAGGGGCATTCCCGAGGCATTTTGGGTGCGTGGCTCTCAAAAGGGGGCTTGATTGAGGAGGAGACTCTCAGTCGCAAGAGTCTGGGGTGGTCTCGTGGGAGTGTGGGAGACCACCCCAGAATGAGGGAGACTCGTGGACAATCCGAGAGAGGTGAGATACCTGGTACTATTTATAATAAAAAAAGTTTGTATTTTTGTATATTTGTATTGTTCTAGTTCTAGTATGAAAAGGACACTAGTGAAATCTAATAAAAGAATTGTGGAAGCACTCCAATTAGGCTAATTTACAACTACATTTAGCGGAAGTGCTACTGAGCTGGTCAAACATTTATACAAACATAGAAAAGATAATCAATGCACATTCCTAGGCCCCATACAATATCATATTATCTGCACACTGACATACTTTATAAACAAAGGGGTTTTAGTATACATTACTGTGATCACATGAATGAAAAGCCTTCCAACCACGTCAAGGTAACCCCAGTCTGGAAGGTCCTAACGTCTAACCTTTTCAATTTCTTTGACTTCAATTACGATTAGCAAACTTTTCCATTTCTCATTCTTACACACTGGATCCATATAACAGGCTCTCTCCCTTCCCCCTCAGCCCTTTGGCTTTTTAAAATGAGGGAAGAGGCCATCCAGTGCTTTATATTAAAGGCAGAGGACCTCCCATTAAAGGGGCGTGTTGGGGGTGCTATTACCACATGGAGGCTTGACCAAGCCTCCCAATAAATACATACAATACAAGAATTGTGGAAGCACTCCAATTAGGCTAATTTACAACTACATTTAGCGGAAGTGCTACTGATCTGGTCAAAACATTTATACAAACATAGAAAAGATAATCAATGCACATTCCTAGGCCCCACACAATATCATATTATCTGCACACTGGCATACTTTATAAACAAAGGGGTTTTAGTAGACATTATTGTGATCACATGAATTAGTGAAATTAGTGATTAGTGAAATCTAAACATTAAGTCCCACACACAGGCTTGTTATTTTGAGCAATTCTGTAAATTTGATGGAATCGCTCAAAATATCTAAAAACATTTTCCCGACTGACTGCACAACAATATCAAGTAGGTTATGAAAAAAAAGAAGATTGGGCCAGGCGGAAATTTTTTCGCTGACCCCATCTTTAACTCCTCAGATTTCAAGGTAGAATCTGCAGAAAGATTGGTACAAGGTAAGGAATTTCTAATGGTTTTTCTGATCGGGTGTCCAATTGTTGCACTCGATCAGAAGAACATCTGCCGGAGTATGGCTAGCTTTTAATCATTATCCTGAATTCTTGCATAACAATGTCTTTTGTTATCAAGGGATGATAGAAGTTGTATTTCAGCAATTGTGTTTGCTGAAAAAAATCTGTCTTAGGGTTGGGCCACACTAGCACAACTTCACAATTCATTAGTGCATGAGAATCGAAGCGCAGTGCATGTGGGTGGCCACATTGCATGCTTTGTGGAACGCAAGCAATAACCTTTTTTTTGAGGATCGCATGCGTTCTGATTGTGGACTATGGTGTGGAATGCAGTGTATATGGACACAGTAATGTGGGTGAAACATGTGCAGGTGCACGCGCGCTTTTCACATGCGTTGACGTCCGGCATAGTGTGGCCTCAGCCATAATACTTAAATATTTTCAGTGGCAGTTGATCAGGTCAGTTGCATATAAAAAAAGTGAGAGGTTGGAAAAAAAGCATTAGGCCTCTATACGCCAACACAATGAGCCCAATTAACTCTTTCAGTGCCAGCAGAATTTTCAACTTTCGTTGAGTTCAGTGCTTTAGGAATTATAAGAAAATTATAAATCACTTAGGATTTCTGTGACCATATAAAGGTACAAATCAGTGTCAGTCAACCCTCCAGTTCACAAACCAGCTTTCCACACAGCGCTCCAGTTCACAAACCAGCTTTACAGACAGCCCTCCAGTTCACAAACCAGCTTTACATACATCCCTCCAGTATACAAACAGCCCTCCAATTCACAAACCAGCTTTACAGTTAGCCCTCCAGTTTACAAACCTGCTTTACAGACAGCCCTCCAGTTCACAAATCAGCTTTGCAGACAGCCCTCCAGTTCACAAAACAGCTTTGCAGACCGCCCTCCAGTTCACAAAACAGCTTTACAGACAACCCTCCAGTTCACAAACCAGCTTTACAGTTAGCCCACCAGTTTACAAACCTGCTTTACAGACAGCCCTCCAGTTCACAAATCAGCTTTGCAGACAGCCCTCCAGTTCACAAACCAGCTTTACAGTCAGCCCTCCAGTTCAAAAAACAGTTTCACAGACATCCCTCCAGTTCACAAACCAGCTTTACAATCAACCCTCCAGTTCACAAACCAACTTTACAGTCAGCCCTCCAGTTCTCAAACCATTGTTAAAGGGCACCTATAGGGAATTGTATACATTGCTCCAATCCAGACATAAAAAAAGGTTATAGTATTCAGCCTTATTTTTATCTTCCTCTGTGGCTCCGTGTTTGCACACTGTCTGATTTACTGCAGAGCTACCCACTCTCCCTCCCCTCTCTTGTTATTCCCCTTTCATGTAGTCCGGCTGTAAATTAAGCCTGTGAAACAAGTCGCTCATGCGCATTTATCCTCCTACACATGACACATCACTCTAACCTTTGTTAACAAAAACAAACCTCGGTATGTAAGTCTGTAGAGAGGAAGTTTCTCTGTTCTTCTGAAGATAGTGCTATGTAAGGAATGGGAGCGGGGAAGGGGGGGGGGAGTTTAGAGAGACCTGAATCACTGCAGCGCGATCTCCCTTTGACAGGCAATAAATCTGTGAAAACTTGCAGAGGAGGGGGACTTCTTCCCTTTAATTCTGTTTTTAACCCATTATTTGCCAAACATTTTAGCGAGCAGTAAGGAGTCATTGGGAGACTTGCTGTAAATCTTGTGTAAGCCTACACACTATATTGGCATGCTGTTAGGGGATTTGATTGACAGCTCAAGCAGGAGTGGTGTATTGAAATCTTCACTTCTTTTAAATTATACAGTATATCTCAGGACAGAGGAGGAATCTAAAGAAAATAACCATGGTACTATGGGGGTTGGGGGGAATTATAGAACACACAGAAAGTTTTTTTTTAAATTTTCCCACTATAGATCCACTTTAAGTCAACCTTCCAGTTCACATTTGCCAGTTTATGCCAAGCTATCCTTATTTTTCTCAATCTATAATCTATATCTTTGTCTGTCTATTTATCAGCTAGCCAATCTCTCAGATACAGGCTACAGAGATAGAATATATATACAGACAAATGCAGAAGTTGGTGCATACTGACAGATCTGTCTATCTATCTATCTTTGTCTGTATCTAAATGTATATGGGGCAGTAACTTTGCTATTGTTAACCCTTCTTTAAATATACATGTCTGCCAGCAACTCTGCACCTAAATAAGACATTTATTTACCTTTAGAAATAATTGCAGGATTTGGTGTACCCTTTCCTGTCTTTAAAAAGTGTTTATTTAATGCAGTATTCAGCATTGGAACTAGGCTTTAAAATCCTTAATAAAATACCATGATGTTGCATTTAGATCTGCTATTTTTGGACTATTTCACAGTATACATTGGAGTAGATTATTAAATATATATATATATATATATATATATATATATATTATATATATATATATATATATATATATATATATATATATAATGTTCAGTGCACTCCGTTCACACACTTAAAGGGGAAGTTCAGTGCAAATACATATGCTTTTCAGAATAAAGAGCAGTATTTTTTATCCCAGTGACCTTAATCTGCCAATATGTATATATATATATATAAGTCTATACACAGACTAACCCCATTAAACAGATTGCAAACTAGCATGACCCCATTTATATAACTGTATATAGGAGCTGTAATCATATATATTTATATTGGTATAATAGTTCTTAACCTGTGAGTCCACATGAGCATCCAGGTACATTACCTAACAATATGGCATCTGCCATACTTATCACCATGCTTGTAGTTTGCAGTCATTTAGTTTACTTTATAATAGTATTGAAAGGCTCTGGCTGCCTCTAAACTAGGTTTATTCTTCAGACAAATAGCAATTATAAGCATATATTTGGATTAACAGGATTATTAAACATATTCCTACATACATACATGTGTCAGGAAAGAAAAAGGGACACAGAGACAAATTTACTGGTTAGCTGCTTCTTTCCAACAGAAGGAAAGCAAGTACCACTGTGTCTCAAACCCAGCATTGTTCTGTCCTAGCATGCCACCTACAGGTTTGAGTGGGTATAGCACTGCTATACATTATTCTCCCATTCCAAAACATTTTTTTTATATCACTTTATCCATGTAAATGTGACAACATATTTAGGAGGTTCACACTCTCTATATATAGGTATAGGGAGATCAGATGGGAATGTGTTTTTGACAATAGAATCCATAGGCTATTTTTTTTCAATGAAATCTACTGTGTAATCTGCAACAAATTGGCCGTGTGTGCCAAGGTTTACAGAAACTTTTAATGAGTGAGCAGTTTAAATATATCATTGTATTTAGTTGTAATTATTTGTTTTAAAGAATAAATATAGGCTTTGATGCCCTTTACTGGCAAAGTTTTGCATACATATGTGAAATCGCAGGCAAAAGGAAACCCACTTTTTATAGACCATCACTTTCTATTCTTTGCCTTATATCCTATTTATCACTTTATATTTTCATTGTAACAATTTACAGAGTTTTCTTCTGTTTCTAAACTTTCCAGTTCTATCACTATTGTACAGTACTAACAGATAAATAGAAATGTCAGATTTGCTTAGTTCTTACATGTTGCCACAAGGTGTCAGCATGTGCCAGTGAAATAAATAATAAATAAAGAGAGGCTGATGTTGCCAATTTCTTCTTATGGTAAAATATACACATTATAATATATAAGGCTGTGGTCTTTAAATGGGGAGCACTAATGGAATATATGAGTGATTTTTATAAGAATATATACCACTGCTGCTTCCCTTTCATTTGTTGTTCTCCTTCCCCTTAAACCAGCACCTTCTCTGTCAAACCCTGCAATAAAAAAAAGATGAAACACACACCTGACCTTTACTTGCGGAGGAAATCCTTCTTTCAGTCATTAAATCTCCACTGGGAAAATATTTTTTTGGTATTCAGTTTTATTGAAGAACAGGAGGTAAAGGAGCTGTGCCTCACCTCCCGTTCTTCAATAAAACATTCAGGAGCCAGGAACTTACCCAAACTCTCGCTCCTCTGCTGCATCCTCTGACAGGTTCCGATGGACTTTGTACTCTATGTGCATGCGTAAGTGCGTTGCGCATGTTTATAGAATTTTTCTTTTGTTCTTTTGCTTTTTCTCACACTTCTCACACTTTTATAACATTCTTACAAAATCTTTTTAGAAGTCAACAAAAAGTGTACATTTCCTTTTCAACAGTAACTAGAGTTTTTTTTAAACATTAAAGGATAACACCAAATCAGACTGATTTTGTTTTTATGTAGGTGCTGGGAAATTTACCTTACTAAAACGAGGATTATGAGTTTTATTTGCCAGCATTCTAGCATCACACAATTTAGTCACTGATTTTTTTGCACATATCCATTCCTGAGCTACTGCAGGAACATGTTATAGTAGGCCACACCCACTAGTAGTCTCTAGCCATTACCATTATGGTGCAGTGATGCGTGGCTAGAGAGTGAACCTAGACATTTATCATATTGTCTTCTTCAGAAAGTTACATTTACACATTTTCTTTCATGCCATTTACCAGGGGGGGGGGGGGAATTGTGATTTCCAGTTGGATCAACTGGACTTGATGTTTAGTGAAGATGTTTTGGCATATAACAATAGTATATATATATATATATATATATATAGATATATATATCTTGTCCACTGCTCGCTTGCACTCTCACGCTCTGCTGCACTGCCCGGGTGCTAAACCTGTCCAATGCAACATACAACCTCTCCAAACCAGGTCTTCAAGAAACTTCTAATATGTGTTTGAACCTTGATCAATGCATTTCACCAATTATTGGGGCCGTCATGGTTAAATTTTTTAAACATCTCTTGAAAACATCTAAGTGTATGTCCCAGTGCCAAATAACACCTCGAAATTGC
This sequence comes from Hymenochirus boettgeri, assembly GCA_019447015.1. Classification (NCBI taxonomy): domain Eukaryota; kingdom Metazoa; phylum Chordata; class Amphibia; order Anura; family Pipidae; genus Hymenochirus; species Hymenochirus boettgeri. The sequence continues at coordinate 112,991,529 of CM033474.1, forward strand.
CATTGATACCCATTAACTCATTGACCTCTTATCCTTTTCCTAGCATCACCGTTCATTGGATGCCTTTGTGGAAAAGTGACTTTTTTCTTTTTCTTTTTCCAGATAAAGAAGAATAAGAGAATACCAATATTTTTCATCATTTTAACTGAGCTTCTCCATTCTGCTCCTCCTTCCATAATGACAAGTCTCTTTGAGGAAAAGGCATTACACAGCTATCTAAGCACTGCTTCCACTGGTTTCTTTTCTGTTTACGACTACTTTGTGTGTTTAAAAGTCTGCATTTTCTCTCTTAACAAAGAAACTCCTTTGGCTTCTTACAAAACAGCAAAGTTACACTGCAGACCTGAAAAGGAAAGATAGATAGTTTCCTGCCTTTAGCCAAGGATTAGAAAGTCTCTGATGATTTGATAAATATTTAAAATTAACTAGAAACTTGTCCTTGGTTTTAGAGAATGTTCATCTTGAGTTAAACTTTGGAATGTCAACATTTGCAAAAAGTGGACTAAGCAGATCAGAGGCTTTCCATAGTGACTTGGCATAGTTTATAATATATCATCGCTGTCTTGAATGTCTACTGTAATGTCACATGTCTTCAAAATTTGTTAAAGCTGGTGGGGTTCTTACCAATGGCGATTTTTTTTTCTTCATTTTTGTGTTTAGTAAAAAATGGATTATTCCCCAAATATCTCGTTTAACATGGGAAATTAGAAAGAAGCAGTTTCTGTTATACAGCCCAATGTTCTTATTTCAAGGTCTTCCATTTGTATTGATTACAGTACCTATTGCACACATGCTTTGGGCAGTTTGCTGCATTTTAAATATAGATTTGGTCATTTGGTGTGGGGTCAATGATGATGAAAATATTTTCTTAATGGGTATAGTCCTGTGAACATGGCAAACATTTTCCCAGCAATCTTACTTTACCTCTTTGACCTTCACTATAAAAATGACCCTGGTTTTAATAACTAGCTTAACATTTTTTTAAATTTTAATTACTAGCTTATAATTTTTTTAAATTTTAAACAGAAAACAATTACGTCCCAGATAATTTCCCCCCGGCAAAAAATTAGGACAACCCAAACTTTAGTATTGCAATATTTACTTAGTTTCTCAGCAATCCTGGAGGTAGATATTCTCCATGAAGTCTGCCAGTCCTTCTACTTTTATCTGTTTTTTAGCGATACCTCATGGCTGATAACTTTCAATGGCTACACAAGCTTCCTGCTTTATGACCATGCGTAAATTGGGTCAGAAAAGCCAGTTAGTAATATTATAATAGGGTTTTGGGGGTTCTGGTTTTGGCTGAAATTAGTTTTTTTACTGGAGGTGGAAATGTCCTTTAAAATGCAGTGACTGTAAGCAATTTATTATTTTTAATAATTATACATAGATGACCACAAGAAAGTTTTTCCTTTAAATCCTTACCTCTGTAAGGATATAAAGAGGGCAAAATAACAAATGTATTTTTCCGCATGTACTTTTCAGTTTTGTGCTTAAATATGGAAACACTTAAAAACTGTCCATCCACTAAACTTAGCTGATTTAACAGTAGTCCTATCATCTTTCTGAGGCATTAAGTCAGAAATACATGTAAAGGGGAAAAAAAAGCACTCTCAATCACCCATCCCCCCATTTTTATCTCTATATTGTCCCACCCACTTATATTGTAAGTAACAAGGCAGGGATTTCATTCCTAATTTGTCACGTCACACATATCTATATGTATGTTTTATATATATATATATATATATATATATATATATATATATATATATATAAAAGTTAATCAATGCACATTCCTAGGCCCCATACAATATCATTTTATCTGCACACTGACATACTTTATAAACAAAGGGGTTTTAGTATACATTACTGTGATCACATGAATGAAAAGCCTTCCAACCACGTCAAGGTAACCCTAGTCTGGAAGGTCCTAACGTCCAACCTTTTTTACTTCAATTACCATTAGCAAACTTTTGCATTTCTCATTCTTACACACTGGATCCATATAACAGGCTCTCCCCCTTCCCCCTCAGCACTTTGGCTTTTTAAAAATGAGGGAAGAAGCCATCTAGTGCTTTATATTAAAGGCATAGGAACTCCCATAAAAGGGGCGTGTTGGGGGTGCTATTACCACATGGAGGCTTGACCAAGCCTCCCAATAAATACATACAATACAAGAATTGTGGAAGCACTCCAATTAGGCTAATTTACAACTACATTTAGTGGAAGTGCTACTGATCTGGTCAAAAATGTATACAAACATAGAAAAGATAATCAATGCACATTCCTAGGCCCCATACCAATATCATATTATCTGCACACTGGCATACTTTATAAACAAGGGGTTTAGAGACATTATTGTGATCACATGAATTAGGTAAATTAGTGATTAGTGAAATCTAAACATTAAGTCCCACACACAGGCTTGTTATTTTGAGCAATTCTGTAAATTTGATGGAATCGCTCAAAATATCTAAAACATTTTCCCGACTGACTGCACAACAATATCAAGTAGGTTATGAAAAAAAAGAAGATTGGGCCAGGCGGAAATTTTTTCGCTGACCCCATCTTAACTCCTCAGATTTCAAGGTAGAATCTGCAGAAAGATTGGTACAAGGTAAGGAATTTCTAATGGTTTTTTCTGATCGGGTGTCCAATTGTTGCACTCGATCAGAAGAACATCTGCCGGAGTATGGCTAGCTTTTAATCATTATCCTGAATTCTTGCATAACAATGTCTTTTGTTTCAAGGGATGATAGAAGTTGTATTTCAGCAATTGGTTTGCTGAAAAAAATCTGTCTTAGGGTTGGGCCACACAGCACAACTTCACAATTCATTAGTGCATGAGAATCGAACGCAGTGCATGTGGGTGGCCACATTGCATGCTTTGTGGAACGCAAGCAATAACCTTTTTTTTGAGGATCGCATGCGTTCTGATTGTGGACTATGTGTTGAATGCAGTGTATATGGACCAGTAATGTGGGTGAAACATGTGCAGGTGCACCGCGCTTTTCACATGCGTGACGTCCGGCATAGTGGGGCCTCAGCCATAATACTTAAATATTTTCAGTGGCATTGATCAGTCAGTTGCATATAAAAAAAGTGAGAGGTTGAAAAAAAGCATTAGGGCCTCTAACGCCAACACATGAGCCCAATTAACTCTTTCAGTGCCAGCAGAATTTTCAACTTTCGTTGAGTTCAGTGCTTTAGGAATTATAAAAAATTATAAATCACTTAGGATTTCTGTGACCATATAAAGGTACAAATCAGTGTCAGTCAACCCTCCAGTTCACAAACCAGCTTTCCACAGCGCTCCAGTTCACAACCAGCTTACAGACAGCCCTCCAGTTCACAAACCAGCTTTACATACATCCCTCCAGTATACAAACAGCCCTCCAATTCACAACCAGCTTTACAGTTAGCCCTCCAGTTTACAAACCTGCTTTACAGACAGCCCTCCAGTTCACAAATCAGCTTTGCAGACAGCCCTCCAGTTCACAAAACAGCTTTGCAGACCGCCCTCCAGTTCACAAAACAGCTTTACAGACAACCCTCCGTTCACAAACCAGCTTTACAGTTAGCCCACCAGTTTAACAAACCTGCTTTACAGACAGCCCTCCAGTTCACAAATCACTTTGCAGACAGCCCCAGTTCACAAACCAGCTTTACAGTCAGCCCTCCATTTCAAAAACAGTTCACACGACATCCCTCCAGTTCACAAACCAGCTTTACAATCAACCCTCCAGTTCACAAACCACTTTACAGTCAGCCCTCCAGTTCTCAAACCATTGTTAAAGGGACCTATAGGGAATTGTATACATTGCTCCAATCCAGACATAAAAAAGGTTATAGTATTCAGCCTTATTTTTATCTTCCTCGTGTGCTCCGTGTTTGCACCACTGTCTGATTTACTGCAGAGCTACCACTCTCCCTCCCCTCTCTTGTTATTCCCCTTTCATGTAGTCCGGCTGTAAATTAACCTGTGAAACAATTCGCTCATGCGCATTTATCCTCCTACACATGACACATCACTCTAACCTTTGTTAACAAAAACAAACCTCGGTATGTAAGTCTGTAGAGAGGAAGTTTCTCTGTTCTTCTGAAGATAGTGCTATGTAAGGAATGGAGCGGGGAAGGGGGGGGGGAGTTTAGAGAGACCTGAATCACTGCAGCGCGATCTCCCTTGACAGGCAATAAATCTGTGAAAACTTGCAGAGGAGGGGGACTTCTTCCCTTTAATTCTGTTTTTAACCCATTATTTGCCAAACATTTTAGCGAGCAGTAAGGAGTCATTGGGAGACTTGCTGTAAATCTTGTGTAAGCCTACACACTATATGGCATGCTGTTAGGGGATTTGATTGACAGCTCAAGCAGGAGTGGTGTATTGAAATCTTCACTTCTTTTAAATTATACAGTATATCTCAGGACAGAGGAGGAATCAAAGAAAATAACCATGGTACTATGGGGGTTGGGGGGAATTATAGAACACACAGAAAGTTTTTTTTTAAATTTTCCCACTATAGATCCACTTTAAGTCAACCTTCCAGTTCACATTTGCCAGTTTATGCAAGCTATCCTTATTTTTCTCAATCTATAATCTATACTTTGTCTGTCTATTTATCAGCTAGCCAATCTCTCAGATACAGGCTACAGAGATAGAATATATATACGACAAATGCAGAATTTGTGCATACTGACAGATCTGTCTATCTATCTATCTTTGTCTGTATCTAAATGTATATGGGGCAGTAACTTTGCTATTGTTAACCCTTCTTTAAATTACATGTCTGCCAGCAACTCTGCACCTAAATAAGACATTATTTTACCTTTAGAAATAATTGCAGGATTTGGTGTACCCTTTCCTGTCTTTAAAAGTGTTTATTTAATGCATATTCAGCATTGGAACTAGCTTTAAAATCCTTAATAAAATCCCATGATGTTGCATTTAGATCTGCTATTTTTGGACTATTTCACAGTATAACATTGGAGTAGATTATTAATATATATATATATATATATATATATATATATATATATTTATATATATATAATATATATATATATATATATATATATAAAATGTTCAGTGCACTCCGTTCACACACTTAAAGGGGAAGTTCAGTGCAAATACATATGCTTTTCAGATAAGAGCAGTATTTTTTATCCCAGTGACCTTAATCTGCCAAATTGTATAATATATATATAAGTCTATACACAGACTACCCCCATTAAACAGATTGCAACTAGCATACACCCCATTTATATAACTGTATATAGGAGCTGTAATCAATATATTTATATTGGTATAATAGTTCTTAACCTGTGAGTCCACATGAGCATCCAGGTACTTACCTAACAATATGGCATCTGCCTACTTATCACCATGCTTGTAGTTTGCAGTCATTTAGTTTACTTTATAAATGTATTGAAAGGCTCTGGCTGCCTCTAAACTAGGTTTATTCTTCAACAAATAGCAATTAATAGCATATATTTGGATTAACAGGATATAAACTATTCCTACATACATACATGTGTCAGAAAGAAAAAGGGACACAGAGACAAATAACTGGTTAGCTGCTTCTTTCCAACAGAAGGAAAGCAAGTACCACTGTGTCTCAAACCCAGCATTGTTCTGTCCTAATGCCACCTACAGGTTTGAGTGGGTATAGCACTGCTATACATTATTCTCCCATTCCAAAACATTTTTTTATATCACTTTATCCATGAAAATGTGACAACATATTTAGGAGGTTCACACTCTCTATATATAGGTATAGGGAGTCAGATGGGAATGTGTTTTTGACAATAGAATCCATAGGCTATTTTTTTCAATGAAATCTACTGTGTAATCTGCAACAAATTGGCCGTGTGTGCCAGGTTTACAGAAACTTTATGATGAGCAGTTTAAATATATCATTGTATTTAGTTGTAATTATTTGTTTTAAAGAATAATATAGCTTTGATCCCTTTACTGGCAAAGTTTGTTCATACATATGTGAAATCGCAGGCAAAGGAACCCCACTTTTATAGACCATCACTTTCTATTCTTTGCCTTATATCCTATTTATCACTTATATTTTTTCATTGTAACAATTTACAGAGTTTTCTTCTGTTTCTAAACTTTCCAGTTCTATCACTATTGTACAGTACTAACGATAAATAGAAATGTCAGATTTGCTTAGTTCTTACATGTTGCCACAAGTGTCAGCATGTGCCAGTGAAATAAATAATAAATAAAGAGAGGCTGATGTTGCCAATTTCTTCTTATGGTAAATATACACATTATAATATATAGGGCTGTGGTCTTTAAATGGGGAGCACTAATGAATATATGAGTGATTTTTAAGAATATATACCACTGCTGCTTCCCTTTCATTTGTTGTTCTCCTTCCCCTAAACCAGCACCTCTCTGTCAAACCCTGCAATAAAAAAAAGATGAAACACACACCTGACCTTTACTTGCGGAGGAAATCCTTCTTTCAGTCATTAAATCTCCACTGGGAAAATATTTTTTTGGTATTCAGTTTTATTGAAGAACAGGAGGTAAGAGCTGTGCCTCACCTCCCGTTCTTCAATAAAACATTCAGGGCCAGGAACTTACCCAACTCTCGCTCCTCTGCTGCATCCTCTGACAGGTTCCGATGGACTTTGTACTCTATGTGCATGCGTAAGTGCGTTGCGCATGTTTATAAATTTTTTCTTTTGTCTTTTGCTTTTTCTCACACTTCTCACACTTTTATAACATTCTTACAAAATCTTTTTAGAAGTCAACAAAAAGTGTACATTTCCTTTTCAACAGTAACTAGAGTTTTTTTTAAACTTAAAGGATAACACCAAATCAGACTGATTTTGTTTTTTATGTAGGTGCTGGGAAATTTACCTTACTAAAACGAGGATTATGAGTTTTATTTGCCACATTCTAGCATCACACAATTTAGTCACTGATTTTTTTGCACATATCCATTCCTGAGCTACTGCAGGAACATGTTATAGTAGGCCACACCCACTAGTAGTCTCTAGCCATTACCATTATGGTGCAGTGATGCGTGGCTAGAGAGTGAACCTAGACTTTATCATATTGTCCTCTCAGAAAGTTACATTTACACATTTTTCTTTCATGCCATTTACCAGGGGGGGGGGGGGGGGGGAATTGTGATTTCCAGTTGGATCAACTGACTTGATGTTTAGTGAAGATGTTTTGGCATATAAAAATAGTATATTATATATATATATAATATATATCTTGTTTCTGCCACTGCTCGCTTGCACTCTCACGCTCTGCTGCACTGCCCGGGTTCTAAACCTGTCAGCAACAATACAACCTCTCCAAACCGGTCTTCAAGAAACTTCTATATGTGTTTGAACCTTGATCAATGCATTCAAGAATTGTGGAAGCACTCCAATTAGGCTAATTTACAACTACATTTAGTGGAAGTGCTACTGATCTGGTCAAAAATGTATACAAACATAGAAAAGATAATCAATGCACATTCCTAGGCCCCATACAATATGATATTATCTGCACACTGGCATACTTTATAAACAAAGGGGATTTAGTATACATTACTGTGATCACATGAATGAAAAAAGCCTTCCAACCATGTCAAGGTAACCCCAGTCTGGAAGGTCCTAACGTCTAACCTTTTCAATTTCTTTTACTTCAATTACGATTAGCAAACTTTTCCATTTCTCATTCTTACACACTGGATCCATATAACAGGCTCTCCCCCTTCCCCCTCAGCACTTTGGCTTTTTAAAAATGAGGGAAGAGGCCATCTAGTGCTTTATATTAAAGGCATAGGAACTCCCATAAAAGGGGTGTGTTGGGGGTGCTGTTACCACATGGAGGCTTGACCAAGCCTCCCAATAAATACATACAATACAAGAATTGTGGAAGCACTCCAATTAGGCTAATTTACAACTACATTTAGCGGAAGTGCTACTGATCTGGTCAAAAATTTATACAAACATAGAAAAGATAATCAATGCACATTCCTAGGCCCCTACAATATGATATTATCTGCACACTGGCATTCTTTATAAACAAAGGGGTTTTAGTATACATTACTGTGATCACATGAATGAAAAAAACCTTCCAACCACGTCAAGGTAACCCTATTCTGGAAGGTCCTAACGTCTAACCTTTTCAATTTCTTTTACTTCAATTACGATTAGCAAACTTTTGCATTTCTCATTCTTACACACTGGATCCATATAACAGGCTCTCTCCCTTCCCCCTCAGCACTTTTGGCCTCTTCCCTCATTTTTATCTTTTCTATGTTTGTATAAATGTTTGACCAGATCAGTAGCACTTCCACCAAATGTAGTTGTAAATTAGCCTAATTGGAGTGCTTCCACAATTCTTGTATTGTATATATATATATATATATATATATATATATATATTATATATCATATATATATATATATATATATATACAGGTAAAGGATCCTTCGCACTCTTACCAGTGGTCTGTGGCCTGGGTGCTACTGTGTGAATAGTACTTGCAACGTTGGGATACAGAGATCCAAGGACTTAACTCGAACATATGTTTATTCAATAGTAGGAAAACATAACCTACGCATTTCGGCTCAATGAATGAGCCGTCATCAGGGTTGACGGTCGTTCATTGAGCCGAAATGCGTAGGTTATGTTTTCCTACTATTGAATAAACATATGTTCGAGTTAAGTCCTTGGAGTGCTCTGTATCCCAACGTTGCAAGATATATATATATATATATATATATATATATATATATATATATATATATATACGAAAAACATATTGTCGGCACTCCTTTCTTAGTAGATTGCCTGGGTGCAGTCTATGTGCTGAATAAATATGAGGAATGAAGGATGCACTCACAGGTCTTGATAGCCAAATCAAAAAACACTTTACTGTGCTTACCTGTTTCCGCCCATGTTTCTGCCCGAGATTCGGGCCGTCTTCAGAACATCTGAGCCTCCGTCATTTCCTTAAGACGGACCCCTCAGACACACCCACCTAGTGACGTGCAACCCAGAGTGTGTGATGTTGCAGACACACCTCATGCTCAACAGGAAACAGCCGGCTATACTGTACGTGCTACCAATTTACAACCTGAACGATGATTATACTAAAGTGCCGATGTGCTAAAGTGCAAATACTGGTAAATTGCCGGCAAGATCATGTATGAGTAAAAATGTCATTTATCATTTGTCATGTCCATGTGGTATTTATTACACTGGCATGACCACAACTAGTTTTAGAGAAAGGCCAACCATCGATCATCCATAAGCTCAGCACTCAAGGAAACCAATGCCTCACGACAAATTACGAATAAATATGGGGACATGTCAGTTGCTCACCATTGCAAAGAGGCACAACATACAGTGAGCAACCTACGTTCTATAACTATTGATGGACTCAACTCCCAGCAAGCAGCCACCATAGACAGTGAAACTAGGCTACAACGTATGGAAGCCAAATGGATTTGTGTATTAGGAACTCTATCACCTGGCGGCTTGAATGAACAATGGACATTACAATGTTTTCTATAGCTATGCCTCAGTAATATATATATACTTCTTTACATAATACTTAATAATGAAGTCAATAGTAGACCATCTTTATAGTTAAGCCACCCTAACATAATAATGTGACATTGGTAGTTTTCCCTTGCCTAGTTTTATGCCCACAGGTAAACTGTAATATAGTTACAAATGGACCTTCTTACCATATCTGGTTACTTAACTCAATTGTTATTTTGTTATTTAGGATTAAGGATCTTTTATTAATATCATTAAATATGCCATTTTAGAACAGCATCTAAATAATTAACTTATAATCTAAACAACTAACTTATAGTATAAGTAATTCCAATACTCTGATATGAAGTATCTGCATTTTTGTATGATGAATGATGTACTTTGATTTAATTTATTACGTATATTATCTATGGCATATCTATGTCACCAGCACCATATATTTTTAACCTTGTCAATTCTTTGTTATTAGGCACTGTCACTTTAGCTATCTTTCTTAAATATATACTACTCTATATAGCATTTGCACTTTCTCACTAGTAGCATTTGCACTCTTTATGTCGGCACTGTTCCAGTTTAAAGTATTCACTGGATTACTAGTAGGTAGTCATTATAATCTTGCCAGCGATTTACCTGTATTTGCACTTTAGCACATCGGCACTTTAGTATAATCATTGTTCGGGTTGTAAATTGGTAGCAAGTATAGCTGTCTGTTTCCCATTGAGTATGGGGGTGTGTCTGCAACATCACACACTGTCCACGTCCTTGGGGATGGGTTGCACTTGTCTGAGGGGTCCATCTTAAGGAAATGACGGAGGCTTAATCAGATGTTCTGAAGACGGGCGAAAACATGTTAACAGCACATTAAAGTGTTTTTTTGATTTGGCTAACAAGACCTGTGAGTTTATATATATATATATATATATATATATATATATATATATATGGTTCCACTTCCCCCTTTATATACTTTTTTTTTATATACATAGTGCTGCGTACCCAAGTGGTGCTTTATAAATAGATTATACAATTATACAATACAGCTACACAATACAAAGCTTAGACGAACCCCAGAAGTGCATGGAAATCCCCAAAGCTCATTAGCATTGAAATCTTTCTGTAAGACAGTCCAATTAGCCCAGAATATTTCATATTGATTGCAAAAACAACTGATTTCCTAAGAACCACTGTACATTTCAAATGTTTCACACAGGCAGATTATTAGAAAACCTCACAGTGTACCTTGGCTGCGTATCCCTGATTTAAACCAGATCTTACAAAAGAAAATCACATCCATGGGGTTCTGTGCAAGTTTATGCTGCATCTTTAACTCATGTGCCCTACAATCCCTATCTACAATGCATAATTCCTGCTGAACAAACCAAGCAGATGCGATTATCACTACTGTGAGAACATCTGCCTATGATGAGATGAGAAATGCCCTTTTAACAGCAGAATGTTTTTAGCTGAAAGGCTGATACATTCATAGTAAACTGAAAAAGTATTTAGGAACATTTTTATATGAAACTAATATAAGTTTTGAATATTGGCATACTATTATAATGGCATATTTTCAAATCCTATGAAAAATGTAGATTGCATTAAAAATGTTTGCATTTAAATTAAAAGAGACAAAGTTGGATTCAGGGAGATAAGGCTGTATTTGCCTCAAAATTTTTGCCACAAAACAGCTGTCCGAGGGACAGAACTCCAAAAACCTTTTTTAGATATTTAACCATTCGTATATTTTCCCCATACCATTTGGCAGCTACCAATACATAATCAGGGAGATCCAATATCACAACTCACCTTTTCACAATTCTGCAATGCAATACTCAGGGAGATTCAATAAAAGTTCTTATTGTTTAAAATGGTGCTAATTTTGCCCCAACCAATCAGATCTTATTTAACATTTGAAAGCTAACATCTGATTGGTTGGGGAAAAATTAGCACCATTTTAAACGATAAGAACTTTTATTGAATTTCCCTATGTCCTGTCAAATATTGCATTGCAAATTGCGTATTTGCAATGCCAAATTGTGCAAAAGAAAGAAATTGTGCAGGTCTAAAGAACCATTAGAGCTCTGTGTTAATTTCCCCACTACAGGGTATCGCAAAATTTTACATATTTTTATACATTCAAAGATAATAATTGTACAATCCTGATATTGTGCAATATTTTTTGGTCTTTTCCCCCAACATGTCTGTTGGTTACCGCAAAGGATCCAGTTATTGTATGATATTAGTATCATACAATTTTATATTTATGCGTGACCACCCTTAATTATTGTACTAGCTGAAGAAAAGCACAAATTGCAGCTCTCTGAACTATCAAGCTAAAAAAAACAACCTATAAACATCACTTGAAATTAGAACATGGTTTCTAGTGGTTGTATAACTGGAAGGAATTTTGTTTGTCTTTGTGTAAATTGTGTCATATGTAACAGTGTATTAAACCTCCTGTTCAATTTAGCTCTGTGTTAAGCTCTAAAAGACAAACTTGGGTACTTTTTGCTGTTATGAAACAGACTAACACGCCAGATTTGTTGGTGTGTTTGGGGGTGGGGATGTTAAACTAAAGATCTGCAACAGTAAAAGTACAGAATGTTGTCTATGCCTGTTCTAAGAAGCCTGATGAAGAGTGTTTAAGGGTAAGAAAAGTATTTACGATAGTTATCTCAGTGATTTAGAACACACCAAGCTTGTGTCTGGCACACTGAAACTGAAAAATAAATACTGCTCTGCCTTTAGCAATGTAATGAAAACACAAATGAATGCTGCAAATGAATTTACACTTAATGATTCCAACCTTAATCACATTTCCCATCTGTAATATTCTATGAAGCCTATTTATATATTTGTAATTTAAATTGTTTTATAAATAAACTTTAGAGAATAGTATTAACAGAAAATTCCATTGCTGCAGAAAACACTGCTTACATTTTCTGTGTGGTTCATTTCTCTGGTGTTTTATGAAGCTAATATACATTTTAGAAGAGAATTTGTGTGTCTGAGCCGCAGGTTTTTAAACCCAATAATTTTGCTATGGTAATGAAAGAGGACATTTACATTTCATAACCCATTCTGATTAAATACATATATTTTTATTATTGTGTGCATGGTTACCATAGAAACAGAGTGGCGAGTGTTTAGTAGGTGTGGGCACCTGTGTCTGTATGGTATTAGGGGGTATGTTTTTTTGTTCGACTGTAAACATGCTTATTTTTTTATGGGAATTTCATTACATTATAATTAATTAAAATAAGAAATATTGTGCCATATTTCTAAACGCATTCGTTGTTGGTAAATGACAATGGTGCCCACGATCGTACATTTACGACAAACATACAGCAATGGAATTCTATGAGGATTGTAAATCTACGATAGTGGTCATATATTTATGATCATTATCGTATATTTACAAACGTTTTAACGATCACTAAAACAATCGTAAATTTACAACCGTTTTAGCAATATTTAAACTGATCATTAAAGGTTCGCGCCTTTATAAATATTGCCTATTAAGTCATCAATATTATGGTATTATCATCCAGCAGACTCGCAGTAGCAGAGCAGCCTGTTATGCACTAATAGTAATCTGAAACCCGAATGATCCGCCTGAATCCGGAGGGATCATCTGGATTTCAGGACTTCGGAACATATGTTTCGAAGATTTATGAATGTGCAGAGTTATTTTTGATAATTAGTTCCGTTTTCAGATCTTTGGGATTTTCCCGAGATCCGGGAATCTGAAAACGGAACAAAATTATTGAGTTTTGGCCACCTCTCTAGTCAGTAAATGCCTCCACTCCACAAATGGTCATTGTCCTTCTCACTTAACAAATGTCTAACCCATGTACAGAGGTTGAGTTAGTTAATTTGCAATGCACTTATCTTTCTTTGAGGAGACTGCATTATTGGACTGGACTGACTGGACTCGGATTTCTGTCACATAAAAAAATACACTCAGTTCATTGCAAACACATGCAAACATATAAAGGAAGATTAACCCATATTGGCTCTGGGAAATTTAACTCTACATAGAGTTACTGGCAGTGAATAGGTTAGACCCTTGTTCCCAATGCTGCGGCCAGGGGTGAATAGGGCTAAAGGTTTTGAATTTATGACAACTAAACATGTTTCCATTTAGTATACTTTTTTTTTTTTGTAAAGTGCATCTTAAACAATACTTCTGCTGCAAAAAAAAAATACGGATTAGTAATAAATTCCATTCCTTTAAAACACCATTCCGTTTAAAAAATCCTTTTTGTTGCGAAGTGATTTTTTTAATTTAAATTAAAGGCTTTTTATACAACCCTTACTAGTTTGGAAGAATTGGAGACCACAGGTAGCCTTTAAGTCTTAACTGAGCATGCTTCTCCTGAAGAGAAGCAGGGCAGTGGTCAGATGAAAGCAGGACATTTGAACATTCACCCCAATATTATTTCTCACAGGCTACAGCCAGAGATGTGATTGTTGGCTCATTTTAAAGGAAAGACTAGACACTTTCATTTCACCTTAATTTGTTTGGAAACTACAGTTGTCCTTTAAAGAAAATGTCATCTCCTGGATAAAATAATCATGTGTATGTTGACACTCTGGCCACACCTCATGGTTCTATGCCTAATCTGGACTTTTATAGAATTGGCTAGAGACTACTAGTGGGCAGGATCTGCTGTAACAACTTTCTGCAGTATCTTAGGACTGGGCATTCATGAAGATCATAACAGTCAGTGACAAAACTGTGTGATACTGAAATGGTGGTACATAAAGTACAAACCTCACATTAGCAAGGTAAGTTTGCCAGCACCTAAACCAAAAGAATGCTGCTTTTATGACAGGGCACTCTGCCTTTTTGTTCTGAGGCTTTTGTTTTTTCTAAACTATAAACAGACATTAAAATTACAAAATTTAATGTCCTTTCTGGTTTAATGAAATTATTTTATTTTATAGGGATTAAAAGTAATGATACATCATGCACTGTTGATTCTCCATATTTGCTTAAATTGCCAGGTAAGTGTATCATTTCTTAATTAAAACATTATCAAATCAGTTTAAGCATTATACTGATTTATTTGAACTCACTAGCATGAAATAAAATTATTTAGCATATTCCTGCCTTTTGCTTTATGTCCAAGACTAAAAGTAATATTAGTAGATATTCAAATGAAATGATTTTTATTAAAATCTAAAATAGCAGTTATGAGCTTAATCTATTCTTTGCTTAAAAATGCGGGACAGCTGTCTAGAAACAGAAGTGCAGCTGGGCTTTTTTTGACAGTGTGGGATAGGGTTATGGAGGCACAATGGAAAATCCATTAAGGGTCTGTAATCTTAAAAAGTTAATCTTAAAAAAACTCCCACTCTTGAAAGGGGGGGGGGAGGACCTATAGAAAAAGGCACCCACTATGCCCTACACCACTAATACCATATCTTTATAATAATATAATTTCCTAATTATCTATTAATATATATACATCTACAACAATATCAATATCTATATATACTGAAACTCTTATCTTAGGCCACTTTTAAAACTATTCAATAAACTTGCCATTTCCACTGCTGTTCCATAACTTCACCGTTCTCACTGAAACCTTTCCTAACCTGAAGATGAAACTTCTTTTCTTCCAATCTTAAAGGATGTCCACATGTCCTCTGATATGATCCATTAGTAAACAATGCACCAGAGAGTTTATTGTATGGCCCATTAATATATTTGTATGAAGTGCTGTATAAGATACTGCTTCCATTTCCAGGATGTCCCTTTTGTATATGGGGTTCCAAAACTGCACTGCATATTCTAAATGAGGCCTTACCAGTGCCTTGTAAAGAGGGAGAATAATATTTTTCTCTCTTGAATCTATTCCTCTCTTTATACAAGACAATATCTTGCTAGCTCTAGCTGTTGCTACCTGGCATTGTTTGCTACAGCTAAGTCTGTTATCTACCAGAACCCCTAAATCTTTTTCCTTTAGAGATTCACTTAACACAGAATTATTTATGGAGTGGCACAAGGATTGTTAAACACATAAATGCATCACCTTACATTTATCAACATTATATCTCATCTGCCATTATGTGGCCCATTTTGATAATCTATCTAGGTCTGCTTGCAGAAATTGCACATCATTTGAAGTTTTCAAGGCTCTGCATAGTTTAGTGTCATCAACAAACACAGAGAACCTGCTCTCAATGCCCCTTTCTGAGTAATTTATAAACAGATTAAAAAGAAATGGCCCCAGTACACAACCATGAGGCACTCCACTTAGTATTTTAGCCCACATAGATGTAGCTCCATTGAACACCACTCTGTTTGTGATCCAATAACCGATTCTCTATCTATGTACAATTTTTTTTTTAAAGGCCAAAAGATACCATTTATACATTAGTCGCCTATGTGGCACAGTATCAAAAGCTTAAGCAAAATCCATGTATAGTACATCCACTATGCCTGATTATAAATTCTTCTTTATAAAAAACAAGCAAATTTGTTTGGCATAATCTATTTCTCAAAAATCCATGCTGATTACTACTAAGATCAATTCTGAAGAAAAAAAGTCAAGCATATGATCCCGTAACAAAATTTCCAGCACCTTCCCTACCATTGATGTTAAGCTTACAGCTCTATAGTTACCAGGCTGGTAACAACTACTTTTTTAAAATATTGGTATTACATTGTTTTTTTTTCCAATCCAGTGGCACATCAACAGACAAAAGTGAATCTGAAAAGATGAGAAACAGTGGCCTAGATTAAACTGGGCTAAGCTATTTTAAGATCTGAGGATGTATTTAATCTGGTCCTGGGGCTTTATTGATATTAACTTTGTCTAATTGTTTCCGTACCATATCCTCTGTCAGCCAGAGTGAATATTCCTCATATATACCCTTCATATTGTTACTGACAAGACTGTTCTGTTCCCTCTGATTTAAACATTTTAAAAGCCCTTTTTTTTGTTCCATTTCCCTTTTTACCTGAGCATTAGGCCATGCAGGAGTGGACCTACATTTTTTACACTTGTCCCTAAAGGTACAATTTAGAAATGTAATAGTTAAATATCCCTTTAAAAGTGGTCCACTTCTGCTCAATATTTTACCTAGGAACAAATCTCCCCAGTCTATGAGCAGAAATGATTCCTTTAACAACATAGAAATTAGCTTTTCTAAAGTCAAAAGTTTTTTTTTAACCCAATGCACTT
The DNA here is from genome assembly GCA_019447015.1 of Hymenochirus boettgeri. Lineage (NCBI taxonomy): Eukaryota > Metazoa > Chordata > Amphibia > Anura > Pipidae > Hymenochirus > Hymenochirus boettgeri. The sequence continues at coordinate 113,008,257 of CM033474.1, forward strand.
TTGTTTTTTGTAATCTATATTAAATGACACTATATCATGATCACTATTCCCTAAACTTCCCATTACCTTCATCTCAAAATGAGCTCAAGGTTATTAGATATCACCAGATCCAACAACGCACCCTGTCTAGTAGGAACTTCTGCCATCTGTCAAAGAAAATGGAAGAACTTTTGAGGTGTTGGCAGTTCCCTTACTCCAATCTATGTCAGGGTAATTGAAATTGATTGCAGCCTTCGCCAAATGCATATGGAGATTAGTTTCCACCTCCTCACTGGCACTTGGTGGCTTTTAAAATACACCAACAATTAATTAACTGACCTTTTTGCTTCCTGTATACAGCCCCACCCATATTGTTTCTGCCTTATTGTTTATACCCCCATCTATCATATTTTTTACATTTAGCTTCAATTCTTGTTTAACATATATACATACTCCTCCTTTCTGATTCTAATTCTGTCGTGTTTAAATAATGAATATCCTTCAATATTTACTGTCCAGTCATGTGAATCATTTAGCCAAGTTTCTGCTATAGCGATCACATCATACCTTTCCTTTAAAGCTATTAGTTCTAGTTCCCCAGTTTTTCCAATAAACATAAATTTTAGATTATCTATTAATTTACTTCCATACATACATATCTCCTTATTGCTTATGCTCCCCCATCTCCTCCCTCCATTTTCTTATTTGCCCCCTGATCCTTAACTCCTCTATCTACCCCTGTGAAGTCCAATGTACCCTACCCCCTGTACCTAGTTTAAAATCTTCAACCACCTAGCCATCTTCTCCCCCAAAACAGCTGCACCATCATCATAGCCCAGTTCTCTAAAAACTCAAACCGCATCTCCTTACACCACCCTCATAGCGTAGCACACGGCTGTGGTAGAATTTCTGAAAATACTACTTCACCTCCATCTCTAACTTTGTAATTGACTCCAACGTGAACCAAGACCGCTAGGTCACTCCCATCCCTATCCAATAATCTGTCTACATAATCCACCACATACCAAACATTAACACCAGACAGGAAACAGATTGTTCCCCATTATTGTACCCCATCTGCCTTTCTTATAATTCCCCTACCACTACCACCTGCCTATCCTTCCTAGCCCCAGTTCTCCCTCCCTTGTATAAGAGATGGCAGCCCCCTGGGTGCTCAAAGGAATGGCTCCCTACATACATGCTACTTCTGAGCTGGCTTCCTCCATATCTTTCCATCCCCTACTTCCCCTGGTGACCCTTACAAGTGTATCTTCTTTCACCACCCTATTTGCCCAATTTCCACCCTCAAGTTTACTGGTCCCTGCCAGTACCTGCTTTTCCCCCAGGTTTGCCAAGCCCTGCAATACTGCAATTTTCCCCTTTAGATTCTGGACCTCAGATTCCAAATGGGCAACCCACTCACATCTAACACATACAAAGGTCACTTGGTGCAGCTGCTCCGAGATCCCATATATGCCGCAGGATGCACATTGCGTGGCCCCAACAAAACTGTCCATACTAAGCAGCAATACACAACCAAAACAGCAATGCATAACAACCGAAACAGCAATCTTGTTCTTAAACCCTTTTTTGTTCTAAACACTTTAGTTTCTTAACACAGCCCTTAAAAACAGACAAGACCCTTTAAAACAAAATATTGTCCTATTTTAGTGTGGGGTATAAAGTTGAAGGGAAGGTCTTGTAGTTTGACACAGTGAAGCCATCAGGGTCTGGTGATTTTCTACCCTTGCATTCTTTTAGTGTTTTATTAAATTCTGCTTCAGTGTAGTTCCCTACACTGTTCATAAGTCAAAATCGGCAAATTGATTTGATTTAAAAAATCATCCATGTTGATGTGTCATGCTGGTAATATTGAGCAAACAAAGAAGTTATCCTGCAGTGGTCGTATATTAACCTGAGGGATGGTATATTAACCTGAGGGATCCCGCAAAGAGAGAAACCTGTTTTGCTTTTAACATTGGTTTAATTTATTTACAAGTATTGTGTCCTGTTTATTACTTGTGTTATAAAATTTCTGGCTTACCAATTGCAGTGCTTTTTTGGCCCTGTAAGTCAATAATCCCACTAATTTACTTTTTAACTGGTTGAAGTGTTGTAATGCAATCTTTCTTTAAAGTTTTGGTTCATTTTCCTTTTTAAAGAATGGTAGAGATTTCTGAGATTTTTAGCTTTAGAGGCCAATTGAATAAGTTACTTCTAATTACTACTTTGTGGCATGATAAATGTGGACATTTTTCACTTAGAGGCATAGGGCCCTATTTATAAAAGATCGGTATCGTTATCGTAAAATACCGATCGTTATCGTAAAATAACGACCGGGTTTTTACCGATAACGACCATTATTTACCGATAATGACCGTTATTTACAGATAACGACCGGTATTTAACGATATCGGTAAATACCGGCCGTTATCGGTAAATAATGACTGGTATTTACCGATAACGACTGGTATTAACGATATCGGTAAATACCGGTCGTTATCGAAAAAAACCCGGTCGTTATTTTACGATAACGATCGGTATTTTACGATAACGATACCGATCTTTTATAAATAGGGCCCATACTCACTTTTGTTGCCAGTAATTTAGACATTAATGGCTGTGAGTTATTTTCATGGCACAACAAATTTACACTGATATACCAGCTGACTACTTTACATTTTATCAAAGTGTCATATCTTCAGTGTTGTCCCATGAAAATGTAAAATAACATATTTACAAAAACGTATGGGGTGTATTCACTTTTGTGAGATACTGTATATACACATTTCATCTAAATATTATTATGACTAATCAGTAGACAATTGGTCCAACAATTTTATCACATGACTCCCTTATAGACAGACTGTAGTAGTAGGCTGTAGACCTAGTAGTACTAGTGCTTTGTGTATCTTCCTTATGGTAAAATCTAGAAATATTAATAAAATAACATTTGTACCTCTCCTATCCTTCTAGTTTTGAAGCCCCAGCTCAGGTATTTTAAGAGACCGATATACTGTACAACTACATACTTGCCGAACTTTCACAAGAAAACCGAAGAAGCTGCAGTAAAATATCGAGCAGTGGACCAGAGGGGAAGAATGAAGAAAATTCAACATATCTCATTGCACTGGAACAAGAAATAAAATACACATATACAGTCTATATACTAATGTTACAGTTTACAAAAAAACTGTCTATTTACTAATGTTATTTAAAAAAAAAAAAGCTTTAATTTATTTAACATTATATATTATATATTACATTATATATTATATATAACATTATAAATATTTTTAGTTATACATTGCACACCTTTCTTTCAGGACTAAGGTTCTATTTGTTATGTTGTGCTTTTTAGTCACTAAATAAAGCACTATACTTCCCCAGAAAGGTGTAGATTCCTTTGTATTATTGTTGCATCAATTTTAATAATTATTAAAATTATAATTGATACAGGATTAAAAAGTAAAACCAATTAATATAATTCGGGTTGGCCAGCCAAATTTATACTCCTATAATCAGATTAATCTCCCCTTTCCTAATAAATATATATAAAGTTTTAACAATTATTCATAGACTTGGAAAAATTATTAAAAGTAAAGTTCATCATGGGATCCATTTTACCTGAGCTCTGGATAGGTTGTTATCAAATTAAATATATAAATATATCCAGGGGAGGACTGGTCCAGTAGGCTGAGGGGCAAATGCCCCCTGGGGCTGGTCTCCAACCACAGAAGCTGTTAGTAAGTTACGTGTTTAAACGGAACAGTGTATGCCTCTAGCTCGAACATGGGCAAGGAACAGATGACTTCTCATCTGCTGCCGAACTTCTTTCTTTTACTGACAATGGGAGCTGACATGCATCACAGCCTAAACTAAAATGGTTTATGAAAATGGGTGGTCAGGAATGAGGTTTTGGAGACACTGCCTCAGTTTAAAGTTTAACTAGGTGCTGGCTGCCTTGGCTGGGTGGGGTGGGGGTAGCATGTGCTTATCTATGAGACTACATACATTGTTCTACTTCTTGGCTCCTTCAAACTCCTGCCCGACTGTCAGATTAATTGAAGCAGCACAGCAGTGTCTAAAATTTAGAAGATTACTTACTGACAGTCTGGGCGCACATTGAAGGAAGCCAAGAGCAGAGCAATATATAATCACATTTATTATTCATCAGCCCTCCCGATTATTATCCAGTGTTATTCAGCCCTCCAGTTCATTAGCCAGTGTTAGTCAGCCTGCCCTCCAGTTCATTAGCCAGTATTAATCAGCCCTCCAGATCCTTAGCCAGTGTAGTCAGCCCTTCCACTTATTAGCCAGTGTTAGTCAGAATACTATAAACCATATAGGTGCTAACACCCCTCTCTCAAATAACCAATCACAGTAAGGTGAGTAAAAAACACTTAATTCACTTGTACAACTCACCTGCCCTGAACCCTTCACTACAATAACTGGTAGAATCCCACAGCATCAGGAACCAATACAATGTAGATAAAATGGCAACAAGTATAACACTCACCAAACGTAGCTGATGGCCCAGGTGCAGCATTCCCCAGGCCCATCGCAGGACACATAAAACATTCAAACAAATAGAATAATGTGGACAGCCGCACACCAGAGCAAAACACCTCAGAGTCTCAATAACTTATATCAAAAACGTTTATTCATAGAATCCACTTTAGACATTTTGGACCACTTGGGTCATTAATCATAACCATAGATCCAGCACAACATGATACAAGTTATATAGGTAAGTAAGTAACATAAAAGCACAACTTCCTTTCTCCTCCCACATACACACCCACATGTGATGCAATACAATTCAAAACTGGGAGCACAAATAAAATAAAGGTAAAGTATGAACTGATATAAGCAAATGTCGATTGTAATATACAACTGACTCCCTAATTGATAAACATAAGTTCTACTACCATATGAGACCATTGCTAAATTTTGAATTGTATTGCATCACATGTTATATTACTGTTTCTCATCTTTTCAGATTCACTTTGGTCTGGGGATGTGCCGCTGGATTGGAAAAAAACCAATGTAATACCAATATTCAAAAAAGGTTGTTCACAGCCTGGTAACTACAGACCTGTAGGCCTAACATCACTGGTAGGGAAGGTGCTGGAAACTTTGTTACGGGATCATATCCTTGACTTTGTCTCCAGAACTGATCTTATTAGTACTAGTCAGCATGGATTTATGAGAAATAGATCATGCCAGACAAATTTAATTGGTTGGATTGGAAGAAGTGAGTAAGAATTTAGATTCAGGCATAGCAGTGGATGTGGTATACTTGGATTTTGTGAAAGCTTTTGATACTGTGCCACATAAGCGACTAATGTATAAACTGAGAACTTTTGGCCTAGAAGAAAACATTTGTTTATAGATAGAGAATTGGTTATTGGATCACAAACAGAGAGTGGTGGAGCTACATCAATGGAGCTACATCTATGTGGGCTAAAGTTCTAAGCGTAGTGCCTAAGGGTTCTGTACTGGGGCCGCTTATTTTTAATCTGTTTATAAATTACTTAGAAGGGGGCATTGAGAGCAAGGTCTCTGTGTTTGCTGATGACACTAAACTATGCAGAGATTTGGAAACTTCAAATGATGTGCAAGTGCTGCAAGCAGACCTAGATAGATGATCAAAATGGGCAGCAGAATGGCAGATGAGATTCAATGTTGATAAAGGTGATGCATTTGGTATTTAATAATTCCTGTGCCACCTACACCATAAATAACTCTGTGTTAAGTGAATCTGTAATGAAAAAGGTTGGGGGGTTCTGGTAGATAACAGACTTAGCTGTAGCAAACAATGCCAAACAGCCATGGCTAGAATAATAAGATATTGTATAATGAGAGGAATAGATTCAAGAGAGAAAAATATTATTCTCCCTCTTAACAAGGCACTGGTAAGGCCTCATTTGGAATATGCAGTTCAGTTTTGGAATCCCATTTACAAAGGACATCTTGGAATAGAAGTAGTTCAGAGAAGGACAACTAAAATAATAAAGGGAATGGAGGGACTTGACTATGCTGGCAGATTAGACAAGTTAGGGCTGTTTACATTGGAGAAGTGACGTTTGCGTGGGGATGTGATAACCTTATACAACTATATTAATGGGCCATACAATAATAAATTGTTCACGAATAGGTCATATCAGAGGACTTGTGGACATTCTTTAAGGTTGGAAGAAAAGAAGTTTCATCTTCAGGTTAGGAAAGGTTTTCTTTTCAGCAGATGTGGTAATGGCAAGTTCATTAAATAGCTTTAAAAATATTTATTTTATGGATAAGTTTCTAAAGCTAAAAAATATTGAGAATTACTGGTATTAATATAATACATATACTGTAGATCTGGTTGATCCAGGGATACTTTCCAATTGCCGTTTGGAGTCAAGAATGAATCCCCCCCCCCCTTTTTTTAGCTGGGGTTTTGTGCCTTCCTCTGGATCAACTGTTAGGAAGGGTTTAAAAAAAAGGTGAATAGGTTGGACTTGATGGAAGTATGTCTTTATTCAACCTCAAATGTTACTATGTGCAATTTTACTATGTATTTGCCCCCCAGGCCAAAAGGTCTCAGTCCTCCTCTGAATATATCTTTGTTCAAGTCTAAGTAGCCCATTAATCATAAATAACATAGTTAGTATAGTATTTGAGGTTGAATAAAGACATACGTCCATCCAGTCCAACCCATCTAGCAATATCCTAATTTCCTGCCTAAGTGTTGATCCAGAGGAAGGCAAAAAAAACCCACCAAATTTATGAAGGGGGAAAAAATTCCTTCCTGACTCCAAGTGGCAATCGGAAATTTCCCTGGATCAACTCTACTTTATGTATCAACACCAGTAACTTGTAACATTCCTTGTTTGCAGAAACTCATCCAGCTTTTTTTTGAAAATGACCAATGAACCTGCCATAACAACGTCCACTGGAAGACAGTTTCATAGCTTTACCGTTCTCACAGTGAAAAACCCTTTCCGAGCTTGAAGCCTAAACCTTTCTTCTTCAAGTCTTAAGGGATGTCCTCGTGTCCTTTGACATGTTCTATTGGTGAACAATGCCCCAGATAGTTTATTGTATGGCCCGTTAATGTATTTATACACAGTAATCATATCCCCACACAAGCGCCTTTTCTCCAGCGTACATAATTGTAAACTCATCCAGCTTTTTTTGAAAATGACCAATGAACCTGCCATAACAACGTCCACTGGAAGACAGTTCCATAGCTTTACCGTTCTCACAGTGAAAAACCCTTTCCGAGCTTGAAGCCTAAACCTTTTTTCTTCAAGTCTTAAGGGATGTCCTCGTGTCCTTTGACATGTTCTATTGGTGAACAATGCCCCAGATAGTTTATTGTATGGCCCGTTAATGTATTTATACACAGTAATCATATCCCCACGCAAGCGCCTTTTCTCCAGCGTACATAATTGTAACTTTTCCAGTCTCTCTTCATATTCAAGCTCCCCCAATCCCCTTATTAATTTAGTTGCCCTTCTCGTAACCCTTTCCATTTCAAAATTGTCCTTTTTGTACACAGGATTCCAAAATTGCACTGCATATTCCAATGAGCCTTACCAATCTTTGTAAAGAGGGAGAATTACATTTTCCTCCCTTGAATCCATCCCTCGCTTTATACAAGACAATACCAGGCTGGCTCTGGCTGTTGCCGCCTGGCACTGCTTGCTACCTTTAGTTTGTTATCCACCAAACTCCAAGATCCCTTTCCAACAGGGATTCACTTAACACAGAGCCATTATAGTATAAGTACACAAGTATTTTTAAGTCCAAAATGCAATCATCACCTTACATTTATCAACATTGAATTTCATCTGCCACTTAGCAGCCCAATGTGATAATCACTAGATCCCCTTGCAACGATTGCACATCCTCTGAAGTTTTTAATGGTCGACAAAGTTTTGTGTTGTCAGCAAACCTTGCTGACATACCCACTTCCAAATCATTAATAAATAGATTAAATAGAAGCGGCCCCAACACAGAACCCTGTGGCACCCCACTTAGCACTTTAGTCCATAGATGAACCCCATTAACAACTACTCTCTGCATCCTATTCCTTAACCAATTTTCTATCCATGTACAATGTACTCCCAGACCAACAGACCTTAGCTTATTCATTAGTCGCCTATGGGGACTGTATCAAAAGCCTTTGCAAAATCCAAGTAAACACATCTACTGCTATACCAGAGTCTAATTTTCTACTTACTTCCTCATAAAGCCAAGCAAGTTAGTTTGACAAGATCTTTCCTCCTAAATCCATGCTGGTTACTACTTATTAAATGTCAGTCCTTGAAACATACTCTAGAACATGTTCCCTTATTAAACTTTCCAGGATCTTCCCCACCACTGAGTTAAACTTACAGGCCTGTAATTACCCGCTGTGAACGACTACCCTTTTTGAATATTGGAATACAATCACCTTTTTCCAATCCAGAGGCACCCCACCGGACATGAGGGAATATGCAAAAATAAGAAACAATGGCCTAGATAAAACTGAACTAGCTCCTTAAGTACCCGAGGATGTATTTACCGGTCCAGGAGATTTATTAATATTAACCTTATTTAGTTCTTTCTGTACCATATCCTCGGTTAACAAAGTGAACTTGAATCTTGTATACCTTTATTGCTACTAAACTCTATGTATTCTGTACTTGGATCTTCTATAGAGTATACAGAGGAAAAAAAATTATTCAAGACATTTGCTTTATCGCCATCCTCCGTAAATAACTTATCCCCATTAATTAATGGTGCCACATTCTCATTCCTCATCTTCTTACTATTAATATACTTAAAAAAGTTTAGGCTTAGTGATGCTTTCTTCAGCTATCCTAACTTCATTATTAATTTTAGCTAGTTTGATGCTTTCTACACTCCTTGTTACAGTTTTTTATACTCCCTAAAGGCCCTTTCCGTTCCCTCTGCCTTAAAGGTTTAAATGCCTTTTCCTTCCTTACCATTTGCCTCTTTCACAATTCAGCCACATGGGCGCGGATTTATTTTTTTTACATTATTTCCCAAGGGTATAAATTTAGATTGTGAACTGGCTTAAAATCCCCTTGAACACAGTCCACTTTGTTCGTACCTTTACCTGATAATACATTATCCCAGTTGACATTCTGAAGAGCTGCTTTTAAACCTGGGAAAATTTGCTTTCCTGAAATTAAATGTCTTTGTTAACCCAGTGCACTTTTCCTTCGATACAAAGTCCAAATGCCACTATTTCATGGTCACTATTCCCTAAGCCTCCAGTTACCTTTATATCTATAATGCGCTCCACAATGTTAGATATTACCAGATCCAACAGAGCTCCTTTTCTAGTAGGTACCTCAACCACCTGTAGAGAAATGATCCTGCAGCAAATTCAGGAACTCATCGCCTTTTTCTGTGATGGCAGTTCCACCACACACAATCAATGTCAGGGTAATTGAAGTCCCCATAATGAGCACACACTCCCAAACTTGCAGCCCTTGCCAACTGCATATGAAGTTGACTCACCTCCTCTCTGCTAGCATTTGCGGCTTATAGCAGACACCAACAATGATTATTACCCCTTTCCTGTTGCCTAATTCCACCATATTGTGCCTCCACTTATCATCCATATCACTATCACCATTATCTCTTCTTTAAATTGGGCTTCAATTCTTTTTTAACATAAACACATACTCCTCCCCCTTTCCTTTTTTCTGTCCTGCCTAAACAAGGCATATCCTTCTATATTTACAGCCCAGTCGTGAGAACTGTTCAATCACTTTTTCTGCTATACCTATTACCATCATACTTTTCATTCAATGCCATCATTTCCAATCACCCATTTGTCAGCCAGGCTTCTCGCATTTGCAAACTACATTTTAGATTATATCCTTTAATTTATTCGTACACTTTGATACACATTCCTCCCTATCCCTATGCTAGCCCCACCCCCCTTTCCACCCCCACTGGCCTATCTACACCCTGCTTTCCTCCTGGACACTAATCCCAGTGAGACTGCTAATACCTCCCCCCCCCAAACCTATGTTAAAAATCTCCTCCAACCCTCTAGCCATCTTCTCCCTAAAACAGCTGCACCACCATCAGTGAGGTCAACCATCCCTACTAAAGATCCTGTAGCGACAGCAAGTCTCAATAACCCCAACCCTCTCCTACACCCATACTCTTCTTAGCCACGCATTATGCTCCTAAGCTCCCGCTGTCCCTCCCTGGCTTAGCACGTGGCTGTGGTAGTATTTCTGAAAACACTACCCTGGAGGTCCTTTCTTTTATCTTGGCCCCTAGTTCTCGGAAATCATGTTTAAGGACCCTCACCTCCACCTCTAACTTTGTCATTGCACCAATGTGAACCAAGACCGCCAGTTCACACCCGGCCCCACCAATAATCTGTCACATACACGATCCAACCACATGCCGAACCCTAGCACCAGGCAGGCAAACCACATTTCGGCATGTAGGTCTTGGGGCAGATTACCCTATCTACTCTCCTTATAATGGAGCTCCTACTACTACTACCACCCTGCCTTACATTCCTACCCTTTCGTTCCTCCTCCTCTTGTTCAGAGATGCAGTCCCCTGGGTGCTCAAGGCTAGCCCCCTCCATACCACGCTAATCCGAGGTGTCTCCTCCACTCATAACCTAGGCGGCAAATCTGTGGATGGACAATCTGGGAAGAAAGCCCCCCTACTCTTCCGTCCCCCACTTCCCTGTAACCCTAACAAACTACCTCCTTCCTCATCCTTTCTTGTCCCTCTTCACCCACCTCTATACTGGCCCCAGCCAGTGCCTGCTGACCCCCCAGTTCTGCCAATCCCCCAATGCTGCAAGCTGCCCCTTAGAGCTCTCCACCTCAGCTTCCAAACGGGCAACCCACTCACACCTTGACACAGACATAGGTTCCCCGGAACATCTGCTCAGGTTCCTATACATGTGGCATGCACATTGTATGGTACTGACAAAACTGTCCCTTCTAATACACCACACCAACACAGTGACGCACAAACCTTGTTTAATTGCCCTTCTTGTTTCAATGTCCTTCTTTTTACACAGTTTTAAACAGTACAAACAATCCTTATTTTCAAACTGCCAAACAATCCTTATTTTCAAACTTTCACACACACCATACAACCATCAAATGATTAAGTGTCCTTCTTTTTATATGTCCTTGAGAGCAAGGTCCTTAAGAAAGGGCCACTCACAAGTTCGTTACACACTCACAGGAAACTTCCTTTTGTTAGGTCCAACCACAGGCCAAACACTGTGAATCCTATTTAACTAATAGGCCCCAAACCCCACACCAATTAGTGCAAGAGCCAGAAGAGAGGGAAAAAAAAATCAAACACTTTAACACTTTCACAGCCTGTTTGTGATTACAACAGGTACAATACTAGAATATAGAAGTCCGCACACCCCTTTAACTGGAAGAAGAAAGATTAGTCTGCTTACTGCCCACTCAGTCCTGCACACAGTTTTTAACAGTACAAAAATCCTTATTTTCAAACTTGCCAAACAATCCTTATTTCAAACTTTCACACACACCATACAACCATCAAATGATTAGTGTCCTTCTTTTATATGTCCTTGAGAGCAAGGTCCTTAAGAGAAAGGGCCACTCACAAGTTCGTTACACTCACAGAAACTTCCTTTTGTTAGGTCCAAACCACAGGCCCAACACTGTAATCCTATTTAACTAATAGGCCCCAACCCCCACACCAATTAGTGCAAGAGCCAGAAAAGAGGGAAAAAACCACACTTATTAACACTTTCACAGCCTGTTTGTGATTACAAAGGTACAATACTAGAATATAGAAGTCCAGCACACCCCTTTAACTGAAGAAGAAAGATTAGTCTGCTTACTGCCCTCAGTCCTGCACACAGTTTTAACAGTACAAACAATCCTTATTTTCAAACTGCCAACAATCCTTATTTCAAACTTTCACACACACCATACAACCATCAAATGATTAAGTGCCTTCTTTTTATATGTCCTTGAGAGCGGTCCTTAAGAGAAAGGGCCACTCACAAGTTTGTTACACTCACAGGAAACTTCCTTTTGTTAGGTCCAAACCACAGACCCAACACTGTGAATCCTATTAACTAATAGGCCCCAACCCCACACCAATTAGTGCAAGAGCCAGAAGAGAGGGGAAAAAAACCAAACACTTATTAACACTTTCACAGCCTGTTTGTGATTACAAAAGGTACAATACTAGAATATAGAAGTCCAGCACACCCCTTTAACTGGAAGAAGAAAGATTAGTCTGCTTACTGCCCACTCAGTCCTGCACACAGTTTTTAACAGTACAAACAATCCTTATTTTCAAACTGCCAAACAATCCTTATTTTCAAACTTTCACACACACCATACAACCATCAAATGATTAAGTGTCCTTCTTTTTATATGTCCTTGAGAGCAAGGTCCTTAAGAGAAAGGGCCACTCACAAGTTTGTTACACTCACAGGAAACTTCCTTTTGTTAGGTCCAAACCACAGACCCAACACTGTGAATCCTATTTAACTAATAGGCCCCAACCCCCACACCAATTAGTGCAAGAGCCAGAAAGAGAGGGAAAAAAAATCAAACACTTATTAACACTTTCACAGCCTGTTTGTGATTACAACAGGTACAATACTAGAATATAGAAGTCCAGCACACCCCTTTAACTGGAAGAAGAAAGATTAGTCTGCTTACTGCCCACTCAGTCCTGCACACAGTTTTTAACAGTACAAACAATCCTTATTTTCAAACTGCCAAACAATCCTTATTTTCAAACTTTCACACACACCATACAACCATCAAATGATTAAGTGTCCTTCTTTTTATATGTCCTTGAGAGCAAGGTCCTTAAGAGAAAGGGCCACTCACAAGTTCGTTACACTCACAGGAAACTTCCTTTTGTTAGGTCCAAACCACAGGCCCAACACTGTGAATCCTATTTAATTAATAGGCCCCAACCCCCACACCAATTAGTGCAAATTAATAGACTTATTGATATGAAAGATATTTGAATTTAGTCTTTAAAGTGGATGAGATTGTATGGGTCACAAGGTGGTCTTAAAAGATGGTAAGTAAATGCTCCGAAATGACCTCATTCAGCAACCATTTGTTCTGCAGGCACTGTGTTTGGCAGAGATTGCTGGTGTAAACATTGAAGATTTGCAATATTAAAAGGCAGTTAAAAGGCAGCCTACCAGTAACCTTAATCTTTTATTTGGCTGATTTCATTTATTTTGCATGGTCTAATTTGATGTTCATTGTGGTATTATGGAATCTTATTAGCTGGACCAGTAGTGCAAAAAGAAAAGTATGTCAGTAAATTGCTCAGATATGTGCCAAATGAATTGGGAAAAAAAAGTTTCTTTAATTCTGACCTAATAGTTTAGGAAGAGTTGGGCTGTGGATGTGATATTTATATGATCTGAACAATAAAACCTCCTGTTTTGGCAATATTGGTTTGTGTGGGTTTTGCCTGAACTTGCAATAACATCCTTTATTACATCTCCCCATACTGTATATATAACACATGTAATATACAGTATCTGTTGTGCAGAAATATAATAATATCAGCAAGTCCAGTGACACTTTTACATAAAAAGAGACTGGTCTGGTTCATAAAGCTTAACATTTTATACAGCAGTACCCAATTCTTTTCATTTAGTCATAATCAAGTCCATTTGGATAGTGTGATCTAAGGCCCCTGTACACAGATGTATTGTTATAGTTTTCAAATTGATCTCACTTTTATAGAGCTGCATTTTGTTCCCTTTTTTTTTCTTTCCAAACATTTTTTATTGAGGGAAATCAAGTACATTTCTTATAGACAGTGAATATACATTTGTGCAAAGAACAAATTGTAGGTTAACATTTTAACATTCTTCATTATAGCAATTTATATTCAATTTGTGTATTCAGCCCCTCACTTTTCGTATTAGATCAGTTAAGAAAAGGGATTTTAATAATAACATTAACCTATAAGTTTAATAAACAATGCCTGTCCGGTTGTCCCGGTCCTCCACTGCCCACCGCCGACAGCCTCAGATCCCCCAATTCTGTCAGGTGGCTCTTTGGGGGGGGCGTTTATTGCTTAATCCTCTAGTTGCCTGGTCTTCGAATATCATCTCTCACTGTGCGTAGGCCCGCACTGTTCCTCTCAGGGTGTGAGATATTTTTTCGTTCTCACAGATCCACCATATTTTCGTGTTGTGTTTCTGATGGGGCAGGTTGTTTCCAAGTCCCTGCAAGGAGACTATGTGCTGCTGCGCATATACTGTGGATCAGTTTGTTATTGGCAGTGGCATTTTGTTCCTGTTTCATATTAATATCCCCAATATCAAACCACAGCACAAATTAAACACTAATACCAATATCAAATTGCAGGTGCTAGGAACTCTTAACACATCTCATTCTCATTCTCATTCACAAAGAGGAGAAAATGGGATTTTCCACACACACAAAGAAAAGTCAAATTATTTTTCAAAGTCAAAGATGCCTAGTAATCCTTTAGGGAGATTCAATAAAAGTTCTTAGCGTATAAAATGGTGCTAATTTTGCCCCAACCAATCAGATCTTATTTAACATTTGTAAGCTAACATCTGATTGGTTGGGGCAAAATAAGCACCATTTTAAACGATAAGAACTTTTATTAAATCACCCTGCTTATCTTTTGAAAATAGAAGGTTCTATCACCATGACTATTGCATGTTGCATTATTAATTTAACTAGTGTATGCTTACTCGTGTATGGTGTGTTATACTATTAAAATATCAGAGAAAATGTACCTAGTTAGTTTTACACTATTAAACATGTTAGGCAATCTTTACATATAAATTTGTGAATTAACCTTTATTTACACTACTGGTCATAGGAAATGTTCTGGTTTCACTGGTCTAATTCACTGCTAACTAAAGATGGTCGGTTTGCGGTTTCCGAGATTCGTGAATTGCTGTTCTTGCGGATTTTCTGAAATTCCACTTTACGAAATTTTTCCGAACTGCGTTCGAAAATTTTCGAAAATTCAGGAAATTTCAAAAATACTAGAAAATTTAAATTTTCAAGGAATTTTAAAAAATTTTGTAAAAATTATACAGTAACTTACTGTAAATGGCCCTGGGACCTGGGAAATGTTCTGGGGAACAGACAATCAGATTCTTTCTGGAAGAATCTGATTGTAACCAATTCTGATTAGTTACAATCAGAATTTTCAGAAAGAATCTGATTGGTATACTAACCAATCATATTTTTTTCCCATCAGTATTGGTTACAATCAGATTCTAATCTGATTGAAATCAATTCTGATTGGTTACAATCAGATTCTTCCAGAAAGCATACCAATCAGATTCTTTCTGAAAGAATCTGATTGTAACCAATTGTGAGTGGAAACAATCAGATTCTTTAGAAATAATCTGATTGACATACTAACTAGAGATGGACCGGATTGCGGATCCAAACCTGGTTCCACGGCGGATCTTCCAAACCCATGTTTGAAAATATTCCAAGATTTTCAAGTATTAAATTCATCAATGGCAGCTATTTTTACCTGTGCCAACCCCCTGGGTATAAAAGGCAGCTAGACAGAAGCCCCTTTGTCAGTGTGTTAAAGTGAGTTTAGTGGAGACCTGACAGTGTGGGGGTTGGAGAGAGGTTTTTTTTCCTGCTTTTTAAGCTTTATGTGTGGGAATTTTAATGTGGTGGATTAGTACTTGTTGTTAACCAATCCTGCATTCACACAATTTGGGACCCAAAACTCCTTTGGGTCCTTTTGAGGACTACCCCCCCCCCCTATAAGTTTTTTGGCCAAATTTAGTGTTAGGTCTTTTAGAGGTCTAGGGGCCCAATTTAAAAACAAGTGGTATTGCAATTTAGCGATACAGTGCATTATCATAATGTATAACTGCGGCTTGTACATATACGCTGAACGCTCATTAATTAACTAATTCTGGAGGACCAAGACATTGGTATGGATGCTGTTTAAAAGACCGGACCCGAACTTCCGGAACTGAACCGGAAGTTCGGGTCCGGTCTTTTTAACAGCTGATCGCATATGTTTCCTTCATACGTGTGATCAATAGAGATGGACTAGAACTCGAACTCGAGTTCTCTAACTATCCCGGACCCAGATTTCTTGGAATTTTGATAATTATCGAATGTTTGAACGGTTGAGGCATGTGAATATGCGAGTGAAATGTCTATTATACCTATTTGCGAGTAAATATCGAATCCGCGAGTAAAATGTCTATTAATGAACACGTGCTTGCGCACGTGTTTCCCAGACCATTTCCCAGGTCCCACATCCATTTACATTAAAGGGCATGTCCACCCCTTTTTGAAACTTTACATTTATTGTAGGGCTTCCTCCCCCAGCCCCAACCGCATTATTATTATTTCCAGAAACTCCCCCAATCTTACCTTCCCTCTTTCCTCTGCCGCACTGCCCGGCCCTCCCTCGAAACTGCAAGCAGGGGGCTGGACTGGCAGCCGCATCCGTGATTGGCTGAGATCACGGACACAGCTGCCGGCAGTTCAGAACGCCAGGGGAAAGAGGGAAGGTAAGTAAAGATCAGAGGAGTTTCTGGAAATAATAATAATGCGGTTGGGGCTGGGGGAGGAAGCCCTACAATACCCCAAGGGCATTTTACACTAGGGGGAGGGAGAGGAAAACGGAAGGGAGAGGGAGGGAGAGGGAGAGGGGGGGGAGGGGGGCTGCTCTGAGCAAGCCAAAAACCTCTAAGAGGAAGCCTCAGAGGCGGAAACAATTTCCCTCCCTGCAGTACTCCTGGTGGCAAGTTTTTTGGAGAGACATTACAGGAGCTTGGATGTAAGGTAGGTTAGTAGGTCAAATAGTTTTGGGGGTGGACATGCCCTTTAAGTTACCATGGATATTTTAATTGTATTTCATTTAAACTTTTCAAACTATTTGACTCCCATTGACTTTAATGGGTCCGTTTTCCAACTTTCTATATAGTTCGAAAGTTCAAAAACGGACCGAACTTTCGAAAGTTCGGCCATCTCTATAGCGATCAGCTGTTTAAAAAGGCTGGTTGCTGCACAGATTATGGGCTTGTGGCGGGCCACTGCCGCAGACCATTTCCGAGGTCCCAGAGCCATTCACAGTAAACTACTGTATCATTTTTTTTACAAAATTTAAAAAAAATCCTTGAAAATTTGAAAATGCCTTTAAAACTTGAAAAAAAATTCGAACATGGCTCGAAACTAGAAGCTGGGGATGCTTGAAAAACATTGCTAACCTGTATTTAACTGAGGTTCAAAGGTATACCCATGCTTTCAATTTGCAGCAACCAATAAGATGTTAGCTTTTTATTAGGTTACGACAGTGAGATAATTGGTTGCTGCAGATTAAGAGCACGAGTAAACTTTTTTACCTTTTCGTGCATCAGCCCAAATGCCCCATGTGTCATATAACAAAAACCCCCTAAATAATCTACATTGTAAAGTATATAAAACAGATTACATGCCTTATGAGTTAGATTTTTGTTTTGCTGGTCATCATGCTGCCTTTCTCAGGAACAAATGGTTCAACTTGCCTCATTAGAAATACAAGTTAAAGGCAAAAAAAACCCAGTATGAAATTGGAAAATAAATATCTTGATGATCAATTTGAAATATTCTGGGGTCCATCTTCAACTTTATGTATCAATACCAGTTACATGCAACATTCTTTATTTTTAGAAAAAAACTATCCAACCTGCCATCACCACATTCAAACGAAGACATACTTCAAGTCAATTTTTTTTGTTCCAGTCTTAAGGGATGTCTGTGTGCCCTCTGACATTCTATTGGTGAACAATGTCCCAGATATTTTGTTGTATGGTCCATTAATGTATTTATACCTAGTTATCATATCCCCATGCAAGCGCCTTTTCTCTAGTGTGCATAATTGTAACTTTTCCAGTCTGTCTTCCAGCTCCCCCAGTCCCTTATTTATTTAGTTACCCTTCTCTGAACCTTTTCCTTTTCCAAGATGTCCTTTTTGTAAAACTGCACCGTATATTACAAATGAGGCCTTACCAATGCTGTGTAAAGGGGGAGAATAATATTTTTTTCCCTTGAATCCATACCCTTCTTTATACAAGACAATATAGTAGTTCTAGCTGTTGCAAAATTTCAATATACCGATAAAGTGTGGATACTGACTGCAGCCGTAAAACAGCCCACCCATAAAGGCCCAGTACCTTCCAGCTGCATCTTTCATGATACAGGTGCACCTGAAGAAGAACCAATACTTGTTCAAAACATGTTGTGTCTGTCTTGAACTTTCTTTTATATTGCTAATTTTTTGGGGATTGGGGGAACCCTTGCACAATAGATTGAGCCCAGTGGCATCGCTATGTTAAAACATTAGAGGCACGTGCCCTGGATCTTTGGCAAAGTGCCCCCGAATGTTTTAACACAACTTAACCGATAGACATGCCCTGAATTCTCCTTTCCTTCGTGGCTGTGGGATGATGTCACCATGCACAACGGCGTGATTGTCGTAGCCGAGAAGGACTACTGGGAACTGCTGCCCATGTGCTGCCTCTGCATGCATGTCTGCAATAAATACCAGGCCTGCAGCTGATGCACTGCACTTGGGGTAGGTAATAACCTACCACAGTATATGATGAAATTGCCAGTCTGTTGCCATTATGTGATGAAATGCCCATGGCTACCAGTATGTGATGAATTGCCCATGGCTACTAGTTTGTGATAAAATTCCCATGACTACTAGAATGTGATGAAATCCCTATGGTAGAGTCCTGCGCGGGTCTAATTTTCCAGACCCGCACCCGACCCGAAAAACCCGTACCCACACCCAACCTGCAACCCATTTTTCTACCCGCTTAATACCCCCGACTCGACCCACAAGCTTTCGGACCCGAAACCGACCCAACCCACTTTTTGTCTTTCTTCCTAAAATTTGTACAGGGAAGTTAAAAAAAGTCTGAAGTTAAAATAAATGTTTTATTCATAACCAAAAATGTTCATAGAAACAAACCTACCATACCACTAAAATATATAGCAGGAGTCTTCAACTTGCAGGCATCCAAATGTGTGAAAACTACAACTCCCAGCATTCCCTGAATGCCTTCTGATATTTTAAGTGCTGTAGTGGAATGCTGGGAGTTTTTTTTTTCAAATAAATGTTGACCCACAGGTAGGAGATTCCTGGCATATATACAATGTACACTTAATATAATATATCCCCACTGTGCCCAACTACATACCCATGGGCCTCTACTGTTTCCTACTAGCTACCCATGGGCCTCTGCTGTTCCCTACTACCTACCGATGGGCCTATACTGTCCCCAACTTCTACCTACCCATGGGCCTCTACTGTCCACAACTTCTACCTACCCATGGGCCTCAGCTCATTTTAAATATATATCTGCAACTATTTTCTTGTTGATCTTTGACAGGGATAGGTAATCAGTAGTTACCCAGATGGCTTAAAAACTACAACTCCCAACATTCACTCTATAGCCAAGGAATGCTGGGAGTTATAGTTTTCAAACATCTGGAGATCTTCTGCTTATCTATCTATGATTTTATAACTATGTCATGCATAATATACATTTCAATCTCCACCCACAGTCTAAACTTGCATTATGGGAGACAGTAAAGTTACAATGAGCAGGTACCACAACAGAGGATTGTGGGTAGAGAGCAGATGGAGCTGCAGTGAAATATCTACACCTTTATATGGGTGTAGATATTCATGCTCTGTTTTGAAAACTACAAATCCCAGCATTTCCTGTCTGCAGTCTGCTGTTGTACAATGATTGGGAGTTTTAAATGTCAATCATCTGGAGGTCCACATACCTGTTGTAGTTGTAGCTGAACCTCATCAAGTGGTAGATTATTCTTATCACTATAATTATCCACATCCCATAGATCATCATGGCCAGAAGGATTTACAAAGAACAATGAAATCACATGCCATCTGTTTACATGCAGACACTTGCTCTGGTCTCATGCATGGGTGCTGGTGCAGATAGAAGTTTGTTACGCTGTTCTATGGGAGATTGTGACTTTGCTGGCTCTCACCTCTGCTAGTAAAACCAAGGTCAGATGTTTAACCCCTGCCTTTCCATTCACTCCAGCATTAACTGCTTTTTTACCCAGTGATCTCTGCAAAACCTACCCAGGCTACTACCAGAGTTCAACATAGCTGTCTGTATTCCTATCCACAATGGTATCCTGTATAACATTCTAAGTACATTAGAGCTGTTAATCAATCAATTAATCAATATTTACCCAACTAAAAACACAGTTAGAGGCTGGGAGCTTTTGCATCTAGATATATTTGCCCTTTATCTGCCATAGTGTGATTTAGTGTAAGATGCTATACACAATGCATATTGCCTTGGATTGATAATCTATTCCCAGTTCCTGTTATTACAGACAGACATCTCTTCATAGACAGGAAACCCTTTTTTTTTTTTGAAGACTGGAATTGTTCTACCCGACCCGAACCCTACCCGCGGTTCTCTTTACCGGAACCCAACCCGCAACCAATTCGAACTCAATATGGGCTACCTGAACCCGACCCGCAAATCGGGTAGATTGTGGGTCGATACTCGAACCAATGCAGGACTCTAGCCTATGGCTACCAGTTTGTGATAAAATTTTCATGCCTACAATTATGTAATGAAATGCCCATGGCTACTAGTTTGTGATAAAATTCCCATGGCTACTAGTGTCTGATGAAATGCCCATGGCTACCAGTTTGTGATAAAATTCTCATGACTATCATTATGTGATGAAATGTCCATGGTTACCAGGATATGATAAAATTCCCATGTCTACCAATGTGTAATGAAATTCCCATGGCTACCAGTATGTGATGAATTGCCATGGCTACCAGTATGTGATAAAATTCCCATGGCTATCAGTATGTGATGAAATTCCCATGGCTACTAGTATTTAATGTAATGCCCATGGCTACGTGTAATGAAATGCCCAAGGCTACTAGTATATAAGGAAATTACCAGTTTGCTACCAGTATATAATAAAATTGCCAGTGTGCTTCCAGTATGTAATGAAGTTGTCAGTGTGCCACCAGTATGTAATGAAATTGCCAGTTTGCTACCAGTATATAATGAAATTGCCAGTTTGCTAGCAGTATGTACTGAAATTTTGAGTTTGCTACCAGTATATAGTGGAATTTCCAGTTTGCTACCAGTACAATTAATTTGTGTATCTCTGTCTACACCCCTGTCTGTCTTTTTCTCTGTCTTTCTCGGTTTGTTTATGTTTGTCTGTCTGTCTCTTGTTCTATCTACCTAGTGGGTGTGGGTTAATTGAGGTAGAGAAGAGGGCGTGACCTAGAGACTTCCCTGAATGAGCCCATACACAGCATTACTTAAGCCTGCTGCCCAGAAGGATCTTATATAAATGTGTTTGAGTAAGTTTATATATCTCGTGAGAGCAATGCAGTATCTCTCCTAGTCGATGCTTACCTGACCACACTCCAATGATTCTAAAACCCCATTGCAGAAGTAACAGTGTGGCTGGATTGCCTCAGGTTAGCTTGGAGCAGGTGGCTGTATACCCCAATTCAGAAGGTGTTGAGTTTCAGACTATGTAGTGCAAAACTTAACTTAAAGGATATGTACACTGTAAAAACAACTTATGCTTAGTGTATAGCTGTGGCTTTAAATAAAAAGGTGTCTAATTTATTTTTCTTCCCCCCCCCCATAGCCTACCTTTAACCTTGAGTTATTCCTCCTCCTCTGAAAATAATATTGTGAGCTCTGCCCCCACAAGATTGTGGATATGTGCAGCAGCTTTCTGTGTCATGAAAAGTTTGAATAGCGCTGCAGTGATGTTGGTGCAAGACCCCCGCGTGTGACGCCATTGTGCCGCAACTAAGCATGTCACGATGATGTAACACATGCACCTGCTTGAGGCATTGTCGTCGAGGTGCTCTCACAAATTTATGTCATAACGCGTGCGCTATGATGTTGCTCCTGTGCGCACAGTGACGTCACACGTGCATTTCAAACTTTCCTTACATGGGAAGCTGCAGCACATACCCACAATCTTGTGGGGGTGGAGCTCAAGATGCCATTTCAGGAGGAGGTGCAGCAACTTTCAAGGAGTAAAGCTAGGCTATGGGAGGGAAATGGGGGGGAAATTATAATTTTTTTATTTAAAGTCACAGCTATACACTAAAAGATGTTTTAACAGTGTACATATCCTTTAATTCTTATTACATCTGGTGGGCTGTATAATGTCCAAAAAATTTTGGGCATCATGCAGGTCCCATAAAATAAGAGTAAAACCCATGCTAATCCAAAATGTCATTGGGTAGTGTGGATTTTACCCTTATTTTTACAATTTATTCTGCAGCTCCCCATTTATTTTATTTCTAAATTGTAAATAGTAAAGCAAAGTACATGATTATACATTATCCATTTTTCTTAAAATAATATAATTTGTGTTATAAGTTACTGAGTATAGTAATGTAACAACATTTATTGAAAAAAAGCACACATAAGCAATATCACCAGAATGTGAAATCAAAGTGGCTGAACAAGTCACAGTAGAAAAAAGGAATAAAATGATTAGTATCGGTTACATTTTCTATTTGTCCAAGCAATATATCAATGGTGTGATTTAACTCAAGAATAAAGGTAATGTCTGCCATACTATTCTTTATCTTCAGGAATGATTGTTCTTCTTCCTTCTTTAACCAATCTGTGTCCTAATGCAAATCAAAAAACATCTATAAACATTCATAAACATGAGCATAAAATTCATTGTGTAAACTTTGTGAAAATCCTTAAAGGGCATGTCCACTCCATATTAAAATCTCTATTTACCTTCCCACCCCCTTAAACCCCTAGATCATTATAGCTATTAACCTTCCTCCAGTCCCAGAAGCCCAAAAAATGCACCTTTCCAGCCACAAGATAACAGGTAACCATGTGAGATGCCAGCTTTAAAATATATCTGCTTTGATAAAGATATTTGATTATTATTATTGTAAAATATCTAAACCAATACCAATTTATTATCTAGTTCCATTTTAAATCAAAATAACATTTTAAATCATTTTACACTGTGCAGTTTACCAGTTTACCTCCTCCTCACAACTTCAACCCCAATCTAGAAGTAGTGCTATCAGAGAATATTTTACAATGTATTTATAGGACAATTTTACTCTTTAACCCCACCCCTCCCAATAAAAGAACCCAGGGTGAGAATAATAATAATCAAATCTTAAAAGAGCCTGTCCTGAATGCTTTCTCATAAAAAATAAACTTTGCTGCAAAAAATATACCTGACATGTTTTGTGGTATGAAAATATTAATCATAATATCAGTTACTACACAGTGCCATTTATATGTCAGATATTGCACTGTGCCATTACTGTGTCAGATATTGTATAGTGCCTTAAATATGTCTGTTATTGCAAAGTGCCATTACTATGTCAGATATTACACAGTGCCATGTATATGTCTGTAATTGCAAAGTGTAATTAATATGTCTATTATTGCACAGTGCCATTAATATGTCTGTTATTGCAAAGTGCTATTTATATGTCTGTTATTGCACAGTGCCATTAATATGTCAGATATTGCACAGTGCCATTACTATGTCAGATATTACACAGTGCCATTAATATGTCTGTTATTGCACAGTGCCATTACTATGTCAGATATTACACAGTGCCATTAATATGTCTGTTATTGCACAGTGCCATTACTATGTCAGATATTACACAGTGCCATTAATATGTCTGTAATTGCACAGTATGATTAATATGTCTGTTATTGCACAGTGCCATTTACTATGTCAGATATTACACAGTGCCATTAATATGTCTATTATTGCACAGTGCCATTAATATGTCTGTATTTGCAAAGTGCCATTAATGTGTCTATAATTGCACAGTACCATTAATATGTGTTATTGCACAGTGCCATTAATATGTCAGATATTGCACAGTGCCATTA
The DNA here is from genome assembly GCA_019447015.1 of Hymenochirus boettgeri. Lineage (NCBI taxonomy): Eukaryota > Metazoa > Chordata > Amphibia > Anura > Pipidae > Hymenochirus > Hymenochirus boettgeri. The sequence continues at coordinate 113,032,207 of CM033474.1, forward strand.
AAATATCTGCTATTGCACAGTGCCATTATTATGTCAGTTACTGATCAATGTCATTTACATGCCTGCTATTGCAAAGTGTCATTAACATGCCATTCATTGCACAGTGCCTTTAATATGCCAGATACTACACTAGTATCATTCATTTGCAGTGTTAATGTAAAATTAAAGGGGAACTAAAGTCTCCAGCACATTCACAAAGATATAAAAGCTTTGTCTCATCTCTCCCTATGCTGTGGATGCAGGGTGATTTATGAAATTAACCTTGGATACTAGGGGTCATCCCCCATAATTCACATTAGCTGGAAACACCTAATAAAGGGTACACAGAGATAAACAAGATAAAAAGTTAAAAGAGATAAAAAAAGATCAAAGAGATCAAAAAGATCAAAAAAGAAAAAGATCAAAGAGAAAAATATAGGATCAAACAGATAAAAAAAAGAATAAAGCGATAAAATTGATCAAAGACATAAAAAAGATAAAAAAATCAAAAGAGATCAAAGTGATAAAACAAAAAGGAAAAGAGATAAAAAAAAGATCAAAGAGATAAATGGGATAATAGATCAAAGAGATAAAGTTAAAAAGATAAGAGAAAAAAGATCAAAGTGATCAGCGATAATAAAAAGATAAAAGATCAAAGAGCTAAAAAAAAACAGAGATAACAATAATAAGAGATAAAAAAGATTAGAGACCAAAGAGATAAAAGATAAAAAGAACCAAATAGATCAAAGAGATAAAAAAGATCAAAGAGGTAAAAAAGATCAAAGAGATAAAAGATATAAGAGATTAAGGTCAAAGAGATAAAAGATAAGAGATGTAAGGGTTAACATTTTTTTAGTTAGTTAGCCCAGCTATATAGGAATGTGATGTTTATATATTGTCGCTCCCCTGGGTCCAGCCAGAATTACCAAGGCTAGACACCTAGGCTAGAGACCATACAATGACCATATGCTCAAGGCTTTAATGAAAGACAGCTGTGAAACAGGCGTAACGTGAGGCTAATTGAGTCGAAGGGGGATGCTGCCCTGCACATGCCTACTGTGCCTTGATATGAGATTTCCCCTTAATTGGGTGAAAGTTCAACTTTAACTGGTTTCTTGGACCTAGGAGGGGACAGAATTGTCATATATGGTAAGGGCAGTGTTCACATGTGCATGGTAATGGTCTGCAGGGTATATTAAGAGGTGCAGATTTAGAGACAAAGGAAGATTTTGGAGGAGACTTTTGAAGAGGAGACATAAAAAACAAGAAGAAGGAGAGAACCAAGATCAACTTTAATGCTGACTTAAAACTACTCTCTCCAGGCTTGATGAACTTACTATATATAAGCAAAAACCATATTTTTATATCTTTATATATGTGTGAAGGAAAGCCTCAATAAACTGTTTGTGATATAATAGAAGAAGAGCTGTCACTTATTTTATTGAAGTGATTATCACCCCCAATTAATAAAGAGATGATTAATTAATTACAAGAGATCTAAGAGATAAGAGATAAAAAAGTTTAAAGAGATAAAATAGATCAAAGCGATAAAAAATAAAAAGATAAAAAGATAAGAGATCAAATAGCTAAAAAGATAAGAGATTAAAGAAAGAAAAAAGAAAAAAGACAAGAGATTAAATAGATCAAAGACACAAAAAAAGATCAAAAGAGATAAAAGATCAAAGAAATAAAAATATTAAAGAGATAAAAAAGATCAAAGAGATAAAAAATAAGAGATTAACAAGATCAAAAAGATAAAAAGAAATAAAAATATTAGATATAAAAAAATCAAAGAGATAAAAAAGAGAAAAGACTAGATTAAAGAGATCAAAGAAATAGAGGTACAAATATTTTAAAAAGATAAAAAAGATCAAAGAGATAAAAAAGACCAGAGATCAAAGAGATAAAAAGACAAGAGATCAAAGAGATGCGATACAAAGATTTCAAAGAGATAAAAGATCAAAGATATCAAAAATAAGATATAAAACAAGATCAAAGTAATAAAAATATCAGAGATAAAAAAGATCAAAGAAATAAAAATATCAAAGAAATAAAAAGATCAGAGATAAAAAAGATCAAAGAAATAAAAAGATCAGAGATAAAAAAGATCAAAGAAATAAAAAGATCAGAGATAAAAAAGATCAAAGAAATAAAAAAGATCAAAGAGATAAAAATATCAAATAGATAAAAAAGATCAAAGAGATAAAAAAGAAAAAAGACAAGAGATTAAAGAGATTAAAAATTTTAAAAAGAAAAACAATCAGAGATCAAAGAGAAAAAAAGATCAAAGCGATAAGAGATAAAAAAAGAAAAAAAAAGAAAGAAAAAAAAAAAACAAGAGGTCAAAGAGATATAAAAAATAAGAGACAATAAAGATCAAAGAGATAAAAAAGATCAGAGATCAAAGAAATAAAAAAGATCAGAGATCAAAGAGATACAAAAGATCAGAGATCAAAGAAATAAGAGATAAAAAGATCAAAGAGATCAAAGAGAATAAAGACCAGAGATTTAAAAAAATCAAAGAGATAAAAAAGATCAAATAGATAAAAAATAAAAAAGATAAAAGAGATAAAAAAAGATAAAAAGTTCAAAGAGAAGATCAAAGAGCTCAAAAAGATAGAAAGATAAGAAATCAAAGAGATAAAAAAGATCAGAGATCAAAGAAATAAGAGATAAAAAGATCAAAGAGATCAAAGAGAAAAAAGACCAGAGATAAAAAAAATTAGAGATAAAAAAGATCAAATAGATAAAAAAAAGATCAAAGAGATAAAAAAGATCAAAGAGATAAAGAAGATAAAAGAGATAAAAAAGATAAAAAGTTCAAAGAGAAGAAAGATCAAAGAGATCAAAAAGATAAAAGAGACCAAAGAGATAAAAAAAGATCACAGACCAAAGAGATATAAAAGATCAAAGAGATAAAAAAGATCAGAGTTCAAAGAGATAAAAAAGACAAGAGATCAAAAAGATAAGAGATCAAAGATCAAAGAGAGAAAAAGATCAAAGAGATAAAAAGATTAGAGATCAAATATATCAAACCATAAGAGATAAAAAAATCAAAGAGATAAAAGTGATAAAAAAAGATTCAAATGATCAAAAGAGATAAAAAAGGTCAAAGATATAAAAAATCAAAGAGATAAAAAAGATCAAAGAATTAAAAAGATCAAAGAGATCAAAAAGATAAAAATATTAAAGACAAGTAAGATCAAATAGATAAGAAGATAAGACATCAAATAGATAAAAAGATAGGAGATCAATGAGACCAAAAAGTCAAAGAAATAAAAAAATCTGAGATAAAAAAGATCAAAGAATTAAAAAGATCAAAGAGATCAAAAAGATAAAAAGATCAAAGAGAAGTAAAATCAAAGAGATAATAAGATAAGAAATCAAAGAGAACAAAAACATAAGAGAAAAAGACCAAAGAGATCCAAAATATAAAAGAGATCAAAGAGATAAAAAAGATCAGAGATCAAAGAGATAAGAGAAAAAGATTGGCGGTCAAAGAGATTAAAGAGATTAATAGAAAAAGATCAAAGAAATCAAAGAGATTAAAAAAATAAGAGATCCAAGAGATAAGAGATAAAAAGATCAGAGATAAAAAACAGAAATAAAAAAGATCAAAGAGATCAAAAAGATAAAAACTTCAAAAAGAAGAAAGATCAAAGAGATAAAAAAAGATAAGAGGAAAAAATCAAAGAGATCAAAAAGATAAAAGAGATCAAAAAGATCAACATGATAAAAAAGATCACAGCCCAAAGAAATATAAAAGATAAGAGACCAAAGAGATATAAAAGATCAAAGAGATAAAAAATATCAGAGTTCAAAGAGATAAAAAATATCAGAGTTCAAAGAGATAAACAAGACAAGAGATCAAAAAGATAACAGATACAAGATCAAAGAGATCAAAGAGATAAAAAAAAATCAGAGATGAAAACAAAGATTAAAGAGATAACAAGATTAGAGATCAAAGAGATAAAAAAAGATAAAAAGATCAAAGAGAAGAAAGATCAAAGTGATATTTGATAAGAAAGATAAGAAATCAAAGAGACAAAAAAGATAAACAAAAAGAGATTAAAAAGATAAAAAGGTCAAAGAGATTAAAAAGATAAAAAGGTCAAAGAGATTAAAAAGATAAAAAGGTCAAAAAGATATAAAGATAAGGGATTAAAGTGTTTAGAGATAAAAAAAAAGACCAGAGATAAAAAAGATCAAAGAGATCAAAAAATATAAAAGAGATTAAAGAGATAAAAAAAGATAAAAGAGATTTAAGAGATAAAAAAGATAAAAGATATAAAAGATCAGAGATGAAAGAGATCAAAGAAATAAGAGATAAAAAAGATTAAAGAGATAAAAAGATAAAACGGATCAAAGAGATCATAGAAATAAGAGATAACAATGTTTTAAAGAGATACAAAAAAGATCAAGGAGATTAAAAAAAAGCAAAGAGATTAAAAAGATCAAATAGATCAAAAATATAAGAGATAAAAAGATCAAAGATATCAAAGAGATAAAAAGATTAAAAAATAAAAAGATCAAAGAGATAAAAAGATCAAATATATCAAAAAGATAAAAAGATCAAAGAGAAGAAAGATCAAAGAGATAAAAAGATAAGAAATCAAAGAAATATAAATACATAAAAGATATAAAAATTAGAAATCAAAGAGATAAAAGAGATAAGAGAAAAAGATCGAAGAGATGAAAAAGATAAAAAGATCAACAAGATCAAAAAGATCAAAGTAATAAAAAGATAAGAAATCAAAAGATAAGGGATCAAAGTGATGAGATAAAAAAAAGACCAGAGATAAAAAGATCAAAGACATCTAAGAAAAAAAGATCAAAGAGATAAAAATATAAGAGATCAAAGAAATAAAAAGATAAGAGATCAAAGATTTTAAAAAAATAAGATATAAAAAGATCAAAGAGATAAAAAAAAGATCAAAGAGATCAAAGAAATAAGAGATAAAAAGTAGTTTAAAGAGATAAAAAAAAGATCAAAGAGAACTAGCGGCACCTGGGCCCCACCACCCCTGTTTCCCTCACTTCAACCTCCTTACCTATAAGCATCCTCCCACTAACACAGCATATATTTGCTGTACTGTATATGCTGCAATGAGGCCTTTCGCACATTAAAACCCATGTTTTGTATATATGTTAAATAACATGTTTTGTTATAAATTGTTTTTATGTTGCAAAGCAAGCTCTAATAATATATTCCAATTTTTCATATCAGACCCACGGACTACTAATGATCTCCTCAGCGTTAGACCGACTCCAGGCTTCTCCAAACTACAACATACCGGATGTACTACTTTATCTCAAGGTTAATAAGGTAAGCCCCCCTCCTAGACCAACATTGCCTACACAACCCTCACCCACACCACACCACAATGCCCTCAATTAAGGACCTAAACATCCGCCTCCTTACACACAACACCAAAGGGCTAAACAGCCCTACAAAACGGAGAATGGCCGTAAAATATTCCGAAAAGGAAAAAGCAGATATAGTCTTCCTACAGGAGATGCAATTTATAAAACACAAAGTGCAAAAATTACAAAATAAAAAATACAACCAGATATATTTCTCATCAGACGACGTTAAAAAAGGAGGAGTGGCTATTTTGTTACACAAACGTTTGCAGTTTAGGAAGGAGGGTTTTGACAGAGATCTGGAGGGCCGCTACCTCATATTGACTGGTTCCATGGGCCACTTAAAAATTACATTAGCAAATATATATGCCCCCAACACCGCCCAAGGACAATTCTTAATAGACGTAGAAACCAAACTTACCACCCAATCATCAGGACGCTTAATAACAGGAGGAGACTTCAACACAAGTTTTAATCCCAAACTAGACAGATCCATCCCCTCCTCAGCGACATTCCCCACTCCTCCATCCAAACCCCTTAAAACTTTTACCCAGAATCTCAACCTGTGTGATGCCTGACGCCTCACCCACGCTAAAAGGCTGACCATGCTCCTTCTTCTCCAATCCTCACAAACTCTATACCAGAATTGACTACTTCTTTGTCTCACCCTCTCTGATACCAATATTACTAGACTCAGACACATCTCCCATTACCTGGTTGGACCATGCCCATGTGTCTCTGGACAAAATGTCCTCACACACTCACCATCCCCCCTATGGAGACTAAATGAATCCCTTCTGGCAGACCCAAATACCCACTCAGAAGTAGAGTCCGCACTTTGTTACTACTTCCAAGAAAACATAACAGAAACACTAAACTTTTCCACAGTGTAGGCTGCCCACAAAGTAGTAATCAGAGGTTTACTAATCAAAATTGCCTCACAAAAGAAAAAGCTCACTCAACAACACATCCTAGACCTAACACACCAAATTAAAAACCTGGAGAAGACTCGAGGCACTCGACAACACATACAGACTCAGATGCCGTTACTTTAGAAAACTTAAGATCATAACTCACCCAACTACTTCACAACAAAGCAGACAGCCATCAGACTAACCAGACAAAAATACTAACAGACAAACCCGACACTATGCTAGCCTGCAAACTTTCAGACAAAATGTCACAAAACAAACTACACCTTCTCAGGTAGACTGATGGCTCACTAACACATAACCCAAAGACAATTATTAAAATATTCGAAACCTACACCAAACTATATAACGGGAAGACGGCCAGAACAGACGACGACTGGAGAGACAACCTCATTTTCTTCCTAGCCCCCCTACAACTACCGAAACTCTCCACCCAAGACAAACATCCTCTTAACTAATATATCCCAACAAAAAATAAAAAAGGCAATCCAGAATTTGAAATCAGGAAAAGCCCCAGGCCCAGACGGTTACACAGCAAGCTACTATAAAACCTTCCAACATATCCTAACACCACACCTTTCATTCCTATTTAACATGTCTCCACAAAATAATGCCCAAATCTATCCAGACTTACTAAGAGCCACTATCATAGTAATTCCCAAGCAAGACAAAGACTCCACATGCTATAGACCCATTTCTTTAATTAACACTGACATTAAACTCCTGACCAAAATCCTAGCTGACAGACTGAACGATATACTACCAAATATCATCCACACAGACCAAACTAGCTTTATTAAAGGCAGACAAACTACGGACAACATCAGAAACACACTTCAACTAATGCAGATATCAGCACTATCCTCCTCTCCAACGATCTATTTGAGTTTAAGTGCAAAAAAGTGTTTGACAGGGCGAGCTGGAGATACATGGGAATGGTCCTCACCTACCTAGGCTTCCCCCCTTTACACAAATGATTAGAGATGTCCAAACTTCGAAAAATCCGGTCCGCGCGAGGATCCGCGGATTTTCGAAAAAATCCGAAAATTCGAAAATCCGCGAGCGGACCCGTTAAAACGTATTAAAATTAAAGTTCGGCAAAATCCGCATTAAAAGTGGTCTAAATAGCCTTGGTAACGTACACTTAACCACTCAGGGACCTGGGTAATGGCCTTAGAAGCACGTATAAATGCCAACAATACCTAAAAAGTACAGTCCGCTAGCGTGACTTTAAAAAAACGGTATTTTTCGAAAATACGAGGATTCCCGTAAAAACGAAGATTTCTGTAAAAAAACGAGGCTTGCTGTAACTATGATAGCTGCCATTGGCTAATTTGGATCATGTGGCATGCTCCGTTTTGAAAATTTACACGAATTACTCGTTTTTACGAGAATAATTACGTGAATCCTCGTAATTACGAGGATCTTCGGGTTTTCCGGATCCCGTAAGTACCGTAGATCCTCGTAATTACGGAGATACGCGTATTTTCGAAAATTTTCGTAAAAAAAAAAAAAATCCGCAGTTCGGAAGTTCGGAAGTCCGGAAAGTCCGGAATAATCCGCCGTTTGCGGACGGGAGAAATCCGCGGCGGATCCGGGTTCGGGTCCGCGAACCAGCCATCTCTACAAGTGATAAACAACCTATACTCACATCCAACCGCCGCAATTCTTCTCTCAATGCTTCCCAATTTGGAACGGCACCAGACAAGGCTGCCCCCTATCTCCCTACTTTTCGCTATATGCATAGAACCCATGGCCCAAGCCATCAGACTCCACACAGATATTAGATTAGATTAGATTAGAATCATTTATTGTCGCTGAACACATTAAAACAATGACATCAGTGAAATTAATAAATTAATAAATACATAGATGGTTCATACAGAATTATAATACTATCATATTTCAGGGAACAGCATTTAACAAATTAATGGCCGATGGATAAAAATGAAGCCTAAAGTTATACATAAGATATTTCGTTAGCGTCTCCCTGAGGGAAGCATGACAAACAAGTTTGAATTCGGATGAAAAAGATCCAGACAAATATTCTTTATCCTTTTTAAACATTGATTCCTATACAAATCGTTAATAGCTGGTAACTCAGTACCAAAAATTTGCTGTGCTAGATTAACTACCTTCTGCACTGAGTTTGTTTCCCTCTTGTTGCAGTTCCCATACCAGGCCTGGAAATTGTTACAAAGTATACTCTCAACTGTGCTACGATAAAAAGTTACTAAAATTTTAACAGAAAATTGTTCCCTTTTTAAGATTAAAACAAAATGTAACCTGGATTGTGCTTTTTTGATCACACTGGTAACATGTTGCTTCCATGTGAGATCAGAGCTAATAGCTGTACCTAAAAATTTAAAACTGTCCACTAGATCTATTTGATTCCCGTTCATTTTTATAGGATTATAACCCTTCTTCCGCATATGCAGCCTAAAATCAACAATCATTTCCTTGGTTTTTGCACTATTTGGGCCCTATTTATAAAAGATCGGCATCGTTATCGTAAAATACCGATCGTTATCGTAAAATAACGACCGGGTTTTTACTGATAACGACCGTTATTTACCGATAACGACCGTTATTTACCGATATCGTTAAATACCGGTTGATATCGGTAAATAACGGTTGTTATCAGTAAATAACGGTCGTTATCGGTAAATAACGGTCGTTATCGGTAAATATTGGTCGTTATCGGTAAAAACCCGGCCGTTATTTTACGATAACGATCGGTATTTTACGATAACGATACCGATCTTTTATAAATAGGGCCCTTTATGACCAGATTGTTGTCTTTGCACCACTGTTCAAGCTTGACTATGTCTGCTAAATAATCACTTTCATCGTTGTCAGTAATAAGACCTAATAATGTTGTATCGTCGGCATATTTGATTAAATAGTTAAATTCCCCACCGAGTTTACAATCACTTGTATAAATTGCATATAGCAGTGGACTAAGAACACATCCTTGGGGGACTCCTACGTTTAAAATTTTTACGTCAGACATATTATCGTTGAATTTTACAAATTGGGACCTGTCTACTAAAAAATTTAAAACCATTTGCATAAACTTGTAGGTACCCCTAATTCTAATAATTTATTAATCAAGGTATCTGGTAAAACTGTATTAAATGCTGAACTAAAATCCAAAAACAGAATTCTTACATATGAATTACATTTGTCCAAATGAGATAAAACAGTAAACATTAATTAATTGAGAGCATCAGATGTTGATCTGTTCAACCTATAAGCAAATTGGTACTGATCAATGTTAAAAGGAATACTATTTTTTTAAAAATCTAAGAATTATACGTTCAAAACACTTAGATACTAATGAAGTAATGGCTATGGGTCTAAAATCATTTACTTCGGAAGCCCTATTACTCAGCTGAGTTATACACAAAGTTTTAAATATTACTGGCACCTCACCTGATGATAAGGATCTATTAAAAATATCACAAATGATGAAAGCCAGTTCAGAAGCGCAAAGCCGCAATACCCTTCCTGGTATTTTATCCGGTCCTGTGGCTTTTCCTGCCTCAACCCTCCTGAAACAGGCCAGTACCTCTTACTCAGTTACTGTAATATCAGGTTATATAACCCATAAAGACTCCCTTACTGGCGCCACGTCATTTATTTCGAACCTTGAGTAATAGGCATTAAGGTGTTCACAGAACAGAGGATCAGTGCGACCGGTTTTAGTACTACTGCTATTCTGATTGGTCAGCATTTTTAGCCCTTTCCACCAATTCTTTAAGTCTGAATTTTGAAACCTTTCCTCGACCTCCTGTTTAAATTCGTATTTAGCTTTCTTAATGCCCTTTTGTAGCTCCTTTCTGGATATTCGGTATGCAATTGCATCTCCGGATTTAAAGGCAGCATTCCTCGCTTTTAATAACAATTTTACTTCTCTGTTTAGCCACTTTTTTTGATTTGCATAAGCTTTAATTTCTTTATAAACTGTAACTTCACTTATACATTTGACTATGTAATCTATTACAGTTGTTGTAAGATGATTTAGTTCCCCTCCACTGGACTCAACTGCTGCTCCAATAAAGTGATGCCAATCGGTATGTTGAAACTTCAGTTTTAGGTTATCAATAGCATTTGGTAGCCACACTTTCACTTTTTTTACCTAAGGTTCTGTTCTTGCTTTTGGACAGTACCTCGCACTTAACAACAAGGTCAGGTGGTCAGACCACCCAAGATGAAGTTTAGCAGTAGCATGGTATGCCCCCTTAATTCGAGTGTATACATGATCAAAAGTGTTCTGTGATCGGTTAGGTATGGGGACATGCTGGTAAAAACAAGGCTGCACATCTTTCAGCCTGGATTGATTGAAATCACCTGCTACTATAACCATACCTTCCAGATGCTTAACCTGAGTCCTGTCAATATAATCACCAAGTAATATTAAGGCCGAGCCATAGTTTGCATCGGGGGGAATATACACTGAAATAAAAATAACACAGGTGAACTCTCTAGGCAAATAACGTGGTCGACATTTCACTACAAGATATTCTATATCGGCTGAGCAATGAAGACTTAATAAAGTGTAATCAATACACCAATAGGAGTTAATAAACACTATTATACCACCCCCCCTACTCTTGCCACAGGTTTCATATTGTCTATCAGCCCTAAAGAGATTCCAGTTCTCTAACTAATTAAAGGTATAACAATCGATCATCACACATATACAGTAGCTTTATTTGCTGACAACACACTGCTATCCATCCATGACCCTTCCACACATATTCTCAATTCTACAGCAATTCGGTCAACTATCAGGGTTCAAAGTAAACAACACCAAGTCACAGGCATTCCCCATCTCCCTTCCCACACAAGACCAAAAATACATTTCAACCCAATGGGACTTAAAGTGAACCACAACCTTGCTAAGCTACCTAGGGGTAGAGCTGACCTATGACTCACAACAACTCTACAACTCCAACTTTCCCTCAAAATTAAAATTAATTAAAAACTTACAAAATGGTCCTCATACCATATCTCCTTATATGGCAAAATATACACTGTCAAAATGATGATCCTACCCAAACTACTATGTCTCTTCAGAGCTCTCCCCCTGCCCATATCTAGGAAAAACTTCCTCCTACCCAAAAATGAATTTCCAAATTCATCTGGAATAACCCAAAACCCCGAATCAGAGAAACAACCATCTACCAACCAAAACTGATGAAACCCATAACCAACAACCCAGCCTTCACACCAGGTCTACAAATCCAAGACTGGAAAGAATGGACTCCTATGGATGTTCCAAATTTTAACACAAAGACAAATCACCCCTTGGGAAATTATAAAAACAACCTGGAAAATTCCACCTAAAGAATGGCTCAGATACCAGCAACTGGCAGTATTTACCAAATCTCTACAAACATGTACAGATCCAACTACACTATCTCCCCTGGAAGAATTAGCCTACCATAACCCAACAGGCCCCCACAAAAATGCAAGACAAATGGGAAAATGGTTAGGCGAGGAGATGGTCCACACTGGGCCTAAACCTTAACCGTAACTAATGTACCCACAACACAATCCTACAAGAAAAAGCCTTCAAAATTCTGCACGGTTGGTACCGCTCACCATCACACATCCATAAAATATTTCCCCAAGTCTCGCCCTTATGCTTCAAGGGGACGCAGACTTTGGAATGACTGCTACACCCTCCTAAACAAAGTATTGCATGTTGAACTAACTCCTAATCCCTGGGAAGCTCTATTCAATAAAAACTCCCCCACTCTGAACTCTGATGGCAATAAACTATACCACATCATCTGTGCTGTTGCTCGTTCACTAATTACCTCATCCAGGAAATCTTCAGCACCTCCTATAACCCTCCTGATTTCTAAAATCCGGTCTGTATATTTTAACGAAAAAACGGTATATGGCTACTCACTATGGACCCTACAGGTTATAACGTAAATAAGTAAGAAGTAACTCTTAAATGTCTAGTTAGAAAATTGGAGAAATTTCATATTAGAAAATTGGAGAAGCCTGGAGTCGATCACCCCCCCAAGGGGACACATTGTTCCCTTACATGACATTCTGGAAAAGGATGTCAGAAGGGAGGTCGTATTTTCAAACTCTCGCTGACTCTGAGGACACAACAAATAAAGAAAAGTAAGGCAAATACCCCTTTCAGGCTCCTCTAATATAAGCAATACAAAGGCTAATGTCACTACTTTACTACGCTTGCTAAAGTTAATTGCTATGCAATTGGTATAGACCATCTAGCTAGTGTAAAATTTGATTAACCCAGAACTCTATACCTACCAATTGTCACCCTTTCCTCCCCCCCAAGTCTACCATTTCCCCCTCCCCCCCACCTTTCTAAACCCTCCTTCTCAACCTCCCTCCCCTTTCCCATCCCCCCTTTATCTAAAATATTGAGGTAATATTACAAGTGACAGAATAATGAATAAGATACGTCTACAAATAACCTACTATACTTCTGTACTTTTTGATACTGAGACTATGAATAACTTTTCTATTGTATACTGTTAAACTGTTAACCACCACCCTCAAATAAAAAAAAGATAAAAAGATCGACAACATCAAAAAGATTAAAGAATTTAAGAAATAAAGAGACAAGGGATCAAAGTGATAAGAGATGAAAAAAGATCAAAGACATCTAAGAAAAAAACCAAAGAGATAAAAACATAAGAGATCAAAGAAATAAAAAGATAAGAGATCAAAGATATCAAAAAATAAGATATAAAAAAGATTAAAGTGATCAAAGAAATAAGAGATACAAAGTAGTTTAAAGAGATAAAAAAGATCAAAGAGATAAAAAGAGCAATGAGATAAAAGTTTAAAGAGATAAAAGATAAAAAAGATCAAAGAGATGAAAAAAGATAAGAGGTTAACGAGATAAAAAAAGATCAAAGAAATAAAAATATCAAAAAAAGAGATAAAAAAGAAAAAAAACAAAAGATTAACAAGATCAAAGAGATCAAAAAGGTAAGAGATCAGAAGATCAGAAAGATAAAAAAGATCATAAAGAGATCAAAAAGATAAGACATAAGAGATCAGAGAGCTAAAAAACAAAAAGATAGAAAAAGATCAAAGAGATAAAAAAGATAAAAGAGATAAAACATCAAAGAGATCAAAGATATAAAAAAAAGATTAAAGGGATAAAATTCTAAAAAAATATATATATATATATATCAAAGAAAAAAAGATCAAATAGATGAAAGAGATAAAAAGATAAGAGATCAAAGAGATAAAAAAGATAAAAGAGATAAAAAAAAAATCAAAAAGATCAAAGGGCTAAAAGGATCAGAGATGAAAGAGAAAAAGACAAGAGATCAAAGAGATAAGAAAAAAAGAAAAAAACCAGAGATAAAAAGATAAGAGATCAAAGAGATACAAAAAAGATAAGAGTCAAAAAAGATCAAAGAGATAAAAAAAATCAGAGATCAAAGAAATAAAAAAGATTGAAGATCAAAGAGATATAAAAGATCAAATAGTTCAAAGAAAGCAAAGAGATCAAAGAGATAAAAAAGATAAGAGATAAAAAAGATCAAATAGATAAAAATGATAAAAGATAAAAAACAGAGATCAAAGATATAAATGATTAAAGAGATCAAATAAATAAAAAAGAGGAGATCAAAGAGAGGAAAGAGATAAGAGATAAAAGAGGTCAAAGAGATATAAAAAGACCAATGTGATAAAAAAAGATCAGAGATAAGAGATAAAAAATATTTTAGAGAATTAAAAGATAAAAAACCAAAGATAAAAAGGTCAAAGACATCAAAGAGATAAACAAGATCAAAGAGATGAAACAGTTTAAAGAGCAAAAAAGATCAGTGATTAAATCAATAAAAAATATCAAAGAGATAAGAGATAGAATATACTTGCTATAGGGGGGCCGACTCAGGCCAAGGGAAATTTTCAGTTCAGAACAATCCTTTTTCGATGCACTGAACATTTGCCAGTATCGGAAAACGGTTGTTTCAGCCACATACACATAAGCAATTTTGTCAGTACCGAGGAGATTGGCTCTATATATATATAGTTTGTACTTAGGTTTAGCAGCTCAATGTGACAATCTATCTAGATCCACCTGCAACAATTGTACATCCTCTACAGATTTTAATGGTCGACAAAGTTGTATGTCTTCTGAAAACAGAAAGACCTTTCTGACAATAACTACTTCTAAATCATCAATAAAAAGATTAAATAGAAGTGGCCCCAACACAGAACAATCTTGCACTTCTCCTATGTAATCTTGCTGTGAAGGGTGGTGAGTCTCTGAATATCTCTCTGTCTATCTATCTAACTACCAAATCAAATTAAAAGAGCTTTATGGGCGGGTGCAATGTCAGTTATATGCTGACATTGCAAAAACAAATAAAAATGATAGAAAACATGGTTATACAGGGAATATAAAATTGTTTAGCCCTAGGATATAACATTAGGGGGATATGGATATAATTGGATAGGTTGTCTATAAACATAATATGGGGAATACAAACAAAATATAATATTATGGGGGTATGACTATTGCTGGACATATAAGAGCTATGTACCGAGAGCCGTTATCGTCTTTTTGTGTCTTAAAGTCACGTTAACCAATGTTCAAAGCGTTAACGAGACTTTAAGACAAAAGGAAGTTTCCTGTGAGTGAAACAAACTAGAGTGGACATTGATCTCAAGGACATAGAAAAAGAAGGACATTTAATCATTTGATGGTGGTATGGTGTGTGTGAAAGTTTGAAAATAAGGATTGTTTGTGCTGTTTTAAGGACTGTGTGTGCAGGACTGTCTGTGCAGTAAGCAGATTAATCTTTCTTTCTTCCAGTTAAAGGGGTGCACTGGGCTTCTATATTCTAGTATTGTACCTGTTGTAATTACAAACAGGTTGTGAAATGGTTAATAAGTGTTTTGTTTTTTCCCTCTCTTCCTGGCTCTTGCACTAATTGGTGTGGGGGCTGGGGCCTATTAGGATAATATGATTCACATAGGATTCACATTGGTTGGACCTGTGGTTTGGACCTAACAAAAGGAAGTTTCCTGTGAGTGAAACGAATTAGAGTGAAATGTGTACAACGTCCCTTGCTCTAAAGGACCTTGATCTCAAGGACATACAAAAAGAAGGACATTGAAACAAGAAGGGCAATTAAACAAGGTTTGTGCGTCACAGTTCTGGTGTTGTGTATTAGAAAGGACAGTTTTTTTGGTACCATGCAATGTGCATCCTGCCACATGTATAGGAACCTGGAGCAGACTTTCCAGGGGACCTATGTCTGTGTCAGGTGTGAGTGGGTTGCCCATTTGGAAGCCGAGGTGGAGAGTCTAAGGGGGAAGCTTGCAGCATTGCAGGGATTGGGGGGTCAGCAGGCACTGGCTGGGGCCAGTATAGAGGTGGGTGGAAGTGGGACAGGGAAGGTTGAGGGGGAGGTAGTTTTGTTAGGGTTACTAGGGCAAGTGCGGGACATAAGGGTAGGGTGGCTTCTTCCCAGATTGCCCATCCCAACAGATTTGCCACCTTAGGTGATGAAGTGGAGGAGGACACCTCAGAATTAGTATGTATGGAGGGGGCTAGAACCCAGGGGACTGCCATCTCTGATACAAGAGTTGGAGGAACTAAGGATCAGAAATGCTAGGCAGGTGGTAGTGGTAGGGGACTCCATTATAAGAAAGGTAGGTAGGGTAATCTGGCACCAAGACACTACATGCCGAACTGTGTGTTGCCTGCCTGGTGCTAGGGTTCGCCATGTGGTGGATCGCGTAGACAGATTATTGGGTGGGGCCGGCGGTCTTGGTTCACATTGGTGTCAATGACAAAGTTAGAGGAGGAGGTGAGGTCCTTAAACATGATTTCCAAGAGCTAGTGTTTTCAGAAATACTACCGCAGCCACGTACTAAGCCAGGGAGACATCGGGAGCTTAGGAGCATTAATGGGTGGCTAAGAGGGTGGTGTAAGGAAGAAGGGTTTAGGTTTATAGAGAACTGGGCAGACTTTACTGTCGGCTACAGGCTCTTTATTAGGGATGGCCCTCACTGATGGTGGTGCAGCTGCTTTAGGGGAGAAGATGGCAAGATGGTTGGAGGAGATTTTAAACTAGGTTTGGGGGGGGGGTATAATGTATGTTTGCAAATGTGAGAAGCCTGGCTGACAAAATGGGTGAATTGGAAATGATGTCGGAGCAAATGTCTTGAACATTTTTTTTCCTCTGTACACACTATAGAAGATCCAAGTACAGATATAATAGAGTATAGTAGCAATAATAGTATAAAAGATTCAAGTGCACATTGGTTAACTGAGGATACGGTACAGAAAGAACTAAATAAGGTTAATATTAATAAATCTCCTGGACCGGATAAAATACATCCTCCGGTACTTAGGGAGATAAGTTCAGTTTTATATAGGCACTGTTTCTTATTTTTGCAGATTCCCTCATGTCCGAAGGTGTGTCTCTGGACTGGAAAAAGGCTGATGTTATTCCAATATTCAAAAAGGGTAGTCATTCACAGGCAGGTAATTAAAAGCCTGTAAGTTTAACTTCAGTGGTGACTCTCTCACTCTCAATAAATGCATACAAGGATTGTGGCCTGGATGGCCTCTTCCCTCATTTTAAAAAGGGCTGGGGGGGAAGTGAGAGAGCCTGTTATGTAAATGCAAAAGTTTGCTAATGAAGTAAAAAAGGTTAGAAGTTAGGACCTTCCAGACTGGGGTTACCTTGACGTGGTTGGAAGGCTTTTCATTCATGTGATCATAGTAATGTATTCTAAAACACCTTTGTTTATAAAGTATGCAGATAATACACCACAAAACTTTGTTGACCATTAAAAACTTCAGAGGATGTGCAATTGTTACATGGGGATCTACATAGATTGTCACATTGGGCTGCTAAGTGGCAGATGAGATTCAATTTTGATAAATGTAAGGTGATGCCTTGTGCTGCTTATACTATAAATGGCTCTGTGTTAAATTAATCCCTGTTGGAAAGGGATCTTGGAGTTTTGGTGCATAACATACTTAAAGTAAGCAAGCAGTGCCAGGCGGCAACAGCCAGAGCCAGCATGGTATTGTCTTGTATAAAGAGAAGTATGGATTCAAGGAAGGAGAACGTTATTCTCCCTCTTTACAAAGCATTGGTAAGGCCTCATTTGGAATATGCAGTGCAATTTTGGAATCCTGTTTACAAAAAGGACATCTTTGAAATGGAAAGGGTTCAGAGAAGGGCAACTAAATTAATAAGGGGATTGGGGGAGCTTGAATATGAAGAGAGACCTGGAGAAAAGGCGTTTGCATGGGGATATGATTACTGTGTATAAATACATTAACGGGTCATACAATAAACTATCTGGGGAATTGTTCACCAATAGAACATGTCAGAGGACACGTGGACATCCCTTAAGACTTGAAGAAAAAAAGTTTAGGCTTCAAGTTCGGAAAGGGTTTTTCACTGTGAGAACGGTAAAGCTATGGAACGGTCTTCCAGTGGACGTTGTTATGGCAGGTTCATTGGTCAGTTTAAAAAAAAAGCTGGATGAGTTTCTGCAAACAAGGAATGTTGCAAGTTACTGGTATTGTTACATAAAGTAGAGTTGATCCAGGGAAATTTCCGATTGCCACTTGGAGTCAGGAAGGAATTTTTTTCCCCTTCATAAATTTGGTGGGGTTTTTTTTGCCTTCCTCTGGATCAACAGTTAGGCAGGAAATGAGGATATTGCTAGATAGGTTGGACTGGATGGACATATGTCTTTATTTAACCTCAAATACTATACTAACTAACAGCAGCAAAATTGTGTCTCACAACTGCCGCAGCCAATGTACTAATCCGTCAACGTCTCTTTAAGACATAATCTCTAACGCCAGCAAATAGTTGGCGTTAAAGCCTTGCAAAAGGCATACTCCTTTCGCAATGCATCAGCATTGAGCCACTATCAGCTCAGTGCATTTTGCCATGGGGGGGCGAGGGTGGGGTGGTACCACCCCGCTGTGCCCTTCTGAGGAATGCGACCACCCACGGCGATCCTTTCCCGGCATCCCCTTCCAGCCCCCTGTAATCTCGTTTTTGCCATCCTCAAGGTGCCGGGAAAAGCGGCCGCGAAAAGATAAAGCTCGTTTATAAATATGCCCCCTAGTCTTTATAGCAGGGACTGTAATAATATGAAAGGAATAAATGAGAAATATTCACTTTGGCTGACACAGGATATGCTATGAAAATAATTAGACAACATTAATATTAATAAAGCCCCGGGACCAGATGAAATACATCCTTGCATCTTAAAAGAGCTTACTCCAGTTTTATCTAGATCACTGTTACTTATCTTTTCAGATTCACTTTTGTCTGGTGATGTACCACTGGATTGAATTAAAGCCAATGTAATACCGATATTCAGCCTGGTAACTATAGACATGTAAGCCTAACATCAGTGGTCGGGAAGATGCTGGAAACTTTGTTATGTGATTAAATCCTTGACTTTGTCTCCAGAACTGATCTTATTGGTAGGTTTGTGAGAAATAGATTGTGCCAGACAAATTTACTTGGTTTTTATAAAGAAGTGAGTAAAAGATTTAGATTCAGGCATAGCAGTGGATGTGGTATACTTGGATTTTGCTAAAGCTTTTGATACTCTGCCACATAGGCCACTAATGTATAAATTGAGGACTGTTGGCCTAGAAAAAAACATTTGTCAATGTTCTCATTGAGATTCCTGACTCAGGGGACATGTCCGCACAAGGAAGTAGAAGAGACAAGTAGAAGAGACTTGGGCCCTAGTCTCACAAGATTTTCTGATTGGTGAAAAATGATTGTAACTTAAAAAAGGTTTGAAATTTTAACAAAATGGCTGCTGGTTAGTTTTCACCACAGGCTACTACAAAGACATTGCATACCCATTTTATTAAAAGAAGAGGCTGCTTCAGTAATGACCATCAACCACTGTCCGTGACGTCATGGTCAGGGCTTTCACTGGTGACCAATATACTGAATCCACAGGACTGAAAAGTTCTGGCGAGGGATAGGGGTCTGTAAATCCACAGCATCTTTGGAATAGGTAAATATAATAAAAATGGGGTTTAGGGTTTCCAGATTACCTGCTGATTGTAGGACGCTCTTAATAAATGCAGTTAGCAGGGCTGCACTGATTGCATTAAAACTGCATTACTGCTGACTCAGCCTTGCTGCATGTGATTTTAATAGGTGTCCTCTGATTTTTCACTGATCTGGAAACCCTACCTAAAGTATCGATTTGGGGGTGAACATGCCTTGGTATTAAATTACTTTCCCTAAATGACCCTACAAAGCGCCCTGCATTCCGATATTTTAGAATGTGACTATCAGTAACTCTTACCTGGGAGAATGGGTGCTGTGTTTATCACAGGTGTATCTTTTCTTCTAGGTTTCCTTAAGTCTTCTTTATTCTTATGAACAGTTGAGGCAAGTTTATTTTGTTGTTTTTCCATTGCATCAAATTTTTGTAATAATTTCTCTGAAACATCTGAAATTATTTTTGAGAAAGACATTGAAATGATTTTGTTATATGCAACAATATACTATATACTGTAGACCATGAGGAAACTCAGGGTCTACAGTATACTAAGTATACACTGTATATAGTGTACATCAGATAACATAAAGGGTGCTTCCTCTGTCTTGGTAGTACACTATGGGGCATATTTATAAAAGCGCGTTATCTTCCTGACGGTAATTCCGCTGTTTTTTACCACATTTTTTTTGATGTACCACTATTTATAAACCAGCACTCACTGCTGAAAGAGCATTTATATTGCAATGAATAAACCCGTGAAAAAGGGCATTACAATATATTAAGTGGTGGTACTAAAAAAAAGTTTCACTAGCGGGGCTCACAAGCGTGTCTGCCAGGAGGAGGGGGCATTGTGGTGGTATGGCCAGAAGTGTATGTGCTGCGCACTTCGTGTAGGGGGTGTGTTAGCCATGGCGGTGGGCAACGGGTAAGGGGCAGGGGGCATGACTTGCTAACACAGTCCCCATGCAGAGGTGGTGGAGGGCAAGCAGGGAAGTTTCCCCACCTCACCAGGGCCCCTAAAATAGCCTTTTGGGACTTAAGGAGTCTCACAGCTCGAACCAGGATCCCCCTCGCCGGTTCTAAAATGAGCACTTGCAGTGGCACTTTGGGTTTTAAGGGGACCCGCAGTTCGAAACCAGGATGCCCATTGACTTTTAACTGAGCCCTTGCAACCCTCAGAAGGACCATTGTGAGATCCTGCAGCTCAAAACCAGGACCCCCAGCTGTTACAAGAGCCCTTGTGGCTCCTACTTCATCTCCGCTGCCAGCTTCTTCATCTTATCTTGATTCTGGTCTTCTTTCACACCATAATGTATTCTGATCTCTGCACAGGTTTGCACCACTTTTTAAATAAACGTAATGTAAATACTAAATCTACATATAATTAGTTGTAGGAGCCACAAGGGCTCTTATTAGAGTCAGGCAGAGGTGGGGGAAATTACCCTGCAATCCTTCCACCCCCTCTGCATGGCAACTGTGCACACACCCCACCACAGCAACCCCACCTATCGCAACCCCTCCTAAGAGATGAAGTGCGACCCTCTACCCGACGCACACAGCGCCCACAATTCCGGCTCACCTCTCCCACGCCCCCTCCTTCTGATGGACACAACCCCTGCTATGCTTGATTTTATAACAGCACTATATCGCTGGACAACGCTGCGCAACTCATTTTTTTTGCTTAATAGATAGGGAGTTGAATTCCTTACCTTCGCAAATTAGTTGCAGTGATGTCCAGCATTACTGTTGCAAAGTGCCACTGTAGAAACAGCCCTAAATTTGTAATGGTGGGGCAGAAGAGGTATTGTCATCACAGAGGGCATAGGAACCACTTTTTAAACTTTTTTTATTTATACTAAAGTAATATTAAATGGTATAGTCAAACTTTTAACCACATAATGTGGCCCCCAAAAACCCTATTTTCGCAATACTTACCATTGTCCCCAATGATTTTTAATTGCCTTCTGCTGTCACAGATTGCTTGGAGGCAAATGATGGAAGTTGTAGATGGAGGGCCGAAGGTTGGACACTCCTGCTTTGGAGCTTAAGTGCACAATTAAAGGGGAACTGTGCTTTCTTCTCTGAAACCATGTGACAGTCACTCTGCCCTGTGTCATCTCCTCCCCTTGCAGCCCCCTCCTCTTGCAGACCCCCTTGGCTCCTTCCCTTACAGCCCCCCTTGGCACTTTCATTTACAGCCCCACTTGACCCCGCCCACACGCAGGTGCCATGGCCCCACCCACCCATGGGTGCTGTGGCCCCCTCCCCACACAGACACAACCCCCCCATAAATAAAACTTTGTGAAAACAGCCTTTTCAGACAGTGTAAGAACTCTGCCTGAAAAGGCTGTTTTCACACAGTAGGAAGGTAGGGCTGTAGATTTCCTTACCTTCTCTGTAGGAATCTTCTGACAGCAGGCAGGGGGAGGGACTTCCTGTCTTCCTCACACACTGAAGTCTGAGGCTGTGTTCTGCCTCCGGCAATGTGTAGGATAAGCTTTTGGGATCTCACATGTCAGCCTCCAACCCATTAACTCTTTGGTCAGTAATTTCTTTATATATTGGGCTGTGGAGCACGTAGAGAGGTGGCTGATGGCTTGTTTTAAAGGTAGTAAACTGGCCTTTCATTAAAAAAAAACTTGTCTGGAGACCACAGTTCCCCTTTAAGGTGGCTTTATACTAGCTCTTGCCCTCCAATGTTCCAAACATCTACCCAGCCCAATGAATTTGCGACTAACTTTGCAGATGTAATACTGTTATCTGGCCGGGAGTGTTGCAGGTGAGAATGGCTATGTCTTTAGACATTAAAGCCATTTCGCTGTTTGTACAATTTGGTTGGACATTCACCACGACCACCACAAATCCACGCCTTCTCTTTTGGTCCGATCGATCGAAAACACTAAACTATGAGGCCCAAAAATGTTATGGTGTGTACTCAGCCTAATTTTACGTTGTCCTTATCTTCCAGTCCAAATCTGCTTAAAGGGACACTCTACTGAAAAAATTATTTTGCCTCATCTTAATCTATAATTGAATTCATGTAAGTAGCACTTACTCTGAATTGCGTGTGTTGCTACATGCCTTCAATTCAGCACACAAGGAGCAGTATCCCCCCTCCCTCTTTTAACCACTCCCACTTCCATCCAACCTGACTTTTTCCCCACAAACCAACTGTCAAGACTGCACACAGCATACAGCATTCCAACTGTCAAAACTCACCATTCCAGCTACAGAAAACTACTCACAGAAGAATAGTTTTTGAGAGCATGAAACTTGATTGACAGCTGAAATACAAGAAGTTTTAGATTGGATATGTAAAGAAATAGGGGGCAGATCAACAAAAAAATGATACAGTGGTGGTAAGGAAGAATTATAGTTTCCAGTTATGGTCAATTTAATATAAACTATTTTTCGGTATGCCGGAAAGATCGATGGCACAAAGTGGTACATTCCGAATGCTCCTTCTGATCAAGTTTTCAATCGACAAAACAAAATAAAATTACATCAAGAATCTTACTGTGGCCTACTTTAAGCCATGTTCACTCTACCTACCATTTGTACCGTATATACTTGAGTATAAACCGACCCAAGTATAAACACAGATACCTATTTTTACCTAAAAAAACAATAAAAGTGATTGACTCAAGTATAAACCAAGGGCAGCATGCTTTGGTTGGTACAGTATAGTTCCATTTAAGTTCATAGGGAAGCACACTCAAATAGAATATTGTTACAGCAATTCCATTTATTTAGTGCTCAACACACAAACAAGGTACACAACGTTTCGGGGGGTCCAACCCCCTTCCTCAGGTGTAACTAAATACTTCACAGTGCAACCAATATATAGTGACATCATTAATTACCTGATGTGGCACAGGATACAGGAGGCACCTCACAAGCTACCTGGTGGGATTCCACTGAACAATTGAACTTTGGTACAGTATAGTTCCCTACAGTACAATTAGTAATTTGCTCCCCATAATAAAATAGGTATTACAGCTACCAGTACACAACCTAATAAAATGTATTTACCTACTCACAGTACCCCCCCCCCCCCACTGCACCTATGCATCTCTGCCGGTACATAGCACCAGAACATAGCACCGAATTTAAATGGTATCTCCACTGATAAAATTCACCTGGGTTGTAAGGATAGATATGTGTAAGGTGGAAATGTACCTGCAGTACCCTGTGTCTTTGAGCAGTGAAGAAATCCAATGAGTTTCTCCCTGAATGCTGTGGATGGTGTAGGTCCGCCCACTTTCAGTGACTGCTTGCCTTGGAAATGGCCAACGCGTGTGTTCCTTAAGTGCATGCGCAGAATGTGTGAGGATGTGTCGGGACTGCTGTCTGTGTGATCCACACACACACACTTCAAGCTACTGAGTTCACTGATTAATGGAGGAATAATCACATGACCATCACAGCAGCTTGCTGACTTCACTAATTAATGTAGGAGTAATCAGGTACTACCTTTTTCTCTCTCCCACCCCCTCCCATACCAGATTGCCTCATATTTCCAGTATCCCCTATGAAGTTAATCTTAGATCACTTTTTCAACCACCCCATCTCAGAGTTAGACACAAAATTCTTTATTAAAAACAACACAAGTTTGCCCTGCCTTTGTTACAGTATTGTGGGAAGAGGGTCGGGGAGGAAAGGATTTCTTACTGCAGCCAAGCGGGTGTGTCTGCTACCATGATGATGCACACTGAGCGACAGCACTCCCAGCACAGGGGAAGACACACCCCCAGGAACCAGCACAACTTTCCCATGCTGCTGCAAACAAATGAATGGGAATTCTGGGGAAAATGGTAGGGAGAGGGTTGGGGGATGGTGTACTTTAAAATAAACCAAATTTTTAAAAAAATGCTTTTCCCTCAGTGCAGATACCCTTTGAGGTACACTTCCTGGTTGGCAAATTGTTCAGGTTTTACCTCATATGACCCGAGTATAAAGTGAGGCCAGATACAGTAGAAGTGCATGTGTTTCTGGATACGAATTTGTAATGTCAGTCATAAAGTTATTGAGCCAGGGAGTTGTCTGGAAAGTCTGCAAGTAAGAGCTAGTGTGTGGGCCTCGTACACTGTATACTGAACTCTTACGTTATTACCATACATATTCCAGTGCATATTGTGATATAATTTAAATATACTATTGACTGTATTTAAATTCTATTGCATTAAATATATTTTAGAGTTAAAAAATCTCACCAGTGTACCTATCACACAGTTTGAGAAAGACAAAACTTCATTAGGAATTTATATTTAAGCCGAAGCTTTGCAGCAACACTGAATATTACAACATTGTGTAAATTGGTAACAGTATATTCAAAGATATTTCCTAACCTGGTACAACTGATAGCGTATTTAAAGCAGGTGTGTCTTTTCTCCGTTTCATTTTCTGCTCCAACTCTTTGTTTGGAAATATCTGTGCTTTCTTTTCATTCCTTGACTTCATTTGGATGTCACATTTTTTAATCAGTTGCTCGGAAAGGTTGTCTGGAGTGAAAGAAATCAGAGGTTTAGACAATAAAACAAACCAGGAATAAACAAATGCATACCAACATCCTGACCTATACTAACCTACTGTATATAAGCACCCATTGCATTTGCTTAGTTCAATCACAAAATGAATGAAATATCGACTTTTTTTGATCTGACCTGTTGGTAAATTTCCATCAGACCGTACAATCTTCTATGGACCTTATTACAAGGTGTTTGTAGATACCAGCAGGTAACTTCATTATTTGTAGTTAGCAGGATGAAAGGACACCCTGTAGCCCTAGTCCTCTGTATTGGCCAGGTGCTAAACAAGCTCCAGACTCTGACTCTACGGGAGGTAATTAGCAACACTGTTCATCTAACTTCATCCCAGTTCATATCCTTATTAGATGCAAAATACATGGTGGGATGCATATCTCTGTCTGTGACCATAATTTCCATAAACTGTTTTTAAAAGTGGACTCAGGACTAAAAGCTGTTTCATGGGAATCCAAAACTCCCATGGTCTACATGGTATGGAACGTGACAGAGGCACTTTTGGTTGGTTCATGGATTAATAAGCAGTAACCTTATCAAATTTGGTATCTTTGAATCCTCCCTGGATATGGATTTGTGAGATGTCATGTTACCCCATCACAATACAGGATTTGGCAGGGATAGCCACCTTGTGGGTGTACCAGGAAGACCACCTGGTCTCCTCTTGCTCAGCCCACACCTTTCTAAAATGTTTGAGTTACTTTGAAGGCCAGTAACTCTGGATTCCAAGTTTCACGGATCTACTTCCTCCACTTCCTGTAAAATTAAAGACTAAAATTAAGTAGTATTTCCACTTTTTCATTCCAATTTCTTTTACTGTTGCTTGTGTTGTGTTTTGTCTGATATTTTTTTCTGTAGTTTGTTCGTTGCACTGTTTTTTTTTTTTTTTTTTAAATAATTAAACGATATTTAAATCATTAGCTGAATCTCTGATTGCTCTAATTAGAACTAAGGAACTCTGCCTCTGAGTAGCTACGTTTTTACCAGTATATTATATTCTATTGTTCTGTGTTCTAGTGTTCTGTTATATTCGTACTGGTACATGGTAGTAAATGAACAATCATTATTATTAATTTTACTGTACAGCTGTGCATGCTGGATAGGTTTGTATACTTGTAAAAACTAATACTTCTTTTTACATAAGTATTGGAGGAGGTGATCTCTTGGTCCACCTTAACAAAATGGAAGCTTCCTGGATGTTGGAATTAGATACCCTAAAGGGCTTAATCATAGATG
Organism: Hymenochirus boettgeri; assembly: GCA_019447015.1. Classification (NCBI taxonomy): domain Eukaryota; kingdom Metazoa; phylum Chordata; class Amphibia; order Anura; family Pipidae; genus Hymenochirus; species Hymenochirus boettgeri. The sequence goes on from CM033474.1 coordinate 113,058,290, forward strand.
GGATATTGCACTATTAATCTAACGTTCCTCCATATATGGACATGGCATCTGCTACATTATATTATATATACATTTTTTAACTTATTGTATAGTTTTTACTCTAAGTATTCCCACTCTTTCACTGTGACCTCTTTGTTATTGAGCCATGAATGTTTTTTCTATTATACATATGGCTCAAGTAATACAAGTACCTATGGTAACATTGAACTCAGTATATTCAATTTTGATACATTTTTATATATATGAAAGAGAAGTAACATTGTGACATTGCACTGGTTCCTAATTCCTCTGTACAATTTTGTAACATATTAGAGCATTACCTGCAGCTATAGCTGTAAGGGTTAAATTAGGTAGATAGGTTAATTACCTTTTATTGGATTTTTTGGGATAAAATGGGTGTTTCTTTGGTAATTGTTTTGTGTCTATGAGTAAGGGTTGATACCTGAAACGCGTTAGACCACTTCAAGTACCTGTCCCCTGGCTGCTAGCCAAGTTTTAAATGGTTGTAAAATAAAAAATATTTTTAATCAAGAATGTCGTCCTGATCCTGTTGCCGTTTGAGAGCCCAAAAGAGGTGGTGCAGCAGAGTTTTCTTTTTCCTTTTGTTTCTACAGGCAGGGGAGAGACCCCCTGGTCCTCAAGCATGCCCTGTTAGTAAGAAGCGCTGTCGGGAAGAGACATGAGCTGCCATTACACAAGTCCCACTTTGTATACTTGTAACACACATGGTGGCAGTTACCAATGGTTAAAGGTAAATATATATAAGTGATATGCAACTCTCAGATGGGTTTTGGGGTGTGTTGGAGGGAGCTAAGCGTGCTCAGAGCACTCCTGGACTGAGGGTTGTAGTGCGTCCATCAGGGAAAGGAAGTTACAGGAAAAACAGATTATATATGTCTCTGGCGGAATATGCTAAAATGATCAAAATTTACCAGCGTGTCTGATTATTACCAAGACCATTTTTTTAAGAAAGTTGGATACAAACAACTGATAAGCTACTGATAAGCCCACTGATTACTGGCGTTCAGAAAAAATATTTGCCTGTATGTACCAACCTTAAAATGTTTAATGATCTCGGACTTCACATTAGTGCTTGTTTAATGTCAAATATCTAAATGAAATGAAAAGTATTGTTACAAATATTCTTAAATCACTAGTCATAGAGGGAAATGCTCCTACCTCCAATTATAGATTCACAGTGGAAAAACTTGTTTTTAGGGTGTATTTACCCTTTAATTTTTTTTATCTTATATTATATTTTATCTTATATTTTCTCTATAAGAAAGGTAAGAAAGGTTATTTTACTGCACATTGTCCTTTTCTGCACATTATAAGTAATATATGTCTCACTACTTTACAGGGTCTCACGTGGATAGCAAGTTGTAGAAACATAATGCAATATTAAGAGAGGATATAAATGTAAATATGAAAGGACATGTCTTGTAATGGTTTTTTTCTTTATTTTTTATAAATTAAGAAGGTGGAAAACAAAAAGTAAAAATGTACATAAAAAAGGTAAAGGAGTTTCTTGATATATGTTTTTATTTTATGTCTTTTATCAACCTTTATTATCATTTGTACAATTGCTGTAAATGCACAGCAGTAAGACATCTATTGTAAATAAAATACTTTGTAGTTGTTAATAGTCCTTATTGTATAGGGTTAATTTTCACAGAGCACAATAAGAAATTGATTATGACCCCAGGAGATGATAAAATATTCTCATTCTTACCATCTGGCATCAGGTCATGTACCAGAAGGCATAGGGTATCAGGTTTCTGCAAGTTTACCATTACTATTGTGCTCCAGTGTAACTGATGATGAGTCATTATCCCCTCTAATTGATAACAGACATAATCAACAATAGCATTTACCTAAAAGCTTGCAGTGTTGCTCCCTTTTATCTAATTTGTCTTCTGAGATATCTAGTGGCGGCACAAATTCTGTTGACATCATTGTAGACTTTTCTCCAAAGAGTGCGAAATACTGAGTGATCTGTAGTCACTAATGGGGGGAAAAAGGTAACTGTAGATAGCAGGTTTTTTTTTACAGATGTTCTGTGTTTTACTGCAAAAGTGGTTTCATGCTAACATTGGGTTTCTTAATTTTGTGAACTTACTAAAATTAACAACATTTTGCTAGTTTTGTGAAATTGTAAAGTTCTTTTTTTCAATTCTGTTGTACATTGCACAACAATTACATGCCAGTCAGCAGGGCTACAAACAGCAGTCAGTGCTAACTTATTTTATCCACACCAACAAAGAAATTGGTAAGACGCATTCCGAACAGACTGCTCACATTATCTAAGATACTGTATTCATTCTGTTTGGAGTGCATCTTACCCATTTCTTTGTTGGTGTGGATCGAAGTTACGGACCACGTGGAGTGACAGGTCAGGGCCGGAAGCACCCAGGCCACCATATATATCTGGTGAGCCTATAAGTTTGTATGCCTCCAATTGTCATAATTATGATATGTGTATACTAAAGTTAGGCCAGATAAGGTATCTAGGTTGCTGGCATGGCTAAAAGGAGGGATGAAGAGAGGGATGCGGGCAAGGCACCCGGGTCACATATTTAAGTACACTTACTTAAATGCATATGTTTTGTGTGTGTGTGTGTATATATTTATATATATATATATATATATATATATATATATATATATATATATATATATATATTTGTGTGTGTGTGTGTGTTTGCATACCTAATTTATTTTATACCAGACTCTTATTACCAGACTCTACATGAACACCACAGATATACCATATATATAATGAATTAGAACCTTCACAAACATGTAGTGGTGTTATTAAACTAAACTAAACTAAAAGTGTAACTTTATACAAGTTAAAAAAAAAAAACACACACACATACTAGGAGAAGGGATCCTTCACACTCTGTACCTGCAGCCAACGCCCAGGTGCTACCGTACTATATAAACAACAGAAGAAAATCAAAACCAGAGCACTCTATGGACTTAGAAGATAATCTTTATTTCAGCAAAGTAGGTCTATGTTACCTACGCTTTTCAGGCCATGTTACTTGCGGCTGTCTCCTATAGGGAGAATGCTCGGGACTGTGTATATGCAGATCTTTGAAAAATGACATGGGGATATAATAACTTAATACAAATATAGTAATGGGCCATACAATAAACTCTCTGGTGCATTGTTCAGATTAGAAGAAAAGAAGTTTCATTTTCAGGTTAGAAAAGGTTTCTTCACAGTAAGAACAGTGAAACTGTGGAACTGTCTTTCAGCAGTTGTGGCAATGGCAAGTTTATTGAATAGCTTTAATAGTAGCCTGGATAAGTTTCTAAAACTAAAATTACTTTCTGTGTTCTCTCCATTGAGGGCCATTCTAATGGAGGATATCTGGTTAGCCATATGGTCCCTAATGGTGGTAGTGTCTTCCCAATATAATAGAGATTGCACAGGCAGGTAATGAAATATATGGCGTGGGTGCACAAACACATAATCCTATGCAGTATTTTAATACATTACCCACTATGGGGGTGTGGGAAATCCAACACTTTTGTCTGGTGGTGTGCTGCTGCATTGGAAAAAAGCCAATGTAATACCAATATTCAAAAAAGGTAGTAGTTCCCAGCCTGGTAACTATAGACCTTTAAACCTAGCATCAGTAGTAGTGAAGGTGCTGGAAACTTTATTACAGGATCATATCCTTGACATATCCTTGATCTTATTAGTAGTAGTCACTAGTTGTCAGCATGGATTTATGAGAAAGAAATTTTGCCAGACAAATTTACTTTGTTTTTATGAAGAAGTGAATAAGAATTTAGATTCTGGCATAGCAGTGGACGTAGTATACTTGGATTTTGCTAAAGCTTTTGATACTGTGCCACATAGGTGACTAATGTATAAAATGAGGACGTTTGGCCTAGAAAAAAACATTTGTACATGGATGGAGAATTGGTAATTAGATAGCAAACAGAGAGTGGTCGTCAATGGAGCTACATCTATGTGGGCTTAAGTAAAGTGGAGTGCCTTAGACTTCTGTACTGGGGCCACTTCTTTTTAATCTGTTTATAAATGACTTAGAAAGGGGGCATTGAAAGCAAGGTCTCTGTGTTTGCTGATGACACTAAACTATGCAGAGCTTTGGAAACTTCAAATGATGTGCATTTGCTGCAAGCAGACCTAGATAGATTATCAAAATGGGCAGCAGAATGGTAGATGAGATTCTTGTTGATAAATGTAAGGTGATGCATTTGGGGTTTAACAATCCTTGTGTCAACTACAACATACATAACTCTGTGTTAAGTGAATCTCTAATGGAAAAAGATTTGGGGGTTCTAGTAGATAACAGCAAACAATGTAGCAAATAATGTCAGACAGCAACGACTAGAGCATGCAAGACATTGTCTTGTATAAAGAGGAGAATAGATTCAAGAAAGAAAAATATTATTCAACCTCTTTACAATGCACTGGTAAGGCTTATTTGGTACATCTTGGAAATAGAAGCAGTTCAGAGAAGGGCAACTAAAATAATAAAGAGAATGGAGGGGTTTGACTATGCAGGCAAATTAGACAAGTTAGGGCTGTTTTCATTGGAGAAGCGACGTTTGCATGGGGATATAATAACTTAATACAAATATAGTAATGGGCCATACAATAAACTCTCTGGTGCATTGTTCAGATTAGAAGAAAAGAAGTTTCATTTTCAGGTTAGAAAAGGTTTCTTCACAGTAAGAAGAGTGAAACTGTGGAACTGTCTTTCAGCAGTTGTGGCAATGGCAAGTTTATTGAATAGCTTTAATAGTAGCCTGGATAAGTTTCTAAAACTAAAAAATATTGAGAATTACTAGTATTAATACATATACTGCAGTTTTGGAATCCCATATACAAAAGGGAATGGAGGGGCTTGACTATGAAAGTAGATTAGACAAGTTAGGGCTGTTTACATTAGAGAAGCGACGTTTGCGTGGGGATATGATCACATTATATAAATATATTAATGGGCCATACAATAAACCCTCTGGTGCATTGTTTACTAATCGGTCATATCAGAGGACAGGTGGAAATCCTTTAAGATTTTTTTTTGCTGGTTTTTTTTTTGCCTTCCTCTAGACCAACTGTTAAGGTAGGGTTAAAAAAGGAGGGTGAAAAGGTTGGACTTGATTGACACATAACTTTATTTAACCTCAATTACTGTGTTACTATGTTACTATGTAGTTTTGTTTGATCCAGAGCACTTTCCGATTGCTATTTGGAGTCAGGAAGGACACCCCCGCCCTTTTTAGCTGATATTTTTTTGCCTTCCTCTTGATAAACTGTTAGGTAGGGTCAAAAAGGAGGATGAAAAGGTTGTACCTGATGGATGTATGTCTTTATTTAACCTCTATTATAATGTTACTATGGTACTATGTTGTATACTGTCAGTATGGCATGACATAAGGTATAACTACCCGGGTATCACTCTGACTACTAGATTTTGGTAATTTAGTGTGTATCTCTCTGTCTCTTTTAGAAACCTGACATAAATCATCCCTCTTAGCAGTCTCACATGCACTTTCCCTCTGACCCTTTATTTCCTGGTCACCATATCTGAATTGAAGGAATTTAGAGGTCATATCCTCCGATTGTATCTTACACTTATTAGAGTCTGTGTTATTGCGCAATATGTGCAAAATCTGGGACTACATCTCACCCTTTTTTTGGGACCACAGATACCCTTGTCCTGATGATGGCTGAAGGTGCAGCCGAAATGCATTGACACTTTAATAAAAGTTATGTTTTATTTATTAAAAGTCCCGTTAAGTAATCAGTTTCTAGTATCTTTATATTTTTCTACCTTTATTTTTTTTTTTTTTCAGATTTTAGTACCGATATGGTTCCTTTTATAATCACTAACTTTTGAATATGTGTTGTCAAAGGCAAACCGATTATGGGTTCTTTGTTAATAAATTGACTTTAGAAAGACGGTATATAACCTCTGTAGCTCACATGGTTCCCTGGAGGAGGTCATACTAAATAAAGAGAGAAGCAGGTATGGTCTTATTGCCCCCAGGGAATGTAGATTTTTTTCACTAGGTTAGGACTGATGCTGCGATACTGACTTGGAGTGGCGCATCAGCTGACGCATGTTTGTACAAACAATTAACAACTAAAGGTATCCATTTGAACTTCAGTGCAGGGGTTTACCCTTTATTGCTTGCATACATGCTTCTTTTATTCAATTTATTTATAATTGTATGTGTAGTTGAGTTGTGGAGTCTTTTGTGTAATGTATAAATTGCTGGTCCTCAATTGCACTGCACCTGAAAATATTTTTGAATAAAGGTTTGAGCAGCATATCATTATATTTATATACTGTTTCCAAAGACTGCAGCAGCACATCTAGTAAAGGCTGGTGGTACGTATCTCCAAAGGACTCCGTAATCCTTCCATTATACAAAGTACACAAAAAAGTTGCACCCAGTTATATTGTATCAAAGTGGATATATAATTTTATTACATGCTCACAAAATAGCACATAATATTTTGGGGAATCTTGTATCCCTTTTTTGAAATTTGTAAGCACTATATATATATATATATATATATATATATATATATATATATATATGATCACCTCTCACTGGTATAGCAAAATAAAACTGGTAAATCAATATTAACCGTCTTCCCAAATGGCTGCAAATATTGGAATTATTTCCTTGTTTAATGTGACATTCCAAACATGTTCCTTCTTTATTGAGGAAATCACACGTTTGTTGCAGTAATTTTGGCAGTCCCCTATATTTTTGTATATTTAACAGAAAAATGATTTATAAAAGGAATGCTGCAAAATTATTTCTATTAATTTATTGGATAAAGGTCCAGTATCTATGAATAATTGATTACTCCAAATCCTAGCATCACATTAACCTTGTAAACAAAAGGTAAAAATATAATTGTGCCTCCAGAAAGCAGGGTAAAGCAAACAACAAATACAGAATCTATGAAGTTTACTATTTACACAAAAAGACAATGGCTTTGTGGCAAACACAACCCATTAAAAATGCATTGTATCATCCAACTCTTAAAAACATAAAATAATAAAAAAAAATACAAAAGATTATGTTTTTTTTTCGAGTGTATGTGATTAATTAAGACTGAATGAATACTTTATACACTAACACATTTTCATAAGACTTAATATAACCCAGGTAAATGATTTGGCTATTTATTTGTCATTCAAATTTAGTGTATTAGTCATTTAAATTTAGATTACATTGGTCTCAATAGATTTATATCTGGTAAATTTTATCCTGTTCAAATTTCTTCTTTTAGTTAAATGATCTATGTATAGACAGCAAAGAATTCTGTTTGACTAAAGAATCTATTACAAAATTCCAATACTATTAATTCTAATACAAACATATCTTTATGAGTAAATATGTATACAATAAATCCTTTATTAGACCAACCTGGTGTCAGATATAAACTTGTTGTTTACTAAAATTAGAATATACTGACATGTTTTGATTGCTGTTACAATCTGGCCAACATATTTTTTTTATGTTTTATAATTTTTACATTTTTCTGCTTTATGCTGCTTTAAATTGTCATGTTTTAAATGTGTTGTTGTGTGTTAAAATAACTATATATTTCTGCTATCATTACCTTTGTTTGTCCTAAAATAGGTGTTTAAAGTTAAAGGCAGTTACTTACATGTAGTTGGCTCTAGGCAGAAGTAATTGTTGGTATACGTCCAGCTGAAAAAGCTCTCATCAGTGATGCTGCCTTTGATTTTATATAGGGGCTGGCAGCAATGGTTACTACGGAAACCTTTAGCTTAAAACCAAGCAGCCTTCAGCTAAAGGAGGGGTTTGTTTTCTTTCCATCCTAGCATTACACACAATGTCAAGGAGTTTAAGAATATTAAAGTTAAAACAAATTCATTATTAAATACAAAATGACAGATATTGCAATACCCTATACATGTTATTTATCAAAGGAATGTTAGGTTAGCTGCCTAATTATCATTAAAGAATAAAGAAAATTGAACGAAAAAAAGCAGTGCTGAGTTTTTATTACACAATGTTAAAAGTATGCCATTCTTATTTAATAAAACACATCAGTTTGCTACTATACAGAGTTATAAAAGTATTTGAAGTTAAATGTAACGCCTTCATTGGTCTGACGGGCATACAGTATCTTAAATTTGTAAATTGGCCCGTTTTATGGTCATTGAGGACAAACAACATCTATCCTATGCTTTTATAAATAGGGTCATTAGACATACTGTATAAGCAACTAAAAACATTAACTAGTCTGGAAGGAATTTTGTCTTCCTTTGGATCAGCTGTTGGACAGGAAATGTGTGTATTGCTAGGTTGGACTAGATGAAGATCTGTCTTTTTCAACCTTAAATACTATACTATACTATATATGGTATGCTGTGTGCAGTTTTGACAGTTGGTATGTTTGATTTTACAGAAATTCAAGTCAGATGGAATGAGGTGTCAGTTAAGAGTGGGAGGGGGATACTGATCCTAGAAAAAACAAGTACTGGATTGAAGTCATGCAGCAACAAACACACCTCTAAGTGCTACTTACATGTATTAAATTAAAATGAAGTCATAAAAAAAAGTCATTTTTTCATTATGGTTGACCTTTAATAAGATGCACTGATGAGAAATGCATTACATTACTGTGCAATACTGTTGCAGGGTATGTTTCTGCACAATATTAAATATGTTGCTGCATATATGACATTAATCAGGCACAATTTATTCTTTAATGTACACATCAACATCCCCCTACAAACTAAACAATGTGCTGTGCAGGGTCTGCATAAAATCTTTACTTTTAAAGAGTATCTCCACTCATATTATCAACTTTTTGGAACTCAGTTCTATTGAAGAACGGGAGGTAAAGGAGCTGTGTCTTCAATAGAACAATCAGGAACCTGTAGAGAAGGTAAGAAACGTACCCGCTCGCTCGCTCCTCTGGCACGTAGTCTGACAGGTCCCGATGGACTCTTGTCTTCTATGCGGATAGATCGAGCATAGATCCTGTTCTTCTATTGAAGAACAGAAGGTAAGACACAGCTCCTTTACCCCCTGTTCTTCAATAGAACTGAGTTCCAAAAAGTTGATAATATGAGTGGAGATACTCTTTAAAATAACATTTAAAGAAAGAAAATAAACTATATACAGGGCTACAGACATTTTAACATATTTTGAAGATAATTCTAGGAGTGTATTTTTCAACCTGGGACACACAAAATAAGTACCTTAATGTGTTACGGTATCAGGCCTTTATTGTTAGTGTGTGTAACACATTTCCGAGCGGTCCCAAGGGCGACAAACGTTAACCGTCGACCTTAGTATCGTTTGGAAATGCCTGAAAATTTTCCTCAGCTGTGGTCGGCTCCCTGTACTAAAGTATAGGAAATCAGACGCGGCTAAGGTAAATCTAAAGTCCCGATCTTTACATAGGGAGAACACTCAGGACTGTGAGTAGCTCGATCGTTAGAAAATGCAGTTGCAGATTCTGTCTGTCATTTTTATAAGATTGTGCATGTGTGTACCCAGCTTAGGACCTTAAAGTTCCCCAGAAAGGGTTGCTTTGCTCAGCTTACCTAGTAGACAATAACAGGCAACCATAACTATATTTTATAAATATACAGTTTTCCCAGGATTTAGCAAGCTCCTGAGGTCAGGAGGTGTGGTCTGACACTCCACATACACACACATACTTTAATTTTCTCACATTTACTTTAATACAATTTACTGAAGTGGGATTTTATAGCTTATTGGTGTTTTTAGGGGGGTTGTTTTCAGATTCTAGAGTTTAAAAAATTGGGGTTAGTTCCCCTTTAATAAACCTCACCCACACTTAAATATTGTGTAAAATACTTATGCTAGCACAGCCGCATGACTGTGTGATTGGGCACACAAAGTATTTAATGCCAGTTGATAGCTGGCTTTAAATACTAATGTGTGAGTGAGAATCACCCAGAGTCATGTAGCCTCTGGTAAAAGTCTTCTGGGAGATTTGCCCAGAGCAAGTGCGGCTCTGGATGAATCCCTCTGATAGTTCTGGCTGATCCAAGGATCCTTTCTGATTGGCATTTGAAGTCAGGAAACATTTTCTTGCCCCCCTTGGTGAGTTTTGGGGCCCCCTTTGTTCATAATATTTTAATCATCAACCAATCAACTTCCCTTTAAGTTTAGGGGTTTAGTTCCCCTAAAACACAAATAAAGTTTACTCCCATATTATTTATTTCTGTACATACTGTACACACCTCACTGCTTATTTATTAATGTTGTACTGTGCTCCAGCTAAAAGTTTTGACTTAACAGTGGCTGGTGAACTGGAGGGTTGACCTAATAGTGGCTGGGAAACTCGAGGGCTGACATATATAGGGCATATATATATGCCATGGAGTACCCCCAAGCAGAGACTGATACATACAATTATGCTTACAGTGGGACTGGTAAATTGTGCAAACAGTGACCGGTCAATATAAGATGCCCACTGTGACTATTATAGGTTGCCTGCATTTACTGGTCAATACAAGATGCCAACTCTGACTGGGCTATCCTAGATACACTGCCATAACCAGGTACAGGGGGACAGCCAACCCCCTCACACCAAAGTAACATTGCCATAACCAGGTACAGGGGGACAGCCAACTCCCTCATACCAAGGTAACACTGCAATAACCAGGTTCAGGGGGATAGCCAACCCCCTCATACCAAGGTAACACTTCCATAACCAGGTACAGCAGGACAGCCAACCCTATCACACCAAGGTAAAACTGCCATTACAAAGTACAGGGGGACAGCTAAGCCAACTCCCTCACACCAAGGTAGGACTGCCATAATGCCAACCCCCCGCACACCAAGGTAATACTGCCATAACTAGGTACAGGGGGACAGCCAACCCCCTCATACCAGGGTAACACTGCCATAACCAGGCACAGGGGGACAGCCAAACCCATCACACCAAGGTAACACTGCCATAACTAGGTACAGGGGGACAGCCAGCTCCCTCACACCAATGTAACATTGCTATAACCAGGTACAAGGGGACAGCCAACTCACTCATACCAAGGTAACACTGTCATAACTAGGTACAAGGGGACAGCCAACCCCCTCACACCAAGGTAACACTGTTATAACCAGGTACAGCAGGACAGCCAACCCCATCACACCAAGGTATCACTGCCATAACCAGGTACAGGGGGACAGCTAAGCTAACACTCGCACACCAAGGTAACACTGCCATATTCAGGTACAGCAGGACAGCCAACCCCATCACACCAAGGTATCACTGCCATAACCAGGTACAGAGGGACAGCCAACCCCCTCACACCAAGGTAACACTGCCATAACCAGGTACAGGGGGACAGCCAACCCCCTCACACCAAGGTAACACTGCCATAACCAGGTATAGAGGGACAGCCAACCCCTTTATACCAAGGTAACACTGTCATAACCAGATACAAGGGGACAACCAACCCCCACGTACCAAGGAAACACTGCCATAACCTGTTACAGGGAGACAGCCAAACCCCTCACACCAAGGTAACACTGTCATAACTAATAACTAGGTAAAGGGGGACAGCCAGCCCCCTCACACCAATGTAACATTTCCAAAACTAGGTACAGGGGGACAGCCAACTCCCTTGCACCAAGGTAACACTGCCATAACCAGGTACAGGGGGACAGCGAGCCACTCTCATCAAAGGTAGATCTACCATAACAAGGTACATGGAGACAGCCAACCCCCTTAGCCAGCACTGTAATGTCTGCAGGGAGGAAACATATTACAGTGAGTTATTTGTGTGAGTGATCTCCAGTGTTTTTGTTTAGTAACAGACAGTGCACCCCTCTCACTTACTAACTACTACTGACCTGGTAAAGGAAGGGTCCATTTGGTAAGAGAAGTTCTGTCTGTTAGTAAAGACAAACACAGAAGATGGAGATGGCAGTTTCACAGGCAGTTACAAGTACAACCAATGTGTAGAATTACCCTGATGTGTGTAACTGACATCACATGTCGTCTCCTGCACATGTCTAATACCAGCAGCTCTGCACATAACAGCCATGCCCCTGGCACTGAGTGATGTCTCTATCCTCCATGCTGCCATCCTGGCACTGAGTGACGCCTCTATCCTCCATGCTGCCATTTCAGTGTAGTCAGGGGGGGTTGGGCCCCCCTGGCATCCGGCCCCAGGCACATGCCTTTGTTGCCTTTTGCATAATCCAGCCCTGGTCATTTTCCCTTCTGTCCTTTGCCCCACTGTCCTTTGCCACATTGTCTTTTGCCCCACTGTCCTTTGCCCTGTTGTCCTTTGCCCCACTGCCCTTTACCTCACTGTCCTTTGCCCCGCTGTCCTTTGCCCCGCTATCCTTTGCCCCACTGCCCTTTGCCTCACTGTCCTTTGCCCAACTTTTTTCAGGTGCCAAAACTCTAGGAACACCCTTGTTTATAGGCATCCAGAATTGTATGCAAATGCTTTTTAAAAAATACCTTGGATATTTAATAAATATATAAAAAATAAAAACAAATCTGTTTATTCACCCTTTTAATCTTGTCTCTAATATTGCTAGATAGGTGCAATCTATATGGATTTGTCTCGTAGGTCATATTGGCCTTGTGTATCCCTGTTATCATGTCTCAATGCCATAGCAGGGGTGCATATCCTAGTTTGCATGTAGTTAATTACATAATTAGCAATCATAAACAGAAAATTACCTGTGTCTTGACTCTTGAGTCTGCATAGGCTGTTGTTGAAACATGCTGCATGTCCCCCCTGAAACCCACTTCCTCTGAGCAACTTGGTACACACCTTTCTTTCTCCCTTGCTGCTTTCGTCTTGAAGCTGACATCTCCTCTGGTTTTCCTGAAGGCCTCCTATGCCTAACAATGCAGAACTTTGGGGACTTTGGCACAGGTACTTTTTTGGAGGAGGCATACAGCATGAGTCACCATAACAGTCAACATTTCATCTCTCCACATGTGAGTCATTTTAAGGCCTTGCATAACTGCCCCACCCCCAATAATAACAGTAGCCAATCGGACATCAGCCGAGTAAGTGCTACAGGTTATTTTCCCAACAAACTATTTTATCCCTTTAAAGTGGCCATAATCACTCCCCTTCCAACCCCATTTGTTTTTAAATGCTTTAAGCTGGGTGCAGGTAGCATGGATATACCATTTCACCAATAGCGAGGAAACCCCGGAGTTAGAATGTGATAGTTTAGAGTGTCAATTGGAGTACTGGTAGGAGATGCTGTTTGAGTGTCTGTTGGTCTTGAGTGCCCAGTGGAGTGCAGAGTGGGGGTTAGTGTCAGTTAAAGTACTGGTGGATGTGTAGATTACATGGTCAATTGAAGTGACAGTTAACTAGTGTTAAGAGTGTCAGAGTATTACATATTGTTAACTGGAGTAGTGGCTGGTGTGTCAGCCTTTCAGTTGAGTTTGGAATGTCGGTGTGAGGAATACTCTTGTGGAGAGGTAGTATATGTATACCAGGTCTTATTTACACCCAATTTACTCTGGATCAGGTACTTTTTTATTTTTCCCTTTTTAATTCTGGTCCCCCCTTCCAATGGCCTGTCCTTTTTTATGTTGGTTTATTTTCCTAGAAAACTTATTGTTTTACAAAATAAGCATTTATATTTTTACATTTTACCATAAATGTATGTTCCTTAAAATCTTTTTACTTTTTTTTTTGTTTCTATAATAAAAAATGAAAGAATCAAAAAATACCCCCCAAAATCCTTATTTCTATTATATTTAAATATCTGTTGTATTCAATTAGATCAACTGGACTTGAAGTTTAGTAATTGAAGACGTTTCGCTAGTCATCCGACTGGCTCTCTCAATTCAGAATGACTTGTACAAGAATCTGTGGCAATTATGTACCCTGGAAAATCCCAATTAGCATATCACAGCCAGGTGTTAAGGGTGTGATTGGATAGTGGCTAAGAGGTGTTATAGGAACGCCCAGAGTAAGGTGTCAAAACCGCATTGTACATGGCAGACAGTTTGTGTACACGGCTGAGTCCTGACCCGAGGAATTGGCTCTTCTGTGCTGGGCCATACGTTGATGCAGTTGCTGTTTGGTCTCCCCCACATACAAATCAGAGCATTCTTCAGTGCACTGCATATATGATGTCGCTTTTCTTGTGTTTCGGTATTGGGTCTTTCAGATGTACTAATTGCTGCCTCAGTGTATTGCACGGTTTAAAGCAGACAGGGATACGGTGTTTTTTGAAAATTCTTCTTAATTTTGCTAGTCATCCGACTGGCTTTCTCAATTCAGAGTGATTTGTGCAAGAATCTGTGGCAATTATGTACCCTGGGAAATCCCAATTAGCATATCACAGCCAGGTGTTAAGGGCGTGATTGCATAGTGGCTAAGAGGTGTTATAGGAATACCCAGGGTAAGGTGTCAAATCAGCATTGTACATGGAAGACAGTTGGTGTCGAACCCCCCCACCTCTATTTAGGCTTGGTTTCTTTATTTTCACATAAATGGCCTCCTTGCATGTAAACAAAATGTGTATAAAAATTCCATTTTATTAAAAAAACAGCAAAATCCACTTGTTTGCCTTTTCAAATTCAGACTAACATTCAAGATACAATGACATTTGGTGGTAAATATTTCCAACAAAATAGAATAAGGGGGGATTTTTTTTACAAATTTTTTTTCTAGTGCTTTTATGATTGGCAAATCTGGGGGGACAGCAGGCACATGCTGGGGCCAGTATAGAGGTGGGTGGAAGTGGGACAGGGAAGGTTGAGGGGGAGGTAGTTTTGTTAAGGTTATTAGGGGAAGTGGGGGATGGAAGGGTAGGGTTGCTTCTTCCCAGCTTACCCATACCAACAGATTTGCCATCTTAGGTGATGATGTGGAGGAGGACAGCTCGGAATTAGCATGTATGGAGCGGGCTAATCCCTTGAGCACCCAGGGGACTGCTATCTCTAGTACAAGGGAGGATGAACTTAGGATAAGGAATGCTAGGCAGGTGGTAGTGGTAGGGGACTCAATTGTAATGAAGGTAGGGTAATCTGTCGCCAAGACCCTACATGCCTGTGTGTTGTCTGCCTGGTGCTATGGTTCGGCATGTGGTGGATCATGTAGACAGATTATCGGGTGGAGCTGAGGGTGAACCGGCGGTCTTGGTTCACATTGGTGCCAATGACAAAGTTAGAGGAGGAGGAGAGGTCCTTAAACATGATTTCCGAGAGCTAGGGGCCAAGTTAAAAGCAAGGACCTCCAGGGTGGTGTTTTAAGAAATACTAACGCAGCCACGGGCTATGCTAGGGAGACAGCAGGAGCTTAGGAGCATTAATGCGTGGCTAAGAGGGTGGTGTAAGGAAGAAGGGTTTGAGTTTATAGAGAACTTGGCAGACTTTGCTGTCGGCTACAGGCTCTTTAGAAGGGATGGCCCTCACTGATGGTGGTGAAGCTGTTTGGGGGAGAAGTTGGCTAGAGGGTTGGAGGAGATTTTAAACTAGGTTTGGGGGGGAGGGTATTAGCAGTCTCCCTGGGATAGATAGCCAAGGATGAAAGCAGGATGTAGATAGGCCAGTGGAGGGTGGAAAGGGGGGTGGAGTTAGTATAGGGGGTAGGGAGGCATGTGTATTAAAGTGTATGAATAAATTACAGGATCATAATCTTAAATGTATGTTTGCAAATGCAAGAAGCCTGGCTGACAATTGGCGTTGAATGAAAAGCATGATGTAATAGGTATAGCAGAAACGTGGTTGAACAGTTTTCATGACTGGGCTGTAAATTTAGGAGGATACGCCTTGTTTAGGCAGGACAGAGAAAAAAGGAAAGGGAGAGGAGTATGTGTTTATGTTAAAAAAGAATTTAAGACAAATTTAAAAGAAGACATAATAGGATGTTAAATAAGAGGCAATATGGGTGGAATTAGGCAACATGAAAGGTGGTAATGTCATTGTTGGTGTCTGCTATAAGCCACCAAATATGCCACCAAATGCTAGCAGGGAGGAAGTAAGTCAGCTTCATATGCAGTTGGCAAGGGCTGCAAGTTTGGGGAGTGTACTCATTATGGGGGACTTTAATTACCCAGACATTGATTGGTGGAATGGAACTGGCAACACAGAAAAGGGCGATGAGTTCCTGAATTTTCTGCAGGATCATTTTCTCTCACAGGTGGTTGAAGTTCCTACTAGAAAAGGAGCTCTGTTGGATCTGGTAATATCTAATATCGTGGAGTGTATTATAGATATAAAGGTAACTGGAGGCTTAGGGAATAGTGATCATGAAATAGTGTCATTTGAAGTATGTTATCGAAGAGAAAAGTGCGCTGGGCTAACAAAGACTTTTAATTTCTGGAAAGCAAATTTTCCCAAGTTAAAATTAGCTCTTCAGAATTTCCACCGGGATAAGATATTATCAGGTACAGGTACTAAACAGAAGTGGACTGTGTTTAAGGTGATTTTAAGCAATTTCACATCTAGATTTATATCCTTGGGAAATAAATGTAAAAAAAATATATCCGTGCCCATGTGGCTGAATTCTGTAACAAGTAGTGTTAGAAAGCAATCAAACTAGCTAAAATTAATAATGAAGTTAGGATAGCTGAACAAAGCATCGCTAAGCTTCAATTTTTTTAAGTATATTAATAGTAAAAAGATGAGGACTGAAAATGTGGCACCATTAATTAATGGGGATAAGTTAGTTACGGAGGATGGCGATAAAGCAAATATTCTTAAATATTTTTTCCCCCATTGTATACACTATAGAAGATCCAAGTACAGATATCATAGAGTATAGTAGCAATAATGGTATAAAAGATGCAAGTGCACTTTGGTTAACTGAGGATATGGTACAGAAACAACTAAATAAGGTTAATATTAATAAATCTCCTGGACCGGATAAAATACATCCTCGGGTCCTTAGGGAGCTAAGTTCAGTTTTATCTAGGCCATTGTTTCTTATTTTTGCAGATTCCCTCATGTCCGGATGTGTGCCTCTGGGTTGGAAAAAGGCTGATGCTGTTCCAATATTCAAAAAGGGTAGTCGCTCACAGCCGGGTAATTACAGGCCTGTAAGTTTAACTTCAGTGGTGGGGAAAATACTGGAAAGTTTAATAAGGGAACATATTCTAGAGTGTTTCAAGGACTAACATTATAAGTAGTAACCAACATGGATTTAGGAGGAATAGATCTTGTCAAACTAACTTGCTTGGATTTTATGGGGAAGTAAGTAGAAATTTAGACTCTGGCATAGCAGTAGATGTAATATACTTGGATTTTGCAAAGGCATTTGATACAGTCCCCCATAGGTGACTAATGTATAAGCTAAGGTCTGTTGGTCTGGGGAGGTACATTTGTACATGGATATAAAATGGTAAATGAATAGGATGCAGAGAGTAGTTGTTAATAGGGCTTCATCATTATGGACTAAAGTGCTAAGTGGGGTGCCACAGGGTTCTGTGTTGGGGCTGCTTCTATTTAATCTATTTATTAATTATTTGGAAGTGGTTATTGTCAGCAAGGTTTCTGTGTTTGCTGACGACACAAAACTTTGTCCACCATTAAAAACTTCAGAGCATGTGCAATCTTTGCAGGATATAGATAGATTGTCACATTGGGCTGCTAAGTGGCAGATGAAATTCAATGTTGATAAATGTAAGGTGATGCATTTTGGACTTAAAAATCCCTGTGCTGCTTATACTATAAATGGCTCTGTGTTAAGTGAATCCCTGTTGGAAAGGGATCTTGGAGTTTGGGTGGATAACAAACTTAAAGGTAGCAAGCAGTGCCAGGCAGGAACAGCCAGAGCCAGCATGGTATTGTCTTGTATAAAGAGAGGTCTGGATTCAAGGGAGGGAAAATGTTATTCTCCCTCTTTACAAAGCATTGGTAAGGCCTCATATGGAATATGCAGTGCAGTTTTGGAATCCTGTGTACAAAAAAAACATCTTTGAAATGGAAAAGGTTCAGAGAAGGGCAACTAAATTAATAAGGAGAATGGAGGAGCTTGAATAAGAAGAGAGACTGGAATAGTTACAATAATGTATGCTGGAGTAAAGGTGCTTGCGTGGGGATATGATTACTGTGTATAAATACATTCTCGGGCCATACAACAAACTATCTGGGGCATTGTTCACTAATAGAGCATGTTAGAGGACACGTGGACATCCCTTAAGATTTGAAGAAAAAAGGTCTAGGCTTCAAGTTTGGAAAGGGTTTTTCACTGTGAGACCCGCAAAGCTATGGAACTGTCTTCCAGTGGATGTTATGGCATTGGTCAGTTTCAAAAAGAAGCTGGATGAGTTTCTGCAAACCAGGAATGTTACTGGTATTGATACATAAAGTAGAGTTTGTCCAGGGAAATTTCCGATTGCCACTTGGAGTCAGGAAGGATTTTTTTTCCCCCTTCATAAATTTGGTGGGGTTTTTTTTGCCTTCCTCTGGATCAACAGTTAAGCTGGGTACACACGATGAGATATTTCGGTCCGATTGACCGATAGTTCAGTGTATCGGTCGATCGGACCGAAATTATCGCATCCGAATGTGGCCATGTCCGATCGACCGTTCGTCCGAATCGGACGAAAGGACGATCGGACATGGTGGAAAACCTCGTCCGATCGGTCATGGTAACTATCGGACGCGGCTGCTTTTGCAGCGACCGACAGTGCTTCCTTCCCGAACGGTCGGTCAGGAGGAAAAATCGGTAGGTGTGTACCTAGCTTTAGGCAGGAAATGAGGATACTGCTAGATGGGTTGGACTGGATGGACATATGTCTTTATTCAACCTCAAATACAATACTTTTATCTTTATTCAGACTGAGGATGTCCATTTAACAATCTATGTTAAAATGCATATGAACACCTGTCTCTGACATAAGCAGGGCTATCACTGGGATGTTATTTACAAGGTGCAGCAATACCTGGTCATGTGTCTTCTATGCTAGTCCTCCACTAGCATTGCCTGTAATGCACTAATATGATTGTCTCTGTATCTAATATCATAAATGATCTAAGAAAAGCAAGGCCTGAACTATACCCATGCTTTGAAACCCATGTGGAAATTCTCTGAAATGATTTCTTTCATAATTTGTTAATATGATACATAAAAATTTACTGTACTGAAGATGTAATGTTACTGCAATCAAATATCTTAACATTATTTTATGTAATCGTTTTTCATCTTTATAATCTTTTGCCTAGCCACATAGAAATATGTATAATATGTATTACAAATAACTTAAGTAATAGACTCACATTTTCAGTATTTTTAATTCAAGTGATTTGTTGCATCTGCATATTTAAATACTATGCACATTTTTTTTAAGAATGTATTGATATATTCTAGTTATAAAGGAAAATACACATAAAGGCAATACAATAATGCATATAATATCAAGCCAAATATTCTTATAAATGTAGTATTAAATATTATATAAAATGTGTCAAATTCAAATAGATATGCAAATACAAGGCATTTTAGGGAGAATACAAATCTATAAATAGAAAGAGTTACAGGAAGATTTAATATGAGCCTGTAGCAGAGTCAAACCCAAGCTTCCCAATGTAATATCAGGTTAGTGTGGATTTAACTCCTATTTTAACCTAAAAAGTGCTAAACATTTTGAAAAGTGTGTGTGGAATACCGTACATGTGCAAATTAAGGTTTAGGAAGTTATTTTTTTTTGTAATTGGAAGGCAAAATACACTGTTAATATTAAACTTAAGTTAAAATGATTCAAGTAGCTTACAAACTAATTGATAACTTCCTTTTGGAAATTTCCTTTTTATAAACTATACTATTTAAACTCATTTATGAATTGTATTGCTAATTTACATTTTTTTTAAATTCCATTTTGACACTGACTAGTTTTTGTCTCTTCTGCCATGCTTCATGAATTGGTAAAATTTGTAAAAGTCTTCTTGATCTAAAAAGGTAAAAAAACATAATTTTAAGTAATCAGAAACAACTTTTGAAGATTTTATGCCTGCCAGCTGTTTGCTCAATGATTGTTCCTGCCAAATAACAGAATTCTCATACTTTAAGATGAGGTCAAAGTATGTATTAGAATAATGGCAACCAGACATTCCCAGCTAATAAGGTATACATTCTCAGTTAAGAATACTGAACAGGGAGAATTCAAATTATTGCAGACACTAATGTGTTTTTAAATTCAGCTGACTACAATGCCTTGGTATACCAAAGATACAATCAGTCACGAGCCACAAATTATAGCCTTTAATTCATATGTCAAAATTGGATGAAAAGTAGGGCTATGCTTAGAGAAAAATTACCAGTTTTAGGTTTGTAGATTATTTTAGAAATAAAATTAATTAAACTAGAAAATAAGGCGGCAACCTAGCATTTTAAACCATATGCTTGCGAAGGTTCTCATTTATCCAGGTCATGGTATATCTGTTGTATTCAATTAGATCAACTGGACTTGAAATGTAGTTCTTGAAGACGTTTCGCTAGTCATCCGACTGGCTTTCTCAATTCAGAATGACTTGTACAAGAATCTGTGGCAATTATGTACCCTGGAAAATCCCAATTAGCATATCACAGCCAGGTGTTAAGGGTGTGATTAGATAGTGGCTAAGAGGTGTTATAGGAACGCCCAGAGTAAGGTGTTAAGTAACATACAAGGTGGCAAAATATCTAGCTAACATCTTAGGACCTTTGGTGGGAAGTTCTAAGCATCACATCCAGAACTCTCAGGATTTCACCAACAAGATTGAAGATATAGTACTCGGTGTAGAAGAAACTATGGTGTCCTATGATGTGACATCTCTCTTCACTTGTATACCCACCAAGGAGGCTGTTGACATGGTGAGAAAACGGCTGGGCCAAGACAGCACTCTTACCAGCAGAACTGATCTCAACCCAGAACAGGTGTGTTCCTTGTTGGACTTGTGCCTGAATACCACCTATTTCAAATACAGGGATAAGTTCTATAAGCAAAAACATGGATGTGCTATGGGATCTCCAGTTTCACCTATTGTGGCCAACCTTTACATGGAGGAGGTAGAAACACAGGCGCTTAATACCTTTAAGGGCATAGCACCCAGCCACTGGTTCAGATATGTTGATGACACCTGGGTTAAAATCCACCAGAAGGAAGTACAAGCTTTCACAGAACACATTAATGCGGTGGACCAAAACATTAAATTCACAAGGGAAGAGGTACAAAACAACAAACTGTCTTTCTTGGACTGCTTGGTAGAAGTTAAGGAAAATGGTAAACTGGAAGTAGAGGTTTACAGAAAACCAACACACACAGATCAGTATTTGATGTTTGACTCCCACCACCCTTTAGATCACAAGCTGGGGGTCATCAGAACCCTGCAACACAGAGCCGAGAACATCCCCACTAGCACAGAGGCGAAGGCTAAAGAAATGAAACATCTCAGAGGAGCCCTTAAAACTTGTGGATATCCAGACTGGGCCTTTGTCAAAAGAAGTAGAAGGAAAGAAAAGAACACGAATACCAACAGTGAAGGGGAAAAGCAAGACAGGAGGAAGAACATGGTCATCCCATATGTAGCAGGGGTCTCCGAGAAATTAAGAAGAATTTTCAAAAAACATCGTATCCCTGTCTGCTTTAAACCGAACAACACACTGAGGCAGCAATTGGTACATCCTTAACACCTTACTCTGGGCGTTCCTATAACACCTCTTAGCCACTATCCAATCACACCCTTAACACCTGGCTGTGATATGCTAATTGGGATTTTCCAGGGTACATAATTGCCACAGATTCTTGTACAAGTCATTCTGAATTAAGAAAGCCAGTCGGATGACTAGCGAAACGTCTTCAAGAACTACATTTCAAGTCCAGTTGATCTAATTGAATACAACAGATACATTTTAAACCATCTGCTGGTATTTGAACAGTTACTTACTAGGGGTCATCTCCCATTAATTCATCTCAATTGATCTGTGTTGGTTGGAGTGTGAGTGTATGCATAGCAGAACAAATTAAGGAAACTACAGCCGGTCCTGCCCCACATATTGTCAGTTTACTTCCTAGCCAAAAACGAATTAAATATTAATATAATCAAATTTTAAAAGGAACATCACAGATTCTGTCTTTCTAGAATCGGACACTTAATGCACCTGACTGCTTAGCGTTCCTTCCTGGTAGGTTATTGGGATTAATGTTTTGGTTTTAAAAGAATTGAGTTGATGAGGTTACAGGTTTGATTTTTAATTTTGCTGTTTGAGCTTTTCCTGCAAATTGTTTTCTTCCTGGCTTCATGCTGGTTGAAAAATAAACATCAGAGCAAAAGCTGCTTTTCAAGACATATATATATCCTATTGGCTTGGAGAAATCTATATACAAAATTTTCTGTGAAAAATTGAGATAGTAAATACTGGGTTCGGGAGATATGACCAGAAAGTGTACATCCTCACAAGGCTGTTAAAAGACTTCATTGACAGGCAGCAACATGGAAACCATTTTAAGCAATATTGGTAAGTGTATGGGCGCTCAGTCGTGCTGCTGGGTAAGATACATAACAATGCCTCACGAATGGTCCATACGATTACCAATAGTCATCTGAAATGGCCGTTCGTACACAATCGTCGCAAGTCGGACCCCACAATTGCATGTGTGTAAGGACCTTTAGTTACAGAATCAACTTCTTACATGGAATATTATATAACAATGCGTGTGTGCTCTAGCCAAAACAAAAGTTTGTGCTCCTGGGCGGCTTGTACGTGTCCATATTGTAAGCTAACCAATATATGTTGAAATGACTTACATTATGTAGAAAAGAGTTGAAGTCCAATTTTTGTGATTTGTTCTCATTTTCTATTCCATCAGGATTTACTTTGTGATTTTTTTTATAATCAGTTGTTGCCACTGATGTATAACTATGTTTAGGATTATTATTTGGGTATAGAGAAGTGCATTCTTTTCCACTTTTGCTTAATCCAAGATCCGAATATAACTTGGATTGCTCCTCCAGGACTTGTTGAAGAAGCTGCAAATAAACAATCAAATAATCAGTAACCAGTAAATTGTTATGCACAGATTTACCCTGATTCCCAAACTAAAAATACCTGACCAGGGTAATTTAATCAATGTGAAACATGATCCCATTAAATATATTATTTTATTATATTATTATATTTTTTTTTAAAAATGAAGTGTGGAGTGGGAGAATGGATCACCAAACAAGATCTTGGGGGAGCCACCAAAATTTTTAGATTGTCACTCAAACAATTGTTTAGTGGCTGCTTCAGATAGCAATTTTCTTATGTGTATGTAAGAGAGTCAGTGTATGGTATGGGGCAGTAGTTTATGTGAGTCACAGGGAGGCACTTGCTGTTTAGTATTAATGGGGAAAAGTATGTGAGCCACAAGTAAGCATGTTGTTCAGAATTTAAGTACAGTTAGGCTGGGTACACACCAGCAGATATTTTTGGGCGACCGACCGATTCACAGTACTTTCGGTCGGTCGGACGAAAATATCTGCTGGTGTAGGGAGGCCGGCAGCGACCGATCTCAATCGTTCGTTCTTCTGGATTGCCGTGTTGGTAAATTATGATCGATGGTGCAGTTCCCTTTGGGGCCGCACAATCAATCGTTCGCATTTGTGGTCGCGGCCAAATTTGACGCAACCGACAGAGGGCTCTCTCATAGTGAGCACTTGGTCGGTACAAATAGTCCCTTCGTGTGTACCCAGCCTTAGGCACAGGGAAGCACATGCTGTTAGAGATTAATAAAACACAGTCACCTAATACAAATTGTAACAAACTGTTTTATTTGTTGTGTTTTTGCCCACAAGGCTTTTGTTCTTGATTCAATTATTTAATGTGTTTTCAACCATAGGGCGGTCATGAGTAACAGCTTGCATGTATATTAAACTTTTCACCTATATACTTAGACCTTTCCTCGCAAAGAATATACGTGGGCTATATTCCTTCCTGAAGCCAAATGGCAATCGGAAAGGATCCCTGCTTTAACCTGAATATACAGGTTTGGGTATCCAGGAAGTCAAGCCACAATATAGTAAATGCCTTTCACCACCACTACACTGGAAATAGTACACAAATGAAGAGTAATGGGTGTAGCAAATAACACCATAAGGCTGTAGCTGTGAAAACAATATAGGTTTACTTTGGAAATGTATGCTACATGTTTTGGACTACAAATCCATTTTTAATGGATTGAGGCATGAACGCCTTTTTTTTGTTTCAAAGGGCTTAGCATAGTTCAGCCCTTCAGTTTACCAGCCATTGCAAGGCAGCCCTCCAATTCACCAGCGAGTGCTATGTCAGCCCTCATTTAGTCTGTTTATAATAAACTATAATGAATGTCCACTGAGTCTCTGTAATCACAGTAGTAAAAAGTAGAGTACTGTGATACTTTTAATAGACTAACAGTTTATTTTAGTAGACAAGCTTTCGAGGGATCAACCCTCTTCCTCAGGTCAGAGTACTCTGTAATCGCAGGCGCCCTTCATGCAGCACCCAGCTCTCTTCTGTAAATCCAGCTAAACCATATGTATGTGGTACTGTACCTCTACTTATACTAACCAATATTCGGTAAACAGAGCGATGAAGCACCAAACAGTCAACAAAACAATGCATGTTTCTCCTTAATTCACATGTTTTAGTCATTTGGCAACTTTGATACCTGACATTTTATTTGACTGAAATATAGCCTTTTGTACTTCCCAAAGAAGCTTGTCAGATCGCCATATCTTTAGAAAACATACCATGGAAATAGTTTCAGTAAAATGTTGAGCCCTTTCATCCAAATGCAGTTCCAGCTCAGACAACTCTTGTAGAACATTTCGACGTAGCAGATACAGTCTTTTGAACTCTTCTCTAAGGCTTGTCAAAAAAAAGAAAAAAACAGTTTTAACATGAAAGCCATAGCCTCCAAATATTTGTATTAGGTTAGAGTTTGTGAAGGTTCTCATTCATCCAGGTCATGGTATATCTGTGGTATTCTGTTAGATCAACTGGACTTTAGCTCTTGTAGACATTGTGCTAGTCATCCTACTGGCTTTCTTAATTGAGAATTACTTACAAGAATCTGTTGGCCCTGGAATGTGTTCCAATCAGCATATAACAGGAAGGTGTTGGGGACCTCCTGATTGCAGGTTGTTGATTGCATTTTAGCTAAGGGGTGTTATCAAAGTGCCTAGGATAAGGAATCAAAATATTATTGTACATGGCAGACAAATAGTGTCAACCCCCCTCCCCTTCTATTCAAGCTTGGGTTCTTTTTTTTCCTTTCTAATTTTAAACCAATCCTGCTCCTTAGCCAGGATGTTGACATTACAATCTTTAAACTTTGTCCTTTTCCCTTAAGATGCAGGTACATGGCTGAGTTCTGACCCAAGGAATTTGCACTTCTGTGCTGGTCCATACATTGTTGCAGCTGCTGTTTGGTCTCTCCTACATACAAATCAGAGCAGAATCAATAAATATATGTCCCGCACACCATTCACATCAAATTTAAGCGTCTTTCAGCTGAGTGCTGGTGATACACCTTGGTTACAGGCATGTATAATTCAAATATATTCAAGACATCAGTGCACACCAGACTTAGAGAAAACAGTGTTTATTGGAGCCCTTAAAACTTGTGGATAGCTTTTGTCAAAACTAGAAGAAGAACAGAAAACAACACAACAATACCACCAGTGAAGGGGGGAAGTAAGATGAAAAGATTATTATTAAAAACAAAACAAAAATAAGAAAGATGGTCATCCCATATGTAGCAGGGGTGTCTGAAATTAAGAAAGATTTTCAACAGGCACCATGTCCCTGTCTACTTTAAACCCAATAACACACCGAGGCAGCAACTGGTGCATCAAAAAGATGATGAAACGGTAGCTGCACCAACGTATGTATGGCCTAGCACAGAAGAGCCAATTCCTTGGGTCAGGACTCAGCCGTGTTCCCACATCTTAAGGAAAAAGGGCATACTTTGAAGATATTAATCTTGGCCAAGAGACAGGATTTGTTGAAAAGAGGTGGCCATTTATGTAAAAAACAAAACAAAAAAAAACAAGAGGTGGCTTTCAAAACCATTTGTATGCCTTGTACAATGCTGTTTTAACGCCTTACGCTGGACAATTTTTGATAACACCTCTTAGCTACAATGTAATCAACACCTTGCAATTAGGAGGTCCCTGGTACCTTGCTGTTATATGCTAATTAGGACACAATCCAGGGAATTTATTGCCAACATATTCTTGAACAAGTCATTCTGAAGTCCAGATGATATAACTGAATTCCTCAAATAGATTAGGTTATTAATACAGTTAAATACAATTGTCTGTACTAGTTGGGTTGAGGAAAGTTTAATGTACTGTGTTGGGGAGGCTGGGTTCTGCATGGAGGGGTTGAACTTGATGTACTGTTATTTTTTTCAACCCTTAAAGTTAGCTATGTTAATATAACATAAGACCTTGTCCAAAAAAACTTATTTACTGTAAATACACTATCAACTAAACTTAGACCCCCCTTTTTGTGCCTGCATTAAATAATCTTCATTTCATGCTGTATATGGAACCTAGTGCTCTTCACTTGTATTTTCCTTAGCATTAAGTTATATTTGGTGGGAATATGTATTCAGGGCTGTGTGAGGAAAACATCCTTCCTTCCTTGTAGATATAACCCTAAGTAGGTCAGAATATCTAGCTCAATGCTCCAAGGCATAATTGTTACCCACTGAGCAACATTTTTTTTACTCAGATTACTATAATTAGTTAATTCAATTAATAATCATTTTCAGTGTGCATAAAAAGTTTTAAAACTTGATTTGTTAGTAGTTAGCTTACATGTGCATAGATTTATAAGTTCAGCACTGCTGACAGTATAACAATCTTGTCCCACCAAATATAACTTGCTACTGAAAAGGGAAATACTCGTTCAATGCAGGCACAAAAAGGGGGATCTAGGGAGCTGAACGAATGCTCCTCCTATATGCAAAAGAAAAACAACACAACACAGATACATATATCATATAGTAACATAGTAATTGAGGTTGAATAGAGGCATGCATCCATCAAGTCCAACCTTTTCCCCTTCATTTTTAACCCTATCTAACAGATTATCCAGAGGAAGGCAAAAAACCCCAGCTAAAAATATTTTTGAATACAAATGATCATCAATATAATATAATTCTGTTTATACTATCCTATATAATAAAAGGCCTAATGTGCATCTGTGAATCCATGTGTAATACTAATCCAATGCAAGGTCAGGGAGACAACCTTCCCAAGAAAATGCAACCAAGCAGGGAGTGTCAGCCCAGATAAATGACCCAAGGTAAACTGTTAGGACCTTCCATACTGGGGTTACCTTGACGTGGTTGGAAGGCTTTTCACTTTTATGCATAAAATTGTAACTAAAAACCCCCATGTTTTTACTGTTTGCACTAGCATAGATATTATAATATATGGGGCCCAGGAATGTGCATTGATCATCTCTTTTCTTGTTTATTCTAATGTTTTGGTCAGATCAGTAGCACTTCCACTATTTGTTATAAAGTAATTTTTTCCACAGGAGTGCTCCCACAGCCAACCTTTTGTGTATATATTGTAGCAGAGTTTCTCTGCAGGAAGATTGACCAAGCTTCCATGTGGTAGTAGCACCCCCCCACACGTCCCTTTAATTGGAGGTCTTATGCCTTGAATACTAAGCATTGGATGAAAGGCCTCTTCCCTCCTTGTTAAAAGCCATTAGGCGGGGGGAAGTGATAGCCTGTAATCCTAATCCAATGCATAGATATTATGATATATGGGGCCCAGAAATGTGCATTGATCATCTCTTTTCTTGTTTTGGTCAGATCAGTAGCACTTCCACTATTTGTTATAAAGTTATTTTGCTACAGGAGTGCTCCCACAGCCCCCCTTTTGTGTGTGGGGCTTTTCGTTTGTACGCATGCACGAGGAGGAGTCTTGGATATGCAGATCCGGATAGTTTGTTCACGAGGAGGAGTCTCACGGCTATGGGAATATATTCAGTAATAGGAGGAAGACATCTAGTGCCGGTTATGTTAACGGGCTTAACCAGTTAATATATATATATATAAATCTTCACATAACATTTTTATAGAATCAGAAGATTCTATAAAGAAGATTCATTTTCAGTGTGCATAAAAATTTTTAGTTAGCTTACATGTGCATAGATTAATAAGTTCAGCACACAGTATAACAATCTTGTCCCACCAAATATAACTTAATGCTACTGAAAAGGGAAATACTCGTTCAATGCAGGCACAAAAAGGGGGATCTAGGGAGCTGAACAAATGCTCCTCCTATATGCAAAATAAAAACAACACAACACAGATACATATTTCAAATAGTAACATAGTAATTGACGTGGTTGGAAGGCTTTTCACTTTTATGCATAAAATTGTAACTAAAAACCCTGATGTTTTACTGTTTGCACTAGCATAGATATTATGATATATGGGGCCCAGGAATGTGCATTGATCATCTCTTTTCTTGTTTGTTCTAATGTTTTGGTCAGATCAGTAGCACTTCCACTATTTGTTATAAAGTAATTTTGCTACAGGAGTGCTCCCACAGCCCCCCCTTTGTGTGTGGGGCTTTTCGTTTGTACGCATGCACGAGGAGGAGTCTTGAAAATGCGGATCCGGATAGTTTGTTCACGAGGAGGAGTCTCACGGCTATGGGAATATATTCAGTAATAGGAGGAGGACATCTAGTGCCCGTTATGTTAAGGGGATTAACCAGTTAGTATATATATATAAATCTTCACATAACATTTTTATAGAATCAGAAGATTACAGCATCATCCTTTTAATAATGAACCCCCTTAAAAAATAAATTTAATGCAGCCAAAGGGTAATTATGCTGGTTTACCAATACTACAGTTGCCAAACAAACAAGTATATTTAATAGCGATAATAGGCTACCAATCCTCTAACAAGCCTATAATAGGTTGATTATAATCTCTTAGTTCTGATGGAGCATTGTCATCAACATAACATTGATCTTTGCAAAGAGTTGCAATGCATTAGGATTAGTAGCATAAACAGTCAGTGCACTTTCATTTAATATGTGATGTGACTAAATAAAACCACTGGAACAATGATCTAAATAAACTAGTCGGCTGTACTGTACCACAGAGCTGATCACGTATAGGAGCAGTATATAAAGTATATATATACAGGAAAATACCGGCCAGCACACCATTACCAATACATTCAAAATAAAGATATAGACATAAATGCAGCAGCACTCATGGGTCTTGACTTAAAACATCATCACGATAATCCAACATACCAAATTTCCTGTTTATATACCCACCCCCCAGTGAACCCTCCTCCCGAACATGGCTAAAAGCAATGTACCCAAACATTAAAATTACTCTTTAAAAATATGTTAAGCAATATAGCACAATCACATATGTTAAAACATATATAAACTGATACTCTTAGATCACACAAATAGATGTAATTACGCAGTTTCTACTTACAAAGCTGTAGTAATTAATATGGACCAAAAAATGGACTACACACATACACTGTACACATTGTAGCCTAATTAACTTTAAGTAGTAATAATTCACAGGAAACACTGTAGTGTTTTCTGTGAATTGAAAAAATTTATTGAAATAAACATTGCTCATTTAACCCTTTCGGGGCTGGGTTTCTAAGCGATGTATCCACTTAGCCTCCCTTTGAAGCAAAATTTTGTTGTTGTCAATATTGCTAGTTAGTTCAGACCTTGACAAACCATCAATAATCATACATCTAAGGGAGGCCAATGTGTGGGACATCTGTAGAATGCCTGGCTACAGACAAATCACCATATTTTGTCAACTATAGCTAGAGCTTGTCTGTTGAAAGAACGATGGTTCGCCATTCTCTCTTTAAATGTTGTGCGTGTTTTTCCCACATAATGTAGGCCACATGGGTATACAATGAAGTTAATCACATATTTACTTGTACAAGAAAATTTTTGTTTAATAGAAATTTTCTTACCATTCTGTGGGTGGGAGAAATATTTGCCAGTAAGCATTGATCAGCATGTAACGCAATCAGGACAACGAAAACAACCGACTCGAGATTGTGTTGTACCCAGTTCAAGCCCCACCGTATTGTCGATGGATACATCTGTTCATACTAGGTGGTTAGCCAAATTACGACCCCTCCTATATGTCTTACAGTGGTGCCCTCAAACGGGAGATGTTTGTCCTTATATGTAGTCCAAAAATCCATCATTCGTGTTTTGCTTTGTTTGTCTTGACTGTTTTTAGGCAAAACATTTTTAAACGAAATTCCTTTTGGATACATCGCTTAGAAACCCAGACCCCAAAAGGGTTAAATGAGCAATGTGCTCTACAGTGTTTCCTGTGAATTGTTACTACTTAAAGTTAATAAGGCTACAATGTGTACAGTGTATGTATTGCCATTTTTTGGTCCATATTAATTACTACAGCCTTGTAAGTAGAAACTGCGTAATTACATCTATTTGTGTGATCTAACTGTATCAGTTTATATATATTTTAACATATGTGATTGTGCTCTATTGCTTAACATATTTTTAAAGAGTCATTTTAATGTTTGGGTACATTGCTTTTATCCGTGTTCGGAAGGAGGGTTCACTGGGGGGTGGGTATATAAACAGGAGATTTGGTATGTTGGATTATCCTGATGACGGCCCAATGAGGACGGAAATGCGTCAAAAGACTTTTATGTGTCTGGAATAAAAGTTATGTTTTAAGTCAAGACCCGTGAGTGCTGCTGCATTTATGTCTCTATATATATACATATATCCCATATATAAAGCATCACTCATACAATGGGTATTAAGCCCAAGGAAACTAGGGTAAGTCATAGTCTACTTTCCTCTGATATCGCGGACCTACAGTTGATTTATGTATTGATACTTGGGCATTTTTATGAACTCAACCCATTGCTACTTGCCAGTACTAGCACTTTATAAATGAGTTGGGATATTTAATATATGCGCTTGATTATTTTAGATTTCTGGATAATATAGATGATAGTTAGCCTGTGGAAGCTGACAAACTATCAACAATACATGGTACAATGGAAATTAGTGGACTCTTTTAATGTCTGTTTCCTAACTATTGCTCCTTCCAATTTGAGTCCTGAAACTGCCAATAGCTCACAGGCATCCCGAAAGGCATGTTTATTCAAAACCAACCTGTATTGATTAAGCCCTGACTGCTCCATTCTCCTGCCACATCTTTGTAAAAGGTCTATGCCTCCGCCACCCTCTTCCAATTTGTGTATGCCTTCTTTGGGGACCTTTGTCAATCATTAGGCATGATGATATCACTGTCAAGCAATGATTAGTAGCAGAGGTGGTAGGACGTGGCTGAACTGTAGTAGTAGGGTGCTGGCTAATGCTGATGAGTCAGACTGTAATATTCGAGAGGTCTGGGCAAATAAGATTTCTACAGTTTGTTTGACACTTCCTAGATCAGACCAGTTACAACCCTTAGAAAAGGAAAATCTCTATGTACACACCTATTTGTGGGATACATTTTTTCATACAATACCATAGGCCCTTCCATACAATATTTTGCTGTACACCATAAACCCTTGGGGAATTTAATGACAATTTGGTCGTGTCTTATACTAACTTTATTCACTTGTATTGAAGGAACGCTACAGAATAACTAAGCTTTAAAGGGCATGTCCACCCCCAAAACTCCAATTTAACCCACTACTGGCCACATTCTGTAGTTTAAAATAAACTTACAT
Source organism: Hymenochirus boettgeri (assembly GCA_019447015.1). Taxonomy (NCBI): domain Eukaryota; kingdom Metazoa; phylum Chordata; class Amphibia; order Anura; family Pipidae; genus Hymenochirus; species Hymenochirus boettgeri. Next base: position 113,089,997 of record CM033474.1, read on the forward strand.
CTCTGCTTCTTATGGTTCTCTAGCTATGCCTTTTTAATGTCCAGGCATGCGCAGTCCCCCCCCATCTGGATCCATTCTTAGCCATCGTTGTACCTAGCATAAAATCCTTTGGAGGTAAGGTAGGTAACACCTAGATGCATACTTACAGAGCCTTTTCTAAAGCAGCATTTCCAGTGATGTCAGCTGCATCTGATGGTCCAGCACCTGCTTGCAAGCAGGTTCTGAACATGGTCTTTAAGGTTTTGGGATCTGTTAATAAACTGTATATTTACAACGCAACTGTAATTTTTCAATTATTGCTTGTTCACAGTCAAGTCCTTCCTTTGCAAAATTTGAATCACTGTCACTTTTAATGAAGGTCGCAACTATCATCTTTGAAGAACGCTGTGCAGTATTATTATTTTGTTCCACATATCAAGGCTTACTTAAAGGTTCCTTAAATTCTGTCATGTATAATACTATGGGGGCGATGCAATATTGGGCACAAAATGCCCTTCATACCCATGCTACCACCTTAGTAAGGGTATGTAGCGCAAAACTTTACGCATTGAATAGGGGGCATAAGCTGGCTCAGTTACATGTCCGAGGTCCCACAATGTACAAAATCTCGCACAGGGATTTTTGCATCATGGGATCTCGGGCAGGTGAGCTGCGTCTGAAGAAGTTATTGCATCGCCCCCTATAATTCTATATTACTATTTTTACTTTTATTTAATTAATGTCAATGCATGTGTAGCCAAAACAAGGAAACTAAGCTTTTATTAATTTGACCCTGGAGGGGGGGGGGGGGGGGTAAAAAAGAGATCTAGTACCTTTCTTCAGCTGAGGACATATTCAGCCATCTGGCTTGCTGTTCATTCATACATTGCTCAATTTCCATTAACTGTTCTCGAAATTTCTGACATGCTTTTTTCACATTTTTTCTATCATTATCTGTAGGCTGTAAAAGAGAATTGAGAAATTAAGAATTAAGAATTAAGAAATTGCTAGCAAATTTTAGAGAAGGAAGGAAAAATAACATTATTTGCTGTAGGTTAAAATAAAATGTACACATACATAAAAAAATAAATTATTATTATTAACTATTATTTAAAAGGATAAATGGTTTAAGTGGCTGTTTTACATTCATGGCAAACAAGAGAATTCTGAAAGGCTGTTATATAATGAATACAAAGGATAACAATTGCATCTTTTAACCTTCCCTTTTAACATTTCTAAGCATTTTAGAGTGTATGTTTTGTTAGCAATGTTACATTGAATAATACCTTGTGGATGTGCATAAAGTAATGCCTGTTTGTGTGCTGCTGTCTGTTGGGCTAGAATGCTGCAATTTGTACAATTAAAACTAAAAGGAATTTGCATTAAGGTTCATACATACGACGCACGATGTGTACGAATGGCCGTTTTGGCCGATAATTGTCACGTGTATGGGCACTTTATCGTCCGAAACAGACGCCTGTTTGGAGATCCACCCGGCAGATCGGGCAAAATTCGTGACTAAATGGGCATTTTGGGCAATAAAGTGGCCATATAAGGGACGATTATCTCTCAAAACGGCCGCTCGTACACAACGTACTTTGCAGGTCGGCATTCGTGATCGCACGTGTGTACGAACCTCAAGATATAATTAATAGAATTAGTACTGAGGGAGAGTAAAGATAACTTGTGTCTTAGTACATATACATACATACCAGTAAGAAATTAGTTAGATACTCTCTTATTAGCTTCATTGTATCTGCCAGCTCTTTCTCCATGCTGGTGTGAGATAGGTTAGACCTTAATGGCATAGATTTTTCAGAATGTAAACTATATCTTGATAAACAGCAGTGATGACAGCAATGGCAACACTGCCAACATGTCCTAATTTTGGGGTGGGATAGGTAATGATTCTCAAATTGGAAAGTGTCAAATGAATGTGACCTTGGTAGAAAACTCTTTTTGTGACAGAAAGATTGAGTGTTAGCACAAGGCTCACTTAGCCGATCCTTTTCAGTTTGGCTACAGGCTTCTTTTGTGTTCACTAGTTCCACAACATCTTCACTAATAACTTTTGTGGCAAGGAGAACTGGTTTCCTATTTGCATATTCACTCAAATGCGCATTTTGTAAATCCCGCTTTAAATTTGAAGACATTTGAATAGTCACAGACTTGTAAATGTTGGTGTTTAATTCAGACTGAAAATTTTTCTTTGCTCCTTCGTAGGAATTATTTGCCTCTTCACCGGGATATTTTTTTGGCCAATCAGAAAAATTAATTGATGGAGTGTTTAGCAAATGATCTGTCGTTGGAGTCCATTTTATTTCTGGTAATTCCACCGAGCGAACACCACACATATCATTTAATTGGCCTACAAAGATATTGCTTTGACATTCATTTTTGAACTCGTCTGTGTTGCTTCGTATTTGCTTTACATTTAACACTCTAAAATCTTCATTGCTTTCTAATACTTCACTTAAGTAATGTGGAATATAGACTGGAAAGTGCATTTCCGAAGCAGCATTATTCTGCTCATCCTCATTTTCCTTTAACATTTCTAGCTCTTGGACATGGTTCTCAGGGTCTTCATGATCACTTTCTGCTCTCTCCTTAAATTCATCAGGAAATTCCGTTTGGTTTAAGCCTTTTTCAAATTCATCTGTAATGCTTGCAAAGCTTTTTAAGACACCATCTCCATTTTCACTGTTTGGTAACTTTTGTTTCGGTTTGTTTATCTGGATTGCACCGTCATTTCGATGAACGAAATGACTATTTTTATATTCTTCTTCTGTATACGAAGTGTGGTATATGTGTTCAGATTCATTATCATTTTCTTGAAAGTTCTTTTTCTCCATCAAAGTTGCTTGATTGTCATCAGAAAATAGACTTAAACTGTTGGTGATATTCTAGACAGAGGAAAATTACATTAATTTGCAAGCACTATATGGTTAAATTACATGCAAATAAAAGCAATATTATAACTTAATGTAAGCAATATTTTTCCATATCAAAGTGTCAAATATTCTGACTGATAGGTAAAATGAACTAGTATTTATAAAAAAAACATTTGGGCACTTGTGTGTTCCATTTTATGAACTAATAATGACTTCAGATTGAGGGCTAGTCCACACTAGCGTGATTTCCGTGCATTTGCACTTACATTTGTATATACGCAATTGCATATTGCGCATGCATTTTTCTAACATTGAAATGGCGGCAACGCACCAAAAATCTGGCAATTTCGTTGTGCATTGCAATTGCGCATCCGTTTTCAATCGCAATTGCATGTGATCAGCATTTTTATGCACAATTGCATGCGCTTTCCTATCTTAAAAAGAGAATTGCAAACAAACAAATCCTATGTAAATCACATCAGAATCGTACATGCAATCGGGTGCAATTACGTGAGCGCTTTCAGTGTGATGGAGTGCGGCCGTGCCCTTTGTCAGTATATTTTATGAGAAAAAAAACTGATACGGTCTACTTTTAAAATGTACACTAAATCAAATGTTGTTGCTTTTAGGGTCTAACAATGGGTCATCTGGCCAATACAACAATTATGCTTATATGGACCCCTGTGTTACAGGACTTTTTACTTTCTTAGCCTGCCACATTGTGGACATTTTGGCTTATTTAAAAAGAAGTGGAAACATGTAACAATCAGATGTTAAACTGGTCCACTGCACTGGTTGGTTGCTGCAGATTAAAAGCACAGACAGACTTCTGAATCTTTTATTAAAAACACCCTATTTGTGTGTAAGATGTGTGCATTCTGGAGCACTGGGGCCCAAAGGCATTAAAAGGCATAGTAATATATCCTAAAACCCACCCACTGCCAAACAAATGAAGTACAGTACATTTTGGGTTTTGTTCATGTAACTTTCTGCTCAGTTACGTTAACCTAACATGGTTACCTTTAAAGGAAAATGATCTGATGATTCCTCTTGAAAGCCACTACTGTCAGACTGACAGCTATTTGTTCTCATCATTTCTAAAATCACAGAAATAAAGGAAAACTTTTAAAATGAAAAAAGTTCTTAAGGTAAAGTTGGAAATGTTTTGGTTTCATTTCAGCTTTAATCAGAAGTTTTGAGCTTTTACTTCAAAAGTAAATGTTGAACACAAAAGCAAGTAAATATTTTAGAGGTTCTGCTGCTGTGAGGGGGGTCTCAAACAATCCCTTTTGTCACCATTGACTTGAATGGACAGGGAAATAGGCACCAAACTCTCCTCATGGGCATGTGTTCCTGGTTCTTAGGTAAAGGTGAACTGTGGTCTCCATACAAATGCCCTCAATACAAGGGACACCAAAAAGAACCCTCATAGCTAGGATGATGGCTCTAGCTGGAGTAAGTTTTAGGCTTGGAAAGTTTAACTTCCTAATCTGCACTTTCTCTGTGACAGACATGAGTCATAAGCTGAGTGAAAAGCTCCACCCCAAAAAATCATCTTTTCTAAAGCTAGTTACAGGCCTGCAACCATTCACTGTTTTTCTATTCTACGGACACCTTAGGGTTGTGGCTATCTTTAAAACGACTACGAATTGTGGGGGCAGAGCTTTTGATGCTGCTGGTGATGCTCTGTCCCAGCAGTAGCATACAAGTGGGCATGCTCAAGCCAGCAGTGAGGGAGCAGTACATTTTAGAAATCAAATGAACTAAACTGGTGAGTTTTGTCACCTCCACATGGAGGGAATTAAAAAAAAACTGGTGAGTTTCGTGCCAATAGCGGTTGCACAGACCATATGGATGTTCCAAAAATCCCATTCAAACCCAATTAAATTGCAATTTTCAAGTATTTTGATTTTCAAAATAGATTCAACATCATGCAGGAATTAATGGATGCCCCTGTGGCTGAGCACTTTTGTAAAAGAGGCCACAGTATAAAAGACCTCAAGATCACCATTCTGATGGACAATTTTCACAATCAAATCAACAGCGTAAGGAATGGGAATACAAATTCATTCAGAAATTTTATTCCCTGAACTGTGGACTTAATAGGGACATGAGTATTTATGGCCAAATATCAACTTATTCTACATCCCCACCAAGGCTAAACCCACTCACCAGGACACTGTATTGTACTGTTAAATAAGGAACAAAGACTTCTGGGAATTTACCATGTTTCCATGGAGGCTTTAAAAAGCTATAAGTTTAAAAAGTCTTTTACAGCATTCCACAATCAAAGGACACTTTCCATTTCAAAGGAAACTGTTCTCGCATTATTACAGTATTATTTGTGCCCATTTCACACCTCGACTACTGTTTTTTCCCCCATTCCCCCCTGCGTTTGTATCTGTACCTCGTCATCTATTGAATTTGTTTGATGTTTACTGTCCCAATGTGTATATAAGTTTGTGATTTCTTCATTTCTTTTGTAACATCCAGCCTGATGAAGGGGGCTTAGGACTCCCGAAAGCTTGCTTATTTTTTTTTTATCTAGTTAGCCAATAAAAGGTATCACAGCTCTACTTTTCTTCTCTTTGATTTTCAATAGGAATTTTCAATTTTCTAATGCAACTTTTACAATTTTTGGTTCTGTAATATTCAAATAATAATAATAATCCAAGTCCATTGGATTTGTGGATTTTGAAAAAAAACATCAGTTCCAAATTGAAACCAAGTTTGGTTCAAAGCAGGATTCATCTCTAGCAAGTTTGGATAGATTGCATGATCCTGGATTCATTTTAAAGCTGTGAGTGTGTTTTCTTTTTAATAGAGGGCATGTGTACGGAGATCAAAAATTAGAATTGCCATTTTGGCTACTGGTAAAAACCATGTAGGCCAGACCAGTAGGGCCTATTTATAACAGCAGGGGCATAACTACAAGGGGAGCAGGGGGATCCGGGAGCCAAGGTGGCCCCATCTTATTTTTCCTGTGACAGATTACCTCCTCCCAGAAAACTACTCTGGATGAAGTACGTATAGGGGCCCCATCATAGTTTTGCATGGGGGCCCATTGATTCCAAGTTATACTACTGAATACCAGTAATTTGTTTTAGAAACTTTTAAAGCGATTCAAAGTAATTGTCATTGCCACATCTACTGGAAGACATTTCTAGTTTTATTGCTTTCACTATAAAGAAAACCGACTTTCCTAACTTGTATATGAAACTTCTTTTCTTCTAATCTTAAAGGATGTCCACGAGTCCACTGATATGACCTATTAGTGAACAATGCACCAGAGAGTTTATTGTATGGCCCATTAATATATTTATATAAGGTTATCATATCCTCACGGAAACGTCGCTTTTCCAATGTAAACAGCCCTAACTTGTCTAATCTGCCTGCATAGTCAAACCCTCCATTCCCTTTATTCATTTGGTTGCCCTTCTCTAAACTCTTTCAGAAAAAGATGTAAAATATGAATAAAAGGAAAAATTTTAAACTTGTTTTAAATGTAACATCACATACACATAGGATAGTATTCGAATAACAGCTTAAATATATTCTCAGATAATTAAAAAAAAAATCATAAACGTAGTTATGCATTGAAGAAGCAAATGAATAGCTTGGAGAGAATGAAGTAATATGTGTAATAGAAACAAGTAAATTGAAATAACAGGCTAGATGCTGGGAATTCTGCCTTTTCTATTCCTTTCTATTACATCTGCCATGTGTTTCCCTGCTTTGCTCTCTACTCCTCTGGCATCCCCTATTAACATTTTCTCTTGCTTAAGTTAAAACTTTCTAAAACTTCACTCTCAATTGACTGTCAATTGATTCACCTAGAGCTGCCAGCGTTCTGGGCAAATCTCCTGTAGTGGATTTACCAGAGGCTGTGCGACTTTGGATGAATCTCACCCGCAAATAGCCGAGCAGCCTCTGGTAAATAGGCTTGCGACGGCTGCATGAGTTCCTCTTCCAGTACTCACGTTGCTGGCGCAAGCTGAGGCTTAAAGTTGCACTAACTGATCGTAAATTATTTCACTTTAAGAGGCTGAAAGTGAGCTGCGTACCCGCAGTGCACCATTGTAAATGAGCCAGCATGCTTTGATTTACCTTTTTACCTTAAAATCCAGTTTAATTTTTATTTTCCTTTTTACCTTAAAATTATTGAGACATAATCACCACAAGATGGCGACAGAGCAGTACCTGTTAATTTCTTTTTCCCCTCTCCCCCCAGATGATAATACTACATATTAACATCCTGCTTTAACCTATAAGGAAACTGCACAATATCAAAAGCACATCACAAGTTAACCCTTGGGATGCTACACTTATTACTGCTTATCTTTATAGCGCTCTGCTGTAAATATTTTATCTACGAAATTAAAGGATTTCATACATTTGTGGAATTAATGGTATAAAATACATAATATAATTGGAGCACAGTGGAATATTTTCTTATAAAAATCACAAAGATGAGGAAGAACATACTCCACATTTCCCCCCATTCACTTTTAATAGTCTCTTCCTGCACTTGGTTTAAAATCAATATAAGAAACAGATCATTCATAACAGAGACTCTTAAAACATACTGTAAAATAAGCTTAATTATACAAATTAATAACTACACACAGCACAAATATAAAAAAAAGGAAAAAACGTAAATAAACTTACGTATTATAAGAAATAACTAGGGAGATTCATTATATGGGAGACCACCCCAGACTCCCACGACTGAGAGGAGACTTTGGTCTCCTCCTCAGTCACGCACCCTTTTGAAAGCCATGCTCCCAGTACGCCCCTGAGTCCTCCCTAACCCCACCTCCCACCACCCCTAGAAGGCTAGCTCTGCCTTTGCGTGCCATCATGCCCACCTCGCCCCGCCCCCTTTCCCACCATGCCCAGAAGCCTGAAAGGGCAGGGTGGGATTTCTGCCTTTACGTAATGCAATACCAGACGTAATTGCATATTGCATTTTGAGATCATGGAAATATGCGAGGCTTTACAATATTGGCTGGCCTGGAACTAGCATTAGGCACAATAGGGGCGCCTGTGGTTGGAGGGACAGGTGTCAATCTCTCCTCACCCCTTCACTCCCTTTATAAGAGAATTTCTCTACAAAAAAGGGAAATTGGGTGTGGTCTGTGTTTAGGTTAAGGCTGCTAGGCTTTTTGCGCCTACAGGCTCCTGATGTGTAAATCCGCCCCTGAATATTGGATCTCACTGAATGCACACTGTAACACTTTCTTTTTCTCTTTGAACTAGCAACCGCCTGATACTTGTCCCCACGGCACGTGCACTCTCCCCCCATCCCACTTCACCCAGCGGGCACAACCTTTCCTGCGAGACTCACGCACCCTCTCCTGTTTGCCACACACGCACACACCTTTATCACGTGGCCAGCTCAAGCAAATGGGTCCAGCATCCATGGCTAAAAACTCTCGGTTAGTATATAATACTACATAATACTTGATTTCACTCAAAATACTTTTAAGTGAAATCAAGGGATGGATCACTATAAAGCAAAAAAAGCACCGATTTTTAAAATATATTTTAAAAATATAATAAATAAAACACAGTCTCACTACACCATGTTTTAGAAGCGAGATATCAATGTACCAAATACCATCTTTTTACAAAGGAAATGGGCAATATGAATCTACTCTGTAGTTCTTTGTGCTTCCTTGCCTCTAGACTTTGCTTTTATTGGACCTCTTTATTTCCCCCTTGGAAATTATATACAGCCAGGGGAATACTTTTCTATTAAGCCAGGGTTAGCCAATGCAATTCCAAATCAGTTTTAGTTTGTCTATTTCACCACTGGAGTGTCCTTAAAGGGAAACTGTGGTCTGCAAACAAGGTAAGTTTAAATGAAAATGTATATATATGTGCACCTCACACCTTATAGACAGGAGCCCCTGAGATCCCCACTCAGGAAACGGTCTCAAAAGACAGAACAGTCAGAAGAGCCCAGTAAAGACTAAAAAGTCTGAGGCAACCTGTATATAGCAAATCTAAAAAAAAACAGTCATATAAATAATCCCTTTAATATATATATGTATGCAATAAATATTAAATATATATATATAGGCTGGCCAGCCAAATTTGAATATTAATCAGTGTATAGCTAAAACATCAGTTTATAATTAGAGATGGCCGACCTTTCGAAAGTTCGGTCCGTTTTCGAACTTTCGAACTATATGGAGAGTTCTAAAGTAGAAAGTTAAAGCCAATACCTACAATTTACCTAAAGTCATTTTTGGACCACAGTTCCCCTTTAATGAAGGTAGAGAGGTTGGTCACAAAATCCCTAAAAGGGGTGGACAACTTGGTACTATGTAGCAAAAAGTTTGCAGTGTTAAATTTTGGTTCTGGTGGATTTAACTATTACTATTAAGTGTTTTCAAAAGGCTTAAACTGGGATTACATTTTAGCCTTTTTTTTTTTAAAGATGATGCCCATGTTAAAGGGTAACAATACCCCATCCCTTCTCCCCGTCAATAAAATTTCTAGGATCTAAATCTATATCGGATTATTTAAAAACACATACTGTATGTACTATGTACTGTAGATGTATAGTTAAAGGGAAACCTTTCCCTTTTGTCTCTGAGGAAAAGGCTTGCAGCCATGAAAAACGCCCAATCTGGTCCCCAAAAAGTGCACCTTTACACAAGTTAGAAGAATACACGATTGCATTCCTCTACTCCTACTTGTATTGCCAATCAAATCATTGATGTCAATGCCGACCTTTGATATGGGCGACCTGTGCGACCACACAGCTTGCATTACCAGGGGGGACGCCAGCTGGGAGTCTTAGGTCATGGACCTGTAAGTCAAAGTTGTGCACCACAGCCCCTCCAGTTACAATCCTGCAGATCAAAAAAATGTATCAGCACCATCCCACATACTAAGTCCAGACACACATAAGCCTTACTTAAGATGTCTGTATGCTGTGCTTTTCTGTCTGTGCATTTAGTATGTTAGGTGTTACTGTATGTAATGATACACGAACGATATATACAAGCACGCACTGAAGTTACTGAAAGACAGTAAGCGTAGGTGGGGAACTTGATTTGAAGCAGGCCAAGGCAAGCAGTATTCAACAGTGTATTGTGTGTACCCAGGGGGGTGTTTTGGAGGGGGTGCTAGGCGCCAGTAACAAATCTTGCACAGGGTGCAATTTATCCTTAAACCGACACTGTGTGACGTGATCCTCTTCCCTGCTGAAGTCCCTCCCTCCTCCCTGCTCTGTTTGCACAAACATATAGATAAGAGCATTAGCAGGGGGGAGATGTAGCTTTAACTGTGGAGATAAGGCTGCACTTGGCCCCCCTTCTTCATAGCTTTCACTGATTAATGATTGGTCACAAAGGGAGAGATCGTATTGCAGTAGTAACTGTACTGTTCTCCCTTCTCTTCCGTGTCTCCAAGACAGCTTGCTTTCTATTGGCCACTGTGCGTGGGTGTGTTTTTCAGTATGTTGAACTTTAAACTCCTACTGCACATGATAAGCTTGTTGGTTAGCCGGAGTTGGACATGGAGGAGACATGCCCCATAACCCCCTAATGCATTGAGTAGCTGCCCTGTCTGATTGTCTGATAAGCAATTTGTGTTAATAAGCAATTAAAGTGAACCTATCAAAATGGCCAGTGAGAGTGTGTGTGTGTGTGTGTGTGTGCATATATGTATGTATATGTGTGTGTGTGTATGTATATACAGTATATATGTATATACACCAACTGTGAGGGGTGGCACTCAAAACCACAAACTCGGCACAGTGCATCGGGCCTTTATCAAGCCTTGGGAATCTAACAAGTGTGCAACTTATAAGGAGAATAACCTCCCCAGAAGAAGCTTTCCCATTGGCTACATTGTGAACAGTGGAAGAGGACTGGAACTTAGTAAGTAATTACAGCTGCTAGGTAAAGTACTCAGTACTCAGACTATATTCCGCCTCTTGAATAGACTTACAGTAATAGAATGGATTTAAAGAATCATAGTACTGAGATCTAGATATCTTTATGGAACTCGGGAAAACTAGAAAATCTGAAAATCCGAAAACAGAACGTACATTCGAGGGTTTAGTTACCCCCCAAAATAACCTCGTACATTCAGGGCTAGGCCACACTAGCTCACTTGCGCCTGCGATTTTCGCTAACATAGAAATCGCGGGAATGCGAACATTTTATATGCGCATGCGATCAGTTTGCATTTTGTGTTCAAGCATTTTTTCGCACAATCGCATACATTTTCTCTTCGTAAATAACAAAAAATTGCAAACGCAGAACAACGGCGCGAAAGCACAGAAATTGCGTGCAATAACGCTCCCAATTGCGCGCGCGATTTGGTGCGTTGTATTGTGTCCTCAGCCTCAATAACCTTCGAAAATACAATTGGAAACTTGAAAGTAGTTCCATATTGGATCCGGGTCCGACATGGAACTTGATTGCTGATCTGCATATATTGGCTTTAGATGTGATTTACATGTTAGATTCAGATTAAGCAAGGTTATTATAATCTTTTTATAATACATAAGGCTCTGGCATTTCAACATAGGGAGGTGCAGTAGCAAGAATCTATATAATCAGTCACTCATTGATGTCACTGAGTGACTTCCTGTATTTCACTGCCCCTCCCCATTTCTCTCTCCCTGCCTGTATTACTAATGTAGATAACAAGCCCGTTTTTGTACAATGACTGACTGACTCAATTACTGTGCTGATAATGAGGAGCAAGCGGCGAGTCCATTATGACTCACAGGAATGTGCTCGCTCCTCCTTATAAGCACAATAATTCAGTCAGTCGCGGTAACGAACCGGAACTGCGCCGGGTGAGAGATAATGTTTATTGTCTTCTTTAATTTGAGATAGAAATGGAAGTTAACCATTTGTATTTACAAAAATGGACTTGTTATCAACATTACTAATGCAGGGAGGGGGAAGAGAGGGAGGGGAGACAGAGTGCCTGTGCTGGATTTTTCTTTTTTTGACCTTATGTATTATATTGAATAATATGCTACCTACAGAATAATATAAGGATATTACTTCCCCTCGGAGTTTCCTGACCTCTATAAAAACACGAGGCCTAACGGCCTTGTGTTTTTATATGGTCAGGGAACTCCTCGGTGATGTAATATCCTTATATTATTCTGTAGGTAGCATATTATTCAATATAATACATAAGGTCAAAAAAAGAAAAGGAGCTATTATATATTTATCTACCAGTTTATTGTTTGCGCATTGTACTGTAGTCCAGAGCTATGGATTCACCTGATTTGTTCTTTGGCAAGGTAGAACTATTTCTTAGCCCTAAGGGTTTAGTGACAGTCACAGTCACTACAGACTGGGTCTTAGGCTGAGGCCATACTACAACGCACCAAGTGCGCACTGTGCTTTCTGTGCGTTAGCGCACGTTATTTTCACGTTTGCGCTCACGTTTTCGCTATCTTTAAAGCGTAAATATATATATTTATATATATTAAATATATATATATATATGAATGTAGACTCACTAAAGGCTAGGCCACACTTGCGTTTGTGCATGTGATTTTTAAATTATATTAAAATTGCGGCAACGCACCGAAATTGTGCGATTTCGGATGCATTGCGCGTGAATTTGTAATTTGGTACAGCACGCGAGCCGCCTTTTTTTGTGCAATCTCATGCGGTTCAATATCTCAAAAGGTAAAATCGCACGTAAATCGCACCGTGTGCTGCGTAGTGTGGTTTTTTTGGGGGCAGCATTCATTTGTGGGGAAGGGGAAAGAATCTAAAACTAAAGTACGGTTGGATAATTAAATTTATCCTCTTGGTGAGAAACTGCTGTCAGGTGCTCCCTCTGCAAGATGTGGTGCTCCCTCTGCAAGGTGTGTTGAAATTGACATCTCATATTTTAGAAACTAGATGGTATATTAGTGATTCTCCCTTTTGATTTAGCTAAACATGAGTAATGCATACTTGTGCGATGTGTGTGATTTTTCACATCACACTATAAAAGGTTATTTTTGCTTATTGGCTATGTATTGTATACAGTCAGGGTTACCGGTATTTAATAAAAGTTCTTATTGTTAAAAATGGTGCTAATTTTGCCCCAACGAAAAAGATGTTAGCTTTCAAATGTTATACAAGATCTGATTGGCTGGTGCACAATTAGCACCATTTTAAAAATAAGAACTTTTATTGAATCTCCCTGAATATGTTTCCTAAAACATTAGCTATTACTACCACCTTGTGGATAAATGGAAAGTTTCATTTATAAAGATACAGTAAATATTTGTTACTTTGGCTTGAAAAAGTCAAATGACTGTTCTTTCTATTTCTTCTTTTTCTCTCTTATTCCACCCATTTTTTTGACTTCATCTCCACCAGTTTAAGACATGTTATTTGGTACAGATATGCGGTACATATCTAAGCATCTTCTAGCAAGTTTCCAGTAAATTTGTTAATGTGTTTACCCATAGAAATTATTAGGCAGAACCTGCAAATGTGAACATTCTGAGTGAGGTTTGTAATCAAACTCCTACTCTTTTAATGAAATGCACCTGGGACCAAAGACCACTCTAACATACACAAACAAAAGAGACACATCTAATGGTACACCCCTACATTCACCCTTTTCCATGGTAAACATACCTAAATTATCGAGAAAGTAAGTTTATCTGCGATAAATACATTCAAATTTAATTTTATGTTTATTGATTAAAGACAGCATCAGTAAATCAAGTTTCAAGGGGAAATAAAGGCTTAGAGCAACCACCTTACCCAGAGAGAAGACCTAATACTCAATCAGGGAGATTCAATAAAAGTTCTTATTGTCAAAAATGGTGCTAATTTTGCCCCAACCAATTAGATATTATTTAACATTTGAAAGCTAGCATCTGATTGGTTAGGACTTTTATTGAATAACCCTGTAGGTCCTCACCCCCTGGGAATATTGCAGGTCATGAGAAAAAACTTACTATACCTCTAAGCTGCCTCTCCACTCCAGGGTTCCCCCTTTACTAGACAGGATTTCCTACCTATAGTAAAATGTGCTTTGTAAAGTGTGTCTCCTTAAAAGTGCTGCAGCCCCTATTAATTTTATTTACATAAATGTGACAGGCAGGTCAACAATTAGTGACTTAAACGCTCTGGCAAGGAAAAAGAGGAAGGGGAATTATATAATTTTTTGCTGTTCAGTAGGCAATGATAGGGAAAACTAGCAAGGAGAGGTAATGATAGGGAAAACTAGCAAGGAGAGGTAAAAAATAGAATGCATGAAATGGAAGAGCAAACACATATGCTCTCAAGAAAAAAAAAATCATTCCACTAACTTTAATCTGCTTATTTAACAATTCCGAGTATAAACAGAAGCTACAATTTATTTGGAACCCCTACAATATGCATTGTCTTGAAAACAGTCATTCTGAATTGAGAAAGCCAGTCGGATGACTAGCGTAACATCTTCAAGAACTAAACTTCTAGTCTAGTTGATCTAACTGAATGCCACAGATAAGCTGTTAAGAACATCTGAAAGAAATTATCATGCTACGAAGATGGACCATTTCAAAACCTTTAATGGCAGCTTGGTCAAGGGATTTTTTAAAAAATGAATATAATTTTAAAACGTTATGATGAATCTTATGAAATCAAAACCGCTGGATGACCAAGTTGGGTACATGTGCCAAGCAAGAAACATTTGATTCTGCCCAAGCAAAGGACTGATAGGAAGTTGGTGGCATTGTCACACACTACCTTGCTTATTGGGTCAGCCACCTCTCCGCCTGCCCTTGTAGTGCTGCCAGCAATGTCTATCACTGAGGCACAGAAGGTGGCACTGTCTCACCTGGCACAAATCATAGGCTCTGGGGGGGCACAGGGCTCTCCAGGAAAAGGACTTACCAAGATGAGGAGGGGGGTGGAGACTGACGTATCACCAATACATGACACAAATACATGACACATACCGCCCCTGGCTGTGCTTGCTGGACCACGTGTCCATAGTATCGTGGACACATGCCCTGGAGCAGAGGTCACCTGTTTCGCTGTGGGGCACTGATACCAGATGGTACTGGTGCCGTACCTCCACGTGCAGCACTAGGTGCACTGCCTCTGCCCCTGCCCCCAGTCCTGCCTCTGGGTTCAGGCTTGTGCTCATGCTCTGAGGGCTCTGCCTCAGAGACACTATCCTCCTCTCTCACTTGTGGCACCCATGATTGGTGCAGTGGCATAACTAGGAATTACTGGGCTCCCCAGAAAAACTATGATGAGACCCCTATCTGTGTTTCATCCACAGAGGTTTTGTGGGATGAGGCTATATCGGACAAAGGAAAAGAGATGAAGATGGGGCCCCCGTGGCTCCCTGGCCCCCCCTGAGGTTGCTCCCCCTGCTCTCCAGGTAGTTACACCCCTGGATCAGTCCTTTCATCGTCCACTTCCACCTCCTCAATACGAGAGCACACTGGACACTCTTCAACATGTTTGTTTATACACAAACTGTACAAATACACACAGATATTTTGTACATATGTAGCTGACTCTATAGTATTATATCTTTATTAACTTGAGCTGATTCTCAGTCACTGGGTCCTAAAGAATGCTTTTATTAGAAGATTCATGATGGTACATTGATGCTGGCTGCCAGTGAATACAGAAAAGAATAAACAATAAATAAGCAACATCTGCTTCAGCATGTGTGTTTGGTTAAAAAGGCAAAAAAAATAAAAGAATTTGTAAATGCCAAAAGCAACACTGAACTGCCAGTGCAACTGTAGAGTATTTTTTTAATTGTGCATGCATGCAGGCAGACTGGGGGCATTAGTCTCACATATGACTTGTTGATGCCAACCTGGGAATGTGGATGACCTTAATTAAATAAGGATTATGCACTCTCCACAGCCCTATTACTTATTGATAACAATAGTACAAATTAATGATAATGTTATCATATATAATACACTATGAAAGAAAACACCCTGATACTTATTGCTAATAATCAAGAATATGTGCAGTCTGCAGAATCTGAAGAATGTTGAAATTTAATTTTCTCCATAGGGCCATTCCTTTGTGTGCACCAAAATACATCAAAATAAAACATAAAAACTATTGCAAGGAAGCAGTTTAATAGCATAAGCATAAAGAGAACACAAAGCAGTCAAATCAACACCTATAATGGGGAGGTTAGGAAATGAACCACTTGGACAAAGTCTTGCCAGGCTGTATAGAAATAGGGACTATATCAAAGGAAAAAGCAATTCTGTTAAGTTCACAATGCAAGATGACTTAACATCAGCATCATAGTATTACTTTCTTTTGGAATTTTTCCCTACTCTTCCTAGAAATGTCAGGAGAAATGTCCAATACATCAGGAGAAATGTCCAATACTTTAATACTTTAATGGGAATACTAACCAGCCTTGCATCATACTCATTATATAGGTCAGGGATGTCTAACTTTCATCCTACTATATGTTAGTAAACTAAAACTCCCTGCATTCCACCACATTCCACCACAGTTACTGTTTTAGAACATCTGAAGGTAACTCAGATGAAACACGGCAGCACAAGCACATGTGACCCACTTGCGTTGCAGGTTTGCTCTGCCACATTTTTGCGGCCTTTGGGATCTTGCAAAAACTAGTTAAGACATGCTAAAATAATCTCGCTGTTAAAAGAGGGTCTTGACTAGAGATGGTCGAACTATTGAAAGTTCGGTCCGTTTTCGAACTTTCGAACTATTGTAAAAGTTCGAAAGTTCGAAAGTTCGAAAACGGACCCATTAAAGTCTATGGGAGGCAAATAGTTCGAAAAGTTCGAGTCAAATACAACTAAAATATTAATGGTAACTTAATGTAAATGGCTGTGGGACCTGGGAAATGGTCTGGGGAGCATGTTCCAATATCCAGGACTTTCGTAAAATCGATTTTACTCTCATGCGCGCTACTTTCGAGCTTTCGCGTTCGAACGTTCGAGGTAACATGGACATTTTACTCGCAGATTTGATGCACGCCTATAGGCTTTAATGGAGACTTTACTCGCAGATTCGATGTTCGCGCCTAGATACCATGTACATTTTACTCGCGGATTCGAACGTTCGAACATTCGATAAATCATCGAAAGTCCGGGAAATATCGAAAGTCCGCGTCCGAGATAGTTCGAGAAGTCCGGGTCCATTCGAACTCGAACAGTTCGGCTCGAACTCGGGTTCGAGTTCGAGTTCTATGCCATCCCTAGTCTTGACTAGGCAATTTTGGCAGGAGTTTTTACTGACCTATTTGCACACCTACATCTAAATTCTTTATTTAATCACAGTGTTATCTTTCAGCCAGGTGGCATGAAAAGGTAGCCGGATGGGCCGCCCAGCTAAAAGACCCTAGGGAGAACACTGCAGTATGCATGTAGAAGTATTTTAGCAGTAGATTTAGAGAAAAAAGGGATGATTTTGGCAATATTACGAAGGAGAAAACAACACATTCTGGTCATATTGTTAATGTTCTGACAGAAGGAGAGAGAAGATTCAAAGATTACTTCAAGACAGCGAGTAGTTTTAACATTGTTAATGACCACATTATTGATAGAAATAGAGATGGGTGAGCTAGGCCCTGGGTTTAGGGGGTAAAATGCTAAATTTAATTTTGGATACATTAAGTTTAAGTTGGCGGTGTGCCATCCAGAAGAAAATAGAGGCCAGACATTTGAGATTAAACTTTGGGGGTTAGTGCAGGGGAATCATCAGCATATAGGTGATACTTCAAGCCAAATGAACTGATTATATGAGATAGATAGTGTAGAGGGAGAACAGTAATGGTCCCGAAACAGAGCCCTGAGTGGAACAACTAAATCAAGGAAAATAAGGACAGAGAACTGGCCTTTGGATTGGTCATTAGTAACCTTTACAGAGGGCAGTTTTGGTTGAATGACCCTGGTCAGAATCCTAATTGCAATGGGTCCAATAGGTTATTAGCATGGAGGTGGTTAGTTATACATGTATACAAGATGAGACATTTTAAAAGTTTACAAGCAAATGGTAAAAGGGAGAGAGGGCAGTAGTTAGAGGCAAAAAGGGTCCAGTGACCCCCCAAAACCCCCAAAATAAACTTTTTCTGTAGTTTAGGACATACCCTCTCAACCCTAACCACCCACTTTATAACTTAAAAAAAGGCCTGTTGTTCGGGTCAGGTTTTGTGAACAGAGACACTAGAACGAGTTTTAGAGAAAAGTGAAGAGTAGGTAGTAGAGAAAGATTAAGATTAATTACAAAATAAAATCACCTTTAGGTGTAATATCGAGTTAGCGAGGGTATTACTAATTTTTTCCTGGCCTGTGCCATTTTGTATAAACGGCACAGGCAATCGATGTAATACCCCCAGCAGGCATTTTTGCTCTACATACTATATAAGCACAAAACAAATGCATTTTAAATTTAGGCAATCCCTCCGTACTCCTTACCTTTTGGTTTCCCGTAATGCAGTAACTCACTCTACGTGATTACTGCAACCTGAGAACCTTGAAGGAAGTGTAGCGCACTTTCATGAAATGTAATTTAAAAGGCAAAAAAATTAATAATGCAAAAAATTGCCTTAGCCCTTTCTATGCAGGTTTCCCAGAAAAGGTGTTGCTGTGTTCAGCTGACCTGATAAAACAAACTATTACAAATATATTTCAGAAATATTCAGTTTAAACAAGGTTTTAGCAAGTTTGTGTTTTTAAAATCAACATGTACTGTATCTTATTTACAAGAAAAGTGTACAGTATTACTATTTCTAATATAATAGCAAATATATCAGCTATTTAGCCTCAGTCCCCTAGTCATGGCTCTTGGGCATGTGCAATATCCCATGGGTATAGAAGAAGCAGCAAAAACATAGGACAACTTTTTTTACTGTCATTGGACTTATGTTGCTGGTTCATTATATGCCGTGTATTTTTTTACTATCCATATTTGTTTTTTCATCATAGGTCCCCTTTAAACCCCCTTTTTTTTAACTAACCTGTAATGTTGTCAAAGATAAATGTTCTTGGATAATCTTCTTCAAAGCTTTGAACCTACAATATAAAATGATAAGTAATTCCACTTTTGCAGTCATTCAAATAGATGCTCCAAAGCAATAAAAATTGCTTTAGAATATTTCAAGTGACCATGACACTGTAATTAACTGTTCTCTACACCCCCACACAGCCTGCTTTTCCCTACATTATAAAAGGACCATTTACAGCTCACCATTAAGGTATAGAAAGCTTTTTACGTAAACTTCGACAAAACTCTCGATCAGGCACTGTATCATAAATGTGACTTCTTCGGGGAGTGATTTAAGCTAAGACTCTATCATATTGGAGTGTGTGGACTATGAATTTTGGTCACACTGCCCTCCACATGCTCTTTGATTACTTATACTGTATATAGTTTGTCTTTTCATATATTATGCACTTAAACACTGAGCACTTTGGATAAGATTTACTACATATATAAATGTAGAATGTGGTTTGAAGCCGCTAGTATGGTGTAATTTATTTGTACAGTAGCTATAGTCTGCTTGTTTTACTACAGTGGTTAATGATACAGTGCCTGATCAAGAGTTCTGTCAAAGTTCACAGGAATGCTTTCTATACATTCCTGGTGAGCTTTGAATGGTCGTTTTATATGCAATTTTACTCTCTTGGCACCGCCCATATGACATGGGCGTGTGATCACCACAAATTATAATTAAATTATTTATGATTGTGCAATACCAAACTTTTGATTACAATTTCACCTTCATTAACTTATAGCTACCTATTTTAGAGCTATATCAAAGTAGAAAATCCTATGCACACCAAACAAATAGTTATTATTCACACAAAAAATCTTGTTTCATTTCATTGGGAAAATTAGGAATCCCATGGTTACTCATCCTGTAGTCAAAAATGTGGATTTTGTCCAGAGTTTGTATTATATATCCTGAATACTGGGGCCCTTGCAGGAGAAGGCTCTTGATCACTATCCATATAACATCGCTGTATACCAATATTTCACATGAAAAAGGAATGGAGGCCATACAAGCCTTTCCTAATGAAGGACCAGAACTGGTGATCCCTGAAACATTGTATGTGATTTAAAAAAGAATTTGCTTGAACTTAAGTATGCCCCTCAGTCATATTTTGCTTGTGATACAGCTGTAAGTCCGTGGTAGAGGACTGACTGGGGTAGCACCTTCTAAAGATAATGGCTAATAGCCACAAAGAGTGCCTGGTCCAAAAATCCATATTGCGGCCCTTTGGCTACCCCTTACTGGACCCTCAATACTAGACCTGTATTGCAAAAAATCTTAATATTAATTGTCCAAGGCTAGATAATTAATTTATTTTTTAAGTTGAGTGTTTTACTTTTGATGAACTTGATTATCTTAATGAATGTGAAGTCATGATAACATTTAATGCACAAGTGTCTGACACTGAGGTGATCATTTTGAATGTGATGGTCCAAGTTACAGTATAATGAATCGATTATGATGACTTTGCATTCAAAGCCTACCAACCACAATGTACTGTTGGATGCGAGCAGCTCTCCACTGCTTCATCTTCAATTTAAATATAGAAACTAAGAATATACCCTCAATAATAATAATAAAAATCTGCAGTTGTATTATTGAAACAATAAAAAGGTGATGTTTTATTACTATTCTTTTAAGTCTCTCTTGAATCATGCATATTTTATAGAATACCAATCTAGACACCTGGATTTTTATTTAATCATGACATTTTTATTCAAATATTTTTGACCTCTTGTATTGCAACCATATTTTTTTTTTCCTACCACTAAGATGGCTAAACATCAAAGCTTTGTGAAGATAGTTCTCATTACACACACAAAAAGTCTAGAGTATAGATAAATAAATATCCTAAGAACGGCCCTTTAATTGCTATTAAACAACAAGAATATCAAAGTGACCTCAGAAATACAATTTTTATACCTAGTATAAGAATCACGAGACGGTTAATACAATATATACAATACCGAAAAAATATTTCAAATTGACCAATACTGGAAATTCTTCCCAACCACCACTGTATCCTTTTTTTGTTGATCTGCAGGAACCTTTTCACAGCTCCTACTCTTCACTTTTTTGAACTTTGGGCCGACACTGCAGGAGGACCGTTTTGAACGAGTATGGTAAGTATTTTTTAACACTACAGAGTGGGGCCAGCATGGGGTTAAATTATAGTTTTGCGTGTGGACATGCCCTTTAAGGTATCTAAAACACTTTACATTTCAATCAATCAAGTGTTTTGCTCTCATAAACTATTCTTTTGTGAGCAGTTTTGCTGTAGCAGGAAATGTGAAAGAGTTTTAAGCAAAAATGTGCAGGATTTTGAAGGCTTGCAGCAACACATGCATCTCAGAGTAAGTGCTAATTACACATTTTTATTTATTGACTGATTGAGACGAGGAAAAGTAATTTTTTTCACTATAGCGTCCCTTTAACAGTCTCCTTGTTTTATTCTGGCTGACAGAATGGAAACAATAAGACAAAGTTGATTTTAATAAAGAATTTGGGGAATGGAGAGGCTTGACTATACAGGCAGATTAGACACATTAGCTACTGTAGGGCTGTTTACGCTGGAGAATTGGCGATTGCGCAGGGATGTGATCATTTTATCTATATTTATGGGTCATATAATTAACTCTCTGGTGCATTGTTCACTAACAGGTCATATCAGATGACTCTTGGACATCTTTTATTAAAGATTAGAAGAAAATCATTTTCATCTTCAGGTTTCTTTACAGTGAGAATGGGGAAACTGTGGAACTGTCTTCCAGCACATATCTGGATCATTTTCTAAATTTCAAAATGTTTCAATTATTTTTTCCCATTACTGTACATCCTGGGATCATCCAGCTAACATGGTCAAATACAATGCAGATTTGGTAAGAGTTATGATTGAAAGCTTAATACCTAAAATATTTGTCTGTGTTTGATGACTTACTGATGTTTGTGTCCCCTTAAAAATCTCTTTCCTTTAAATTTCACAAGCATAAACAAAATATGGCTCCCTCAGTAACTTTAACATTAATTTTCAGAAATCTGAGAGCCTTATTATGTTCCTTCAGCTAGGGGTGGTAAACCAGAAAACATCTAATTTACTGAAACCAATAACATATCCAAGGGTTCAAATATTGCTCTACTTAGCAACATTTTATATAAATATTTATATGGGTAGGAAAGCTTTTATAAACTCAAATATAGCCTTCTTATCAGGTGGAAGGAACAGGGTCTTGGTATAACAAGTTTGTCAGCATATTTACCAGAGAAAGCATACCTACCAGCTGCCTTCCATCCTGTTGGGAGTACTACCTTGACATTCTCCCTTTTTCACCTGGAATAATATGTATCTCGAAAATTAAGGCTCTAGGATATTCTAACGCACAAGACCTTTCCCATAATCTTGACTTAATGCCATTTATCTTGTATAAAACAGACTTTCCACCTGGATGTACCGTCTCAGGGTTCATTAGCCCGACCCAACAAACAGTGAAATCACTAGGAATCACTTAGGGCCCAGAAAAAACTATGATGGGGCCCCTATTCATTCTTTATCCACAGTGGTTTTCTGGGAGGATGCTGTATCTGTCATAGGAAAAATAAGAAGGTGGTGTCCTTTGGCTCCCAGGCCCCCTGCAGCTGCTCCCCCTGCTCCCCTGGTAGTTTTGTCCCTGACAACAGATTGCTTGTGAAGGTTCTCATTCATCCAGGTCATGGTATATCTGTTGTATTCAATTAGATCAACTGGACTTGAAATGTAGTTCTTGAAGACGTTTCGCTAGTCATCCAACTGGCTTTCTCAATTCAGAATGACTTGTACAGCATATCACCAAACTCCCCCCCTTAACACCTGGCTGTGATATGCTAATTGGGATTCTCCAGGGTACATAATTGCCACAGATTCTTGTACAAGTCATTCTGAATTGAGAAAGCCAGTCGGATGACTAGCGAAACGTCTTCAAGAACTACATTTCAAGTCCAGTTGATCTAATTGAATACAACAGATACTGACAACAGATTGTTCCATTTGTCGCACAGGTCCTGTATTGGGGGAGTAAAGTTCTACTACACTCTATGATGACAGAAACGTCTTTGTACTTTAAAGAGAACTATAAACTTAAATTTGCTTAATCCTTATGTGAAAACTTTTCTCCCCAGAACATCTATGCATAAAATAATTATTCTCTACTTGCATTTAGTACATGTAAGCAATACATTTTGTAACTAAGAAAGCATCCATTTTGTTGCTAGTACAACTCACAGCTTATGTTGGCTTCAAAGAGCCACACCACTGGACCCCAGTATTCACTGTCTCTATGCACAGAGTTTCTAGCTTCTGTTTCTAATGAAAGATAACGTTTTTAAATGCACCTGTATTCATTGTTGTTGTATTTAGCAACACAGCCCAAGAAGTTACAACTTCAAATCCCCTAGTTTACGTATAAAACAATACAACATAGTGCTTGTGAAAGTCTTCACTCATCCATGTCATGGTATATCTGTTGTTTTCAGTTAGATCAACTGGACTTAAACTTAAGTTCTTGAAGATGTTTTGCTAGTCATCCGACTGGCTTTCTCAATTCAGAATGACTTGTACAAGAATCTGTTGGCAATTAAAGGGCATCTTTAGTGGGAAATTTAATTTTTCCCCCTTCTTTCTATGCGTTCTATAATTCCCCCCAACCCCCAGAGTACTTTTATTTTCTTCAGATTCCACCTCTGTCCTGAGATATACAAGTTCAAAGAAGTGAAGATTTCAATACACCACTCCTGCTTGAGCTGTCAATCAAATCCCCTAACAGCATGCCAATGTAGTGTGTAGGCTTACACAGGACTTATAGCAAGTCTCCCAATGACTCCTTCCTTCTCAAAAATGCTTGGCAAATACTGGGTTAAAAACAGAAGTAAAGGGAAGGAGAAGTTCCCCTCCTCCGCAAGCTTTCACCGATTTATTGCCTGTCAAAGGGAGACCGGGCTGCAGTGATTCAGGGCTCGGTCTCCCCAAACTCCCCCCCTTCCCCCCTCCCATTCCTTACGTAGCACTAACTTCAGAACAACAGAAAAACTTTCTCTCTAGTTTACAGAGGTTAAAGTGATGTGTCATGTGTAGGAGGATAAATGCACATGAACGACTTGTTTCACAGGCTTAATTTACAGCCAGACTAAATGAACGGGGGAATGACCAGAGAGGGGAGGGGGAGCCCTGCAGTAAATCAGACAGTATGCAAACACGGAGCCACAGAGGAAGGTAAGAATAAGGCAGAATACACTAACCTTTTTTATGTCTGGATTGGAGCAATGTATAAATACCACTATAGATGCAGGTACATGGCTGAGTGGAATTGCCACTTCTGTGCTGGGCCATACGTTGGTGCAGTTGCTGTTTGGTCTCCCCCACATACAAATCAGAGCACTCTTCTAAACTGGGTGTAACATAGTAATTGAGGTTGAATAAAGACATACATCCATCAAGTCCAACCTATTCACTTTTTTTTTTAACCCTACCTAACAGTTGATCCAGAGACAAAAAAAAAAATCTAAAAAGTGGAGAAATAATTCCTTCCTGACTCCAAACGTCAATCGGAAAGTATCCCTGGATCAACCATATCTACAGTACATGTATTAATATCAGTAATTCTCAATATTTTTTAGTTTTAGAAATGTATCCAGGCCATTTTTAAAGCTATTCAATGAACTTGCCATTACCACATCTGCTGGAAGACAGTTCCACAGTTTCACGGTTCTCACTGTAAAGAAACCTTTTCTAACCTGAAGATGAAACTTCTTTTCTTCCATCCTTAAAGGATGTCCACGAGTCCTCTGATATGACATATTCGTGAAAAATGCACCAGAGAGTTTATTGTATGGCCCATTAATACATTTGTATAAGGTTCATATCCGCACGCAAATGTTGCTTCTCCAATGTAAACAGCCATAACTTGTCTAATCTGCCTGCATATTTAAGCTCCCCCATTCCCCTTATTAATTTAGTTGCCTTCTCTGAACTGTTTCCATTTCCAAGATGTCCCTTTTGTAAATGGGATTCCAAAACTGCACCGCATATTCCTAATGAGGCCTTACCAGTGCTTTGTAAAGAGGGAGAATAATATTTTTCTCTCTTGAATCTATTCCCCTCCTTATACAAGACAAATCCTTGCTAGCTCTAGCTGTTGCTACCTGGCATTGTTTGCTATAGCTAAGTCTGTTATCTATCAGAACCCCAAAATATTTTTCCATTACAGATTCACTTAACACAGAGTTATTTATGGTGTAGGTGGCACAGGGATTATTACCATCTGTGAAAGAAAATGCTCATATAGGAAATTTAAGAACTTTATACCTTTTGGGGTGCTGGCATGGCAGTTCCCTTATTCCAATCTATGTCAGGGTAGTTAAAATCCCTCATAACCAAAACATGCCCCATACCAGCAGCCTTCGCCAACTGCATATGGAAATTTATTTCCACCTCCTCCCCGGCATTTGGTGGCTTATAACATACACCAACAATTCATTTAACTACCTTCTTGCTTTCTGTACATATTGTTTCTGCCATATCGTTTATACCCCCATCTATTCCATCTTTTAGATTTGGCTTCAATTCCTGTTAAACATAACATACTCCCCCTCCTTTTTTATTAACTCTGTCATGTCTAACTAAGGAGTATCCTTCAATATTTACTGGCCAGTCATGTAAATCATTTAGCCATGTTTTTGCTATACCGATCACATCATACCTTTTCTTTAAAACTATTAGTTCTAGATCCCCAGTTTTTCCAGCCAGACTTTGTAAACATACATTTTACATTATCAATTGATTTACTTCCATACTTGGACGTACATGCCTTCCTATCCTCTATGCTGTCCCCTCCCCCGTCTCCCTCCGTTGTTTTATTAGCCCCCTGATCCCTAACTTCTCTATCTACCCCTGTGTAGTTCAATATACCCTCCCCTCCATACCTAGTTTAAAATCTCCTCCAACCCCCTAGCCATCTTCTCCCCAAAACAGCTGCACCCTCATCGTTGGGGTGCAATCCGTCTCTACTAAAGAGCATGTAGCCAACAGAAAAGTCAGCACAGTTCTCTAAAAACTCAAACCCCATCTCCTTACACACACCTCTTAGCAACGCATTATACTCCAAAGCACCCGTTGTCTCCCCTAGCTAAGGGGAATTATGGGAGCTGACCCCTAGTATCCAAGGTTAATTTTATAAATCACCCAGTATCCACAGCAATGGGAGAGATGAGACACAGCTTTTTGTTTCTTTGTGAATGTGCTCTTTCTATTGGGGCAATGTTGACTAGACCCGTTAACCTACAAAATAAAAGCTACAGTAGCTCATATTGTGACCAGGGTTCACAAAGAGATCCCTTACCTAGGTAAATGCATTTCTTCTATTCCCAGCTGATTTTACATTACAAAAACTTGGCTTACACTTACATGTTAGAAGTGGAACTGCTTGCTTCCCTGAGACTTGAAAAATATTTTATACTTCCTCATAAACTCTATACATCATGTAAAGCTCAGGAAAAGAATGACAAATTCCTAGTCCTGTTTTTCCAAACTTTGATCTTCCTGACAACATTAAATGAATGCTCCTGGCTTGCAGGAACTGAAGCAAAAGCAGGGGGACACAGGCAAAACACAGTTCTGCAATCCAAAGTGATTTTTTATTGCTACTTAAACAGGGTCACTACATGTTTTGAACGTGCAAGCGTTTTTTCTCAAGCTGCACGTTCAAAACATGTTGTGACCCTGTTTAAGCAGCGTCAATAAAAAAACACTTTGGATTGCAGAACTGTGTTTTGCCTGTGTCCCCCTGCTTTTGCTTCGGTTCCTGCTGGATGGTTCAGCGTGTAGCGGACATGCTGCAGGGATTGACACGCGTAAATTATGTTGGCCACACTAAGCAACCTTTGAAATAGTTTAATGCTCCTGGCTTACAAGAAACCCCACCCATTCCTAGCTAAGCCTTACCCATTATGGATTAAATATGGATTAAACTGTAATGGGGGATGTAGTATAGACCTTTATAGCATCAGCTTAATAGTAGTAACAAATCAGGAAGACAATGTGTAACCATGAAATATGCACAAATAAACTTGTTAAATAACTAACAATCAGTGTTCATTTTTAGGTGAGTTAACAAAGCATAATATTTTGAGTGATAGAAAAATAGAGAATTAAATAACATCTTCCAGTTAAAATGATGCTGGAGTCACTTTGTTATCTTTTTATTTACACAATATATTTATAGTTCTAGAAAAATAAGGAATAAAAATTACCTCTTCCAGCTCAAATGACTCTGGGGGCTGTAATCTAACCTGACCATCAATCACACTTAAAGATTTTGCAAATGCACCTCGCCATGGTCTGTTCATCCATGGTATGTCAGAGGAAATGCTGCATTGCTTGACAGGTTTATGTGCAGAAGACCTAAATGTTTTGCTTTGCAGGGTTTTCTGTCTCCGGAGTACTGCATGTTTCGAATCCTCCTCTAGTGTGCTTTCTTTTGTCGAGACATCCGACCTGCCATTGCCCTGGATTCGTTTCCTTGTTTTTCTGAATACTTTTCTTCCAGTTATTTCTTTTAATGGTTTATTTTGATTTTCTTCTACTTCATATGATTGTACATTATCTAAGTGCAGCCCAGATATATCATCACATCTCATTGCCTGTTTGGCAAAATTAAGAATCAGTTGGCATATCCTTTTTCTCTTTTCTCGAGAAATGATTGACTTCTTTTCAGTGAGCATTTCTTCTTTCCCCCCATCTTGAACTGAGCTTGCTAAGTTGACATCTTTAAATAAAGCTGAAAATGCATTTGTCACCTGTTCAAGGACTTCTAATTGCCGAAACCGACCTAAAAAAAGCAGAATGTTGTAAATTAACAATTACTGTTAGTATGAAAAACTGTTTTCTGTAATAAATATTTTCTAAATAACTGGATTCAGCTATAATACTGAACAACTAGTTTGATAGCATTTACCTTAAAGAACCAAAGCCATGTTGTTTTTTTATTTTGTAAAATGCACTAAATAGTATTATTTGTTGATTGTATAAAGCATTAAAAATGCTAACGTTTGCATTGATCCAAATAGTCATCTGAGTTACCAGGCTGAAATGGATAGTCACTATGAGGAAGCCTTTATTATTTAAGAATTTTAGCAACTCTAAATGGCTGAACTGTTATAGCTGGACATTTAAAAATGATAACATGCCTTAACAGAGAACTAAGGTGCAAATAAAAAAGCTTATAAGAAAAAAGGTCTGGACAATGAATATTTGTTGGACATGTAAAAAATAGTTTTTAAAAAAGACTTGAGATGTAGAGATCCTGGTAATGACCAAATTAGCCTTGTTATTGGTGACACACAAACACACACACACAAATTTAAACTATGATGCTTTTGTCCAACTGAATAATCTATATTACATTTTTCCTAACATATATTGTACCTTTTATACTGGTGTTATTTTTATGTTTATTTTTAACTAAGCAAAAAAAAGGAACCAAAGGTTATTTATGTAACTGTAATGTTATCTTAAAGAGTGCTAGCATGGTTTTCTGTGGGAATGTAGGCCAAGCCTCCATGTTGTAATAGCATCCCCAAATTGGCACTTTGATTTGAGGTCTTGTGCCTTTGATACTAAGCATTGGATGGGAGGCATCTCCACAATTTGCTAAAAGCGAGTCATAGTGGAAGTGAAAGCCAGCTATATTAATCCAATGAAAGATCAGAAAAAAGAAATGACCCAAAGTAATTAGTTTTGACCTTCCATAAAAAGGTTACCTTGGGGTTTAGTTACATAAACTAAAGCCCCTATGCATTTATTATATACAGCTGTGCAGTAAAATGACAGGTCTAATGGTTACAGACTAGTATTTTTAAATTGCATTTATGATATTAGTTATTATTATATTAGTTATATCATAGGATATATTTGAATACCAATAAGGGTTTTGAGGAAGGTTTTGAGTACATTTTTAAGATGTGCAGCACTAGATATGGACACAAACCCAGTTTCAAAGCGGATTTCATGGATCCACCAGAACTCAGACTTTACAGATTTCTAGATTTCTGATTTTTCCGAGCCGTGGAACTATTTTTGAAAATTCTATTTTTTGAAAATTTCTAATTGAAAAATCGAAGTTTTGATATTTCTAGAAATTTCTAGAAATTTACGAATAGACAATTTTCAAAATATCCAGAAATCTCTAATGCAGAATGCCAAAATAGGAAGCACATGAAGGTTCCAGTACTGGCCATTTTTTGAAAAAAAAAGATTTGGGTCCCTGAGCCATTTACAGCAAGTTACCATTGCTATTTCTAATCAGCACCAAATATTTCCTAAAATATTAATGTTACAGTTTAACAATGCTGAAAATCCAGAGCTACAAAAGGCTTTCAGAGAAAAGAAAGCAGTTTCAGTGGCTTTACAGCTTCATGGCCATATAACCAAGATATATCACTGTCAAATGTATTCAAGGTATCTCTATCTCTGTTTTCTGCAAAAATGTAATCTTACCAGTAATTCATAAATAAAGTCAAAGCTACAATGTAATATATAGCCACAAATTAAACTCTCATTGGTTAAATCATAATCCTACTTTAATCTAATAATATACCAGACCACTAAAACTGCTGTTATTTACCATGAAGATAATAGATTTTTGCAAATCTCTGGAATTGTTTCATGTATTTTAATATGGAAGGTTTACAAAAGCAATAATTGATGAAAATGTCTCAGTTGTCTTTTTTATGAACACTGAACTCAGTCATAAGGAAAATGTACATTGCCCTCTGAAGACACATCCAGACAGCAGTTCTTAATGATTACATGGCATACAAAGGAGCTTTTGTAAAGGTTCCACAGCTTGCCCTTAAAGTAAATGAGTTGTTCAAACCATAGAATTTACCAATAGACGTTATTTCAAGGAACAGCAGAAAAGCTTTGGAATCATTGCTTATGAGACAATAGAAAACTAATTAGTGAGTTTTTTCCGCCATTAAGTGGCTTTATATTTGCAGCTAACATAGTTTGTTCAGCAAATACATCTTTAGCTGTAAAAGAGAAATGAGTTGAAGATCACAGCTAATACATTTACACACTGTTATATCTTCCTGAAATTCAAAATAAAAACATGTACTATTATCTAATATAAAAACAATATTTCATGATTTAGCTGAACTTGGGAATGGTAAAAAATGACATAATGAAATGGGTCATACACTGTTTTGTTATTTAATATATAATGTTGTAGTAGAGGCCATATATAATTGGAGATTTGAGTTTATCATATACTTATCACTATTTACTAATTAAACTTACCGCACAAGTTTGGGTTTTCAATATCCATGCGCTGTTTTTGTGCTTCCAGAAAAACTCGAATGTTAATTCCCTTGGCTCCAGAAGGGCTTATGATAAACCGAGTGGGAATTTTGGTACAGATATCTGGTTCATCTACACCAAAACCAAGGTCAAGAAGAAGATCAACCGGGTCAGCTTCATATGACTGGAGAAGGTCTCGAATGCTGCGTGATTTAAAATAAATGTCTTGTAAAAATTAGAATGATTTATATTTAAGATCTATTGAATAGTATAAAATGTTGTAGAAAATGTGCATCATAGCAAGTGATTGAGTGCTGTTTCCTCTCATTGAGCAGGGGGAGACAGCAGCAACCTCTGCCAGAAAGGGAGAGACAGTAAATACCTGGTTGAAAATGCATGCAATAAAGTGCTAAAATTAACAGTTAGGGTTAAGGGCATAGTATAGTAAAGTATATTGAGGTTGAATTAAGACATGTATGTACATCTAGTCCAACCTACTCACCAATATGACTCCAAGTCACAATCGTGAGTATCCCTGGATCAATTCCAACTTTATGTATGAATACAGTACCATTTACATGCAACATTTTTTGTTTTAAGAAACTCATTCAGTTTCTGCATCCAATCTATCAACCAATTTTAATCCATGTACAAATGTGCCACCCAAGCCCAAAATACCTTAATTTATACATAAGTTGTCTATGGGGGGCTGTATCAAAATCCTTAACAAAATCTATGTATACCAAAACTACCATTATGCCAGAGTCCAAATTCCTACTCACTTCCTTATAAACGCCATGCAGGTTTATTTGACAAGATCTGTTCCTCATAAATCCATGCTGGTTACTACTTATAGTGTTAGTCCTTGAAACATACTCTAAAATATATTTCCGTATCAAACTTTTTAGTATCTCCCCCACCACTGAAGTTTAACTCACAAGTATGTAATAAACAAACTGTAAACAACTACCCTTTTTGACTATTGGAATTATATCAGTTTTTTCCAATCCGATGGCACGTTTCCAGACAGGAGGGTATCTGAGAAAATAATAAACAATGGCCTCGATAAAACTGAAGTTAGTTCCCTAAGGACCCAAGGATATATTTTATCCAGTCCACGAGCTTTATTGATACTAAACTTATTTAGTTGTTTCTAAACCATATTCTCAGTACGGATGGCATAGAACTCGAACTCGAACCCGAGTTCGAGCCGAACTGTTCGAGTTCGAACGGACCCGGACTTCTCGAACTATCTCGGACGCGGACTTTCGATATTTCCCAGACTTTCGATGATTTATCAAATGTTCGAATGTTCGAATGTTCGAATCCGCGAGTAAAATGTACATGGTATCTAGGCGCCAACATCGAATCTGCGAGTAAAGTCTCCATTAAAGCCTATAGGCAAGCATCGAATCTGCGAGTAAAATGTCCATGTTACCTCGAACGTTCGAACGCGAAAGCTCGAAAGTAGCGCGTGTGAGAGTAAAATCGATTTTACGAAAGTCCTGGATATTGGAACATGCTCCCCAGACCATTTCCCAGGTCCCACAGCCATTTACATTAAGTTACCATTAATATTTTAGTTGTATTTGACTCGAAATTTTCGAACTATTTGCCTCCCATAGACTTTAATGGGTCCGTTTTCGAACTTTCGAACTTTTTCAATAGTTTAAAAGTTCGAAAACGGACCGAACTTTCAATAGTTCGACCATCTCTAATTCTCAGTTAACCAAAGTACAATTGCATCCTTTATGTCATTATTGCTACTAATAGAGTATAGTAGCAATAATGATATAAAGGATGCAATTGCACTTTAGTGCATACAGTGGGTGGGGGGTTAAGGCTTTGCTTTATCAGCATCCTACGTAACTAACTTATCCCCATATTTAATGGCTCAACATTTTCAGTCCTCATCTTCTTACTATTAATATATTTTGTGGTTAGTATATGAAAAAAGAAAGACTGGGCAGACTGCTGCAACATTCGGGCAAGGTACAGTAGTAAACCTATTCTTTAGTCAAACTTAAGATACATGTAAAACAGCATAGGTGTACTTGGGGGAGGTCTTACTTTTGAGGTTAGTCTTGCTTTGTTAAGCTGTAGCTATTTTAACTACTTTATTTATTGTAGCTAGCTTAATTGCTTTTTCCAATCCTTGTTAGAGTTTTTATAGTTCCTAAATGACATTCTGTTCTCTCTGACCTAAAGATTTTAAATACTATTCCCCTCTTTACATCATAATAAAGCCACATGGGTGTGGACTTTTTTTTTATTTCCCAAGGGTATAAATTTAGTTGTGAAATGGATTAAAATCCCTTTAAAAACAGTCTTTGTTAAGCCAGTTCACTTTTCCTTTTGATAACATACATTAAAGGAGAACTGCGGCCTACAGACAATGGCAAGTTTCCTACCTTTAAAAGATATAAAGAAATAATTGACCAGAAAGTTAATGGGTGGGAGGATTCCAAAAGCTGCTCCTTCACCTCGCTGCCGGCAGAGCACAGCCTCAGACTTCACAGTGTGTTAGGGAAACAGGAAGTCCCCCCCTCCCTACTGTTGAACATCCCCACAGAAAAGGGAATCTACAGCCCTACCCTCCCACTGTGTGAAAACAGCTCTGTCAGGCAGAGTTTTCACTCTGCCTGAAAAGACTGTTTTCACACAGTTTTCTGTAGGGTTTTTTTTATTGTCTGAGTGGGGGAGGGGCCATGGCACCCATGAGTAGACGGGGCCAAGTGGGTCTGCAAAGGGAAGGACCTGGAAGGGGCGCAGGAGACACAGGGCAGAGTGACAGAAAGTGCAGGGGATCTGGTGACGCTGTTACCATATCACACAGAAAAACCTAAATATCTTCAAAACTATGTAAAAAAAAAACAATGAAAGTTTTTTTTTTGCAAAAAAACTCAGGGAAGCCATTCTGTCAATTTACCCAAAGTCATTTTTGGGCCACAATTCCCCTTTAAATGACAATATTTC
Source organism: Hymenochirus boettgeri (assembly GCA_019447015.1). Taxonomy (NCBI): domain Eukaryota; kingdom Metazoa; phylum Chordata; class Amphibia; order Anura; family Pipidae; genus Hymenochirus; species Hymenochirus boettgeri. The sequence continues at coordinate 113,123,165 of CM033474.1, forward strand.
ATGGTACCTATTACTTCCAGTTATCTTCATATCTAATATGCTCTGGGTCATTAGATATTACCAGATTTCTAGTAGGAACTTCAATCACCTGTGAGAAAAAATGTTCATGAAGCAAAATTATGAACCCACCACCCTTTACTGTGTTAGTACTCCATTAATGTCAGGGATATTAAAGTCCCCATAATCAGACCGTGCCCCAAACTTTCAGCCCTTGCCATCTGCAAATGAAGCTGACTCGCTTACTCCTTGCCAACAATAACTTTACCCGCCTTTCTGTCGCTGAATTCCACCCATATTACCTCCACATTTTTTTTAACAATAGAATTTTATTGATTGTTTACTATGCACGTTTGATTGAACATATATAACATCAAAGATAAACATTATAAGGGTAAAAAGGGGAAGGGGGAAAAGGGAAATTAATCCATTTAAATATTTGATTGCCACAACTTGAAGTTTGAATACATTTTTATGATCTCTTTGTTGGAGTATATTGGAGTCCAGTTTTTCCATTGTGGGGGTTCATGTCCCCACAATTTATATTCAGTTTTCAAGAAAAGATGGGGTTGTAGAAACAGAGTTTTCATTTCCATTATGGAAAAAGTACCTTATTCAGTGTATGTATGTATAAAATACAGACAGAGAGATTTAGGGCTAGGCCCCACTAGCCTATTTTAATGTGCAGAGCACACCAATAGAAGAGGATGGGGAAGGCTCCATTACTTCCGCTGCCCTGCGCTGCCTACCCTTTTCGTAGCGCATTCGATCACCATTTTTGGTGCGCATCGCATGCGCTATCATAAGGGTACATTAAAGCAATCGCAGCCTACATGAATCATGCAACGTTGCGATTTGCTCCATCTCGCTACTCCTGCGTGTTTCCTAGTGGACCTTGCCCTCATTAAAGGTTCTTAGCATTAAAAATGGTACTTATTTTTCCCCAACCAATCAGATATTATTTAACATTTAAAAGCTAACATTTGATTGGTTGGGGAAAAATTATGTGCAAGCCATTATACAAATACAGTAAATTACATGCTTAAAAGATATTATATATAATTAATATATATATATATATATATATATATGCAGTATAGGTCCTCTGCACACCACCAATATTCAGTCACCCCGGTGCATCCGAAAGGGAATACAAATCATACTGAAGAGTCGGAGCACACGCGGGATATCGCGTTTCGCCATCTTGTGGGCGGCCGTCGTCCTGACGACGGCCGCCCACAAGATGCCGAAACGCGTTGATGTGGTTTGCCACGAGTGAATAATTTCTATTTGAACTTTCTAAATCCCGCGTGTGCTCCGACTCTTCAGTATGTATATATATATATATATATATATATATATATATATATATTATATATATATTCAACGAAAGAAATAGCATTGGCGGCACTCCGCTTTTAATACCTGAGGATATATGTGGGTGCAGGCCTATAGGCCTGAGAAAGGCCCAACACTAAGGGCCAAAACGTTGTCTACCATGTATTGCCAATAAAGTCTGCTTTTGTTCACAAAATCCCATGTGTGCACTGGACTAATATCTCTGCTATGCTGATTAACCAACTGGTAGCACCGGGGTCTTTAAGCGTAGTGTGCCTTGACATGTTGGGAAAGAGATCCCTGCCCCGAAGAGCTTACAATCTAAGTTGAAAAAGTTCTTTAGAGTTTAGTATAGATGTGATCCAGTTGTTCAATAGATATTTTATCAATCTCTTGTTGTCAGGTAGGGAAAGGTTTGGGAAAATAGGGAAGAACTCTTAAACTTAAAAAAAAAACTTAAAAAATAAAACCATACATTGTACTATGTATTATGTCTATATATCTCGGGACATATAAGCAGTAGATAAAAATAAGCTTATTTATTTATTCGCTTTCCATGGTGCCCTCAGGTAGCGATCACAGCCCCTGCCAAGCCATGACTGTACCGTTGTAATATTCCCAACACATCTGCTTTAACATTAATATTGACAGGCATCTCTTCTTTTAAGTTTTGCATAAACTCTTATTTAAAATAAATACACACTCCTTCCACTTATTTGCTCTATCCTGCCTATAAGAGTTTATTCAAAATACCACACTGTAATCTGTCATTAATATGCAGCTTATCATGTCATAGGATGTTTTATGGGAGGATATTAACTGTGCTCCTCATCCAAAGTTGCTTCTACCCAATAAATGTGACACAGGAATGTTATTTTGAATTTAAATAGCAGCATGGGTGGTGCATACAGTTTATATAGCAGCTGTACAATGGTAGCTTTATAGCCCCTGTACAGATGCAGGATGTTTGATTATCACCATATCCAAGATTGCCAAAAGCGGTATGAGGAGGAGATAATTAAGTAATTATTGTGTGAAAAAAAATACTATTTTCAAAAACACTGGATACAAGGACACAGATTTATTTCACTACTAGACATTACGTCTGTTACATTATCGTGCGCTTGAAGCCCAGAGACCCCCTCAGTGTCCCAAGGCCAGAGTCCTCCCTCTGTCCCAAGGTGAGAGTCCCCCCCTCTGTGACAGTCACCCCCCTGTGACAGCCCCCCCCCCTCTGTGACAGTCCCTCTACTGTGACAGCCCACCCTCTGTGACAAGAACTTGGCGTCGGAATGCAGAACCTCGCAGCAGTTAAGATAGTTATAAGGAGTGTAGAGACACCTAGTGGCCGGGGGAAAGAACTGCAGTGACAGATACGGTGCCAGACACACACATAACAAGGATGCAGAATTTAGGATTTTATAATATAGGATAGAAAATATTTTTATAATGTGAAGTATCAGCACTAAGTAGGATTTGACACCTTGATTTGTTGCTTGGGAACAAGTGTGGCACTGCAATAGTTTATAGTAATGTGTTTAGTTCAGTTTAGTTATGTAGAGGCCAAGAATGAATCTAATGGATTAGTAGGGTCAATCTATTTTAGGTGGGATATTGATTTTGTCATATAGCTTCTTGCTATAAAATAAAAATAAATATAAAAATGTCATGCTACCAGTCTCTATCCTGGGATTGGAAACAACCAATTAAATGCACATTTTGTTTCTGCCAGAATGGGGAATATCCTTCCTGACACAAAATAGAAATTATCATAATCCTTTGATAAACTTTATGGATTAGAATTACCATCTCTTGAAACCACCAATGATCCCATCAATATACAGTAGCATCTTTTGGATCTCAGTTCCAGTTTTGGTCTTGATGTAAAAAAAACCTTTTCTAGTATGTGCCCATAACATCTCCAACCCCCAGCACATTTTAATAACTCCTAACACATTAAAGGTAGACAAGGCAGCTAAAAAGCTTAGGATGAGGTGAGCCAAAAGGAGCGAGAAGCCCTCCACAGAGCATAAAAATGCAGCAGAGCCTCCTTATAACAGAAGGTATCTTGCAGTCTCATGCTAAATGAATAGTATTGACCACAAAATCTAAGAATCTACTTCTTGTTTCTTAGATTTTGTGGGCAATGCTATTCATTTAGCATGAGACTGCAACGTGAGACTGCAAGATACCTTCTGTTATAAGAAGACTTTGTTCCACATTAAAGCTATGAATAGAAATGAATCTCCATCTCCTTTTTAAAATGTTTTACTATAAAGCTTACTAAATTAGAGTACGCAAAATACACTAGCTTGATAAATTATGAAGTCTTCAGCTATCCCACATGTATTTCAAAAAACAACTTGAAATAATACTTTTCCTTTAAATCAACTCTATTAGAAAAGCAAAGAAAAACATTCAGCAACCCACTTGATCATACTTTGATAAATGAAATATGTTAGCATATTGTAGGTGTGAAAATAAAGGTGTTAGGTACTAGCAAATGCTAATTATGCTGCAAATGAAACAGAAGGTATCTTTTTTTACAACAGATGGTAAATCAGCTGCTAACCTTCAGGGAACCCAGCCTCTCTAGCCATGACTTTCAAAATATATTACTTTTGAAATACTGTATCTCTCTCTATGCTATGTACAACAGAGATCAAACCAGTAAGAAGATCAGATTACAGAATACTTTGTTGATTAAGCATCTCTTAACCTATCCTGTATAATTACTTAGCTATGTCAGTAGGAAACCTTCCACTAACAGTTTCTTAAAAATTAATTTTCAAAACTGCTAAAACTGTTTTCACAGTGTGTATATAATTAAAAGATACAATTGTTAATAGCAATTTTAACAAGTTTTAACTAATCTGCTACAACTACTGTATACTCAAGCCCTTTCTTTTTTCAAGGAATATCGTATGTAGCCTTAATCCAGTAAATTCATTTTTATTTATGACAAGCTATACAAGCATTTGTCTCTGTCTTATCAAAACACCTTATGTATGTTGGTATGTTGTGAGCCCCATTAGTGCTTTGTGAACAGCCAAGTTCCCTTGATACTTGTAGATATAAGTTTCTCGTTTATTGATATTCTAAGTGGACGATGCAATATCAGGCATTATGTTGTCATGTTCATGAAAAACCCATGCACTGTGAGCATTGGTTTAAACAGGCACCGGCTGTGTTAAAACAAAAAGTGGTGTGCCATAAGCGATGCAGTAACCAAAGTTCTGCAAAACCTAATGACAGATTTATTTGTAGGTAAGATGATCCCATGATGTAGTTAGATCTTTCCCTCTGGTACTTCATTGCAGGAGCATGGACTGTAAGTTTACCAAAACACAATTTAAACTTTGCTGCATCACTTGACATGCTAGTATTTAACAAGGGAAATGCATTATAGGGAATTAAGTGCTCACATTATTAATTCTCATTAATTTAAATATCAATTCCTCAGTGTTATGTGTGGGTTTAAAGCTGGGTACACACAGTAACGATAAAGCCCCAACACCATCTTTATCAGTATTGTGTGTACCTTTGTTTCCCAAACAAGCGTGCGGCCGCCGAACGATCGGGTCGGCCGAACGCTCATTCAGGAAAGACCGAAAATCTCTACATTAAACCTGAAACATGAGGAATGACACAAAGATGTTTTTTTCTGTACATTTTAGGACATGTGCTGACTGTTACATCCAATTGAGTGTGCTTATTTCTAGCTTTAATTTTAGCTTTATTATTATATTTTAAAATTTCGCTTGAAAAGCTAAATTACTGTTCTTTCTTTATCTTTGTCTTCTTTTATTTGAAAAAAATGATTTTGATTGTTGATCAAAATTTGTTTTTTGACTGTTTTTTTTGAATTTCATAAGGCGGTACAGTCCAAAAAAGCGGAACAAGTAAAGAAGAAAAGAAGACAAAGAGAAAGAAATAGAAAGAACAATAATTTGGCTTTTCAAGCCAAATATATATCCCTTATATTATATAAATATATTTATATCTTCATAGGAGAGTGCATTGAATTTTAGGAGCTACCAATGTGGTGGGGGTACATAATATTACATATAGGAAAGTTGTATTTGTATGTGTGTACTCTCTGACTATTAACATTTAAATGACCATCAGTAAATGTATATAAAGAATAGCACTGACTTATATTAGGTACAACACAAAATATACAAATGGCAGCTTAAACCACACCCCTGTGTCTGCGCCATATGAAAGGAAGTGTAATCCAAAAAAAGTTTCTGTCTGCTACACAGGATGTGATGTGTATTGTAATGGACATATACACCAAGGCTCCTTATATACCTCCTCCAGCCTGCAGGTGGTGTCAGTGAGTTATAAAAGACAAGACATCCCTGCTCTTCATGGCTATGTGAAAGTATATTGTGGTGTGTGCTTTGGATAGATATTGACTGAAACACAAGATTCTGTGTATAAGACCCTGTGTATAAGATCCTGTGTATAAGACCCCGTGTATAAGATCCTGTGTATAAGATCCTGTGTATAAGATCCTGTGTATAAGACCCGTGTATAAGATTCGTGTATAAGATTCTGTTACCACCTGTTGGGAGGACAGATTATTGGACAGACAATTTATCTTATTGGATACAAACTCTGAGGCAACAGATAAGTGTACACGAACTTACAAGGACACACAATATACAGGCCTGGTCAATATTCAAAGTGGTGCACCATAGACAGGGACACCCCTGATTACTGCACATGTTATGTGGGGAACCTGTTTATGTGCACTTTCTGCTTTGTGCCAGACCACAAGAGTAACCCACTGTGTGCCATGCTACCCATAATCATTCCATAAAGCAGTGATCCGGTACAAATTGGTGGCAGTGATCCGGTACAAATTGGTGGCAGCGGTGCTGGTAATACCATTTATTCTCCCTGTTTGTATATTTGTTCTCTGTATGAAGCTATGGAGGCTGCTACTGATAGTATTGATCTAAATCCTCCTGTTCTTGTACCTGCAGATGAAATGCCCCAATTAGTCTCAGTAGCTCTACCAGGCCCAATTGCCAAACCTATTTTTAAACCCGATCCATTTGATGGGGTAACTAGGGAGTGGACTGATTGGCTAGAACAATTTGAATTGGCAGCCACTATTAATGGTTGGGGTGAAGGTACTCGCTTGCAAGTCCTTAGCCTTTTTCTTAGTGGTAAAGCCAAGCTGGTATACCAAGGATTTACTGTAATACTGAAATAAAAAGCAGTTATCAGTTATTAAAAATTGCTCTGAAGCTATTTTTTTCAATTAGATCTGTATAAGAGTATATAAAAGATAAATCCATTTCTTCAGGTAAACTGGGAATGAGAAATGTTTGTTTATATGTTAGATCATTAGGGCAATGCTATTATAATAATATGATGCTGTGAGGTACCTTCTGTTATAATATATGAGGTACCATCACCACTTGCCGTGGTGAATACTAATAAGCATGTTTGGTTATAACCACACAGTGTGGCAGGATTGTCTGGGTCTACTCTCAGACCTGCAGGGTTATCCTATTTGGTTCCTCTGGAACACATGTGTAAAGATTCTATATCCACTATATCCACACATAGCAAAACATACACACACATAATTTCCATTGTGCACCAACAGGCACACTTTTGCTAGTATATGTACATATATATATATTAAATAAAGCTGGAAATAAGCACCATCTATTGGATGTAAGCACATGTCCTTAAACGTACATAAAAGCACATCTCTGTATCATTCCTAATGTTTCAGGTTTCATGTACCAGAGTCATGTTTCATTCATCATGTATCAAACTCAGTTATCAGAGTCAGGTGTCATTCATCAGGCATCAGAGTCAGGTATCGTTCATCAGGTATCAGAGTCAGACATCATTCATCAGGCATCAGAGCCAGATATCATTCATCAGGTATCAGAGCCAGTAATCATTCATCAGGTGTTAGCATGAGGTATCAGAGTCAGGTATCAGAGTCAGGCATCATTCATCGGGTATCAGAGTCAGGCATCATTTATAGGGTATCAGAGTCAGACATCATTCATCAGGTGTCAGAATCAGGTATCAGACTCAGGTATCAGACTCAGTTATCAGACTAAGGTATCAGACTCAAGTATCAGACTCAGTTATCAGAATCAGTTATCAGAATCAGGTGTCAGATTAATTTTACTGCTGACTGTTACATCCAATAGATGGCACTATTTCTAGCTTTATTTTAAGCCTTTATATTAACGAATTGACATTCTGTAAATAATATAAATATTAACTTAATTAGTTTCAACCTTTCAAAGAATGAAGTGAACCTATTTGAACTGATTTTATAGTAATGTACAGATTGTACATTGGTACAGTCTAAGTTATCAATAGTGGTAAAATAAACTTTTTTTCTTTCTTTACATGTGTACTATAATTCCCCCCAACCCCAGAGTGTCTTTACATTTTTCAGATTCCCTCTCTGTCCTGAGATACACAAGTTAGAAGAATATGTGATTGCATTCCTTTACTTCTACTTGGATTGTCAATCAAATCCCTGTGACGTGATCCTCTACCCTGCTCAAGTCCCTCCCTCCTCCATGCTCTTTAATAAACATAGAGATCTGAGCATTAGCAGGGGGAGAGAGGGAGCTTTGATGGAAAAGATAAGGCTGCACTTGACCCCCTTCGTGATAGACTTCACTGATTGATGATGGGTCACAAAGAGAAAGATCAGGACACAAGAGATCCATGTCTCCAGGACAGCTTGCTTTCTATTGGCCACTGTACGTGGGTGTTTTTTCAGGATGTTGAACTCTTAACTCCTACTGCACATGATAAGCTTGTCGGTTAGCCGGAGTTGAGACATGGAGAAGGTAACAGAGGTGAGGGGGAAGGGGGGAGTGGTGCACAGAGATCTGACACCATGGAAAAACAAAGTCACTGACATAGGTATGATAAAGGCAGCACAGAGTACATGAATTTAAATTTGCAATGGGCCAATGTGTTTTTTTCACTATAGATGCCCTTTAATAGAAGAAAATAAAGCTAAAAATAGCACCATCTATTGAATGTAACAGTCAGCAGCAAAATGAATCTGACAACTGAGTCTGATACCTGAGTCTGATACCTGAGTCTGATACCTGAGTCTGATACCTGACTCTGATACCTGACTCTGATACCTGACTCTGATACCTGACACTGATACTTGACTCTGATAACTGAATCTGACACCTGATTCTGATAACTGATTCTGATAACTGAGTCTGATAACTGAATCTGATAACTGAGTCTGATAACTGATTCTGATAACTGAGTCTGATAACTGAGTCATATACCTGATGAATGATGCCTGACTCCCATACCTGATGAATGATGCCTGACTCTGATACCTGATGAATGACGCCTGACTCTGATACCGGAATTTGATATCTGATGAATGATGCCTGAATCTGATACCTGATGAATGACGCCTGACTCTGATAGCTGAATTTGATACCTGATAAATGATACCTGACTCTGATACATAAAACCTGAAACATGAGGAATGACACAAAGATGTGTTTATTTGTACATTTAAGGACATGTGCAGATTGTTACATCCAATAGATGGTGCTTATTTCAAGCTTTATTTTTAGCTTTATTATATATATAAATAATATAAGGCAAATATCAGGATAGTTTTTCCCCATAATGGGTACGATCCTCTAATATGGGTATTTTAAGGTTTAAAGGAGAACTAAAGTCCCAAGACAACATTGTCCCAATAGAGAGAGCACATTCACAAACGAACAACAAGCTGTGTCTCATGTCTCCCTTTGCTGTGGATGCTGGGTGATTTATGAAAATAACCTGTGTGTACTAAGGGTCAGCTCCCATAATTCACCTTATCTGGGAACACCCAGCTAAGTGTCCGCCGGACTCTTCACAGGAAACTGCAGTCTTGCTTCCTGGAAGCTGACAGCCAATCATGTTACAGCTCAGAGTTCCCTCCCTCTGACACAGAACACAGATATCAGTGCAGTTTTTGTGTAAACACATTAGAAATGCTCCTGTCCCTAACAATGATAAATTCCTATGCTTTTCATACAAAAAAGAAAAGTAATCTTTGCAGTGTATGTCTTTGCTAGCATGGATAAAAGACACAGAACATTTAACATTTCAGCAAAAAATAAAAGTAAGTATGGGGAATCGAACCAGCAACCTTCTATACTGTGTCTTTCTAAAAAGAAAGCTTTCTACCACTAGGCCACAATGGCTAATAAGTAATGGACTAGTACATGTAGAGTCTTTATCTTTTGCTAGACACATAATAAATACAAAAGAAGGGAACATGGGGAATCGAACCTTTGTCCATATAGTCTGATTTTCTTTCTAACACAGTACTTTAGCAGAACACGCCACAGGGGAACTCTCAATCAATAGAAGTAAATGTCAGTGAAATCAGTTCACTGTTTTGTATTGTTACTGGAAGACTGTCAGCAATTCACGCTGGTTGGTTAATAAATAACAGAGCTGCTATATATATATATATAAAGTTTGTACATATGTAGAAACTTTATATTTTGAGAAAGATAAGCTAGGGGATTTGAACTTGTGACTTCTTGGTCTGATTGTTTCTAAACACACAGCATTTACATGGTGCGCCACCAGCAAATCAACTATAATCACAGGTACATTTAGAGACTTTATCTTTCACTAGAAAGAGATGCTAGAAACTCTGCACATAGAGACAGTGAATGCTGGGGTCAGGGGGCGTGGCTCTTTGAAGCCAACATGGGCTATGAGTTGTACTGGCAACAAGATGGAAGCCTCCTTTGTTGCAGAATCTATTACTTATATCTACTAAATGCAAATAACTAGAGAAGAATCTTTCAACGTGTAGGTGTTCTGGGGAGAAAAACTTTCACATTAGGATCTGAAAAACTGAAGTTTAGTTCTCCTTTAAGGGTCATGTGATCAAAACAATTAATTTCATGGTCGTAAATGCAAACACTAATACCCATGCAAACACTTTTTTTCACATATATTTGGAGGATTCTTTTCTCATTTTTTTCTTGGATATTCTGCAGGACATAAAATCATAGTTAGGTAACCAGTAGATCTCCAGAAGTTTGAAAAGTTGGCTATAGAATGCTGGGAGGTTTTAAATCATCTGGATAACTACTAGTTACTTATCCCTGTCACAGTTCAACAAGAAAATAGTTGCAGATAAATATTTAAAATGAGCTGAGGCCCATGGGTGGGTAGAAGTTGGGGACAGCAAACTTTTTTTTAACTACCCTGTACAAATTTTAGGAAGAAAGAAGAAAAACCTGATTTTTCAGGTCAGGTTGGGTGCGGGTCTAGAAAATTAGACCCACGCAAGACTCAAGTCTTCGGTTGGGGAAACAACACTAAAGAGGAGAAGTCAGCTCCTGTGACGGACGACCCTTCTGTTTACAACAGTGTACCTTCTTCATACAAAAGTGTAATGTTACACTTTTGTCTGAAGAAGGTATACTGTTGTACCGAAACGTCACTATGATGTTCCTGTGTATAATATAATAAAGTACACAGGACTGCAAGCCTGGTGCGCATGGTATTTATTGCTTCTATTGAAATGTGACAATCTATCTAGATCTGCATGGAACAATTGCGCATAATATGTATCTTATAATTTTTGATAAAGTTTTGTGTTATCTACACATAATGGCAAAGGAACAAAGAACCCCCTGTTTAAGAAATTACATCTCCCTGTAATAGGTTTGCTTTACTAATTTCTAACTGCTACAAAGACCTATGTCAACAGCCCAGTAATCACAGGACAATATTTCAGCATGACTTACTGGCCAGTGTGATTTTTTGTACAAATGGTTCAGAAATAAATCTTTTATACACGTATGTGTCCATAGGGCAGTAAATATGGTTATCTGTTTATGCATGATCAATAGATACAAGGAATTGTGTTTTTTGAGATTAATAATGCTTTTTTTACATAAGCAACTTATTATAATTTCCACTGACACAGTTAACCTACCGTATTTAGAGTTCTGAAACATGCTCTAAAGGAAATGCAGAGAAATAGAAAATAATTTACCTGCCAAAATTCTTTACAGGCAGCGCATCCATTCCCTTGTTACCCGTTGAACCTAAAAATGAATCAGACCACAATAGGGTGAGGACAAATTGAGAAAGAAAAATATTTTAATGTGTGATACCTGCTAACTAATAACCAAAATGAAATTATTATAACATAATTTTAAAGAAGAACTAAACTTAAATTTTTTAAAACCTAAAAAAACTTTAAAAAGTTTTTCTCCCCAGAACATCTATATATTGTAAGATTCTTCTCTGGTACATTGCATTTAGTATATGCGAGAAATAGATTCTGTAAATAAGAAGGCTTCCATCTTGTTGCTAGTACAACCCACAGCCCATGAAGTCATCAAATTGACAGGAGCCTTGAATGAGTTTAAAAGCAAAAAACTGAAATCCCTGTTCTGTGTCAGGGAGAGGGAGGATCTCTGTGCTATAATGTAATTGTCTGTCAGCTTCTAGGAAGCAAGGTTGCAACTTCCTTGTTTTGATCTGTTGAGCTCTACAGAGCATGTGCCTGTACGCAGACACTTAGCTGGGGGTTTACCCAGCTAAGGTGGAGTGTGGGAGCTGACCCCTAGTAGTAGTTTGTGAATGTGCTCTGTCTATTGGGACAATATTGTCTGGAGACTTTAGTTCCCCTTTAAGAAAAACTTTTAGGGGAAATCAAAATACTGGGATCTTTAGCAGGATAAATGCAATTGTTTGAGTCTGCTTTAGGCAAAGACATAAAATATCTATTTATAAAACAATCTAAATGCACCTAATCACTATTGTAGTTAATATTTCAGTGGAATGTCCTTATGCAGAGTACTGGAACAAGGGACTGAAAGTGTAGATTTCAAGAATTGTTTGTGGATGAATGTTAATGCTCCTTGGCAATAGGCTGTGATTTTGTGAGAACAGAAAACAGCTTTTATTAGAAGGTGACACATATACCACGCAATTATTTGGCCTATATTCTGCATACAGTATGTTATGTTTGTAGGTCTTTTTAATTGGGTATTTGCTTTATACTGTATGTTTTGTCATAGGTGTTATGTGGATCAACAATCTCTGAACAAAACAAACCAGGGTTGCATGGTGGTTCAGTGGTTAGCAGTGATGCCTTGCAGCACTGACCTCTAGGTTTAAATCCACCAATCCACTATTGGGACACATCTGCAAGGAGTCAAATAAAAGTCTTAGATTCTAAGCTATTTGGGGATGGGCCAGATGTCAATGTATTTGTAAAGAGTGTAAAGAGTTACGGAAGATGTTGGTGCTTTATAATTCCAGAATAATTACATCATTTGACAAATAAAAACTCAAATAACTTTTTTAACCAAATTACATTACTTAAAAAATAATTAAATAAAAGTCTGTTTTTTATAAGTTTTCTTACCATTTTCTTGTAAGTCACCTTCTATGCCCTCATCTGAAATGTAAAAGTACACAGTAAAAATGTAAATACTAAATACATCACTTTACACTAAATAACATTGGCAATAATTCCATTTAAACTTGGAGCTTTTGCAGATCACAGTCTGCAAACTAGCCAATAGAATCAACACAAAATAGTGGCATATCACAAAATCTAATCCGTGGAAAAGTAAATCAGCACTATTGCCACAGTGAGCATGTCCTCTGTCAAACATTGCACTGTGCTTAATGGGGTTCTAAGTTAGTATTAGCTATACTAAATCTTTTTGAAGACAGTACTAGTACTAGTGTCTCTAGTGTTTCTGGTGTTTTCTTTCTGAAATCTTGCTACCAAAAATCTTTTTAATAACAAAGTAACTCAGGATTGTTGGTGTTCCAACAATTAGGTAAATCTTCACTAAATGTATCCTTGATGTATTTAATAACCAGTGATGAGTCATGATGACAGGAAATTTTATGACAAATATATATAACGTTTAGTTTAAACATGGAATATTAAATATTGGTATCTTACCAGTTTGCTTCATATTTATTTCCACAGCTGAAAAACTGTAAAAAAGTTGTATTTGATTAGATCTAAAGATTTAATAATTGAAAATTATTATACAGGAGCGTAACCACCAGTGGAAGAGGGGAAGCAACAGCAGGGGGGCCCAGGACCCCATCTTCTTTTTCCTATGACAGATATAGCCTCCTCCCCAAAAAAAAGAACTGTAGATGAAACATGGATAGAGGCCCCATTACAGTTTTGCTGGGGGGCCCAGTGGTTCCTAATTACACCACTGATAATGTATTTTTTTAATGTATTTGTATTTACACCACAATTGTCCATATTGATAGAGAAGCGTTATTTCCACTGTTGCAGACTTCACTACGAAAATTTTAGAATTTTTATATCATTCATTTTCACCTGGGTGAAGACCTTCATTAACATTGCTAAATCTAGTAAAAATAGAGCGTTTTTTTTTGCCAAAGTCTAATATGTGTTTTCACCTTTTTTATGCAAAAATGAGAAAAAAACTCATGACATATGTAGAAACATTTTTAATTTTTTTTTATTTTTTAACATTTTTCAAACAATGATTTTAAAGTCAGAACTTTAAGATGAACACAAAGTATTAAAATATTAAATGAAACATCTGCTATACTGTAACCCGTTTTGGCATTCTACTGAGCATAATATCATAGTAAGCAAGAGTCATATAAGGGGCTAGTTTCTAAAGGTTCATTAACATTTTGCCACTGTAATTGCTGCCTTTTTGGCCAAACTTGTGAAAAAGGCAATAACTGGTGGCAAAAAGTCATTCCACTGCATATGGCCATTTATTATTATCGATGTATATCACCATACATTACTGCGCTAACCACTCAATTGTATTTATAAAATGGCAAAAAGTGTTTCATTGCGTTAAGTTAGCCCTTTCACATATTCTAGAGTATGTTTCAAGGACTGACATTATAAGTAGTAACCAGCATGGACTTAGGAGGAATGGATCTTGTCACACTAACTTGCTTGGCTTTTATGAGGAAGTAAATAGAACTTTAGACTCTGGCATAGCAGGTAGAGGATGTGCAATCGTTGCAAGGGGATCTAGATAGATTGTCACATTGAGCTGCTAAGTGGCAGATGAGATTCAATGTTGATAAATGTAAGGTGATGCATTTTGGACTTAAAAATCCTTGTGCTGCTTATACTATAAATGGATCTGCGTTAAGTGAATCCCTGTTGGAAAGGGATCTTGGAGTTTTGGTGGATAACAAACTTAAAGGAAGCAAGCAGTGCCAGACGGCAACAGCCAGAGCCAGCATGGTATTGTCTTGTATAAAGAGAGGTATGGATTCAAGGGCCCTATTTATAAAAGATCGGTATCGTTATCGTAAAATACCGATCGTTATCGTAAAATAACGACCGGGTTTTTACCGATAACGACCGTTATTTACCGATAACGACCGTTATTTACCGATATCGTTAAATACCGGTCGTTATCGGTAAATAACGACCGGTATTTACCGATAACGTAACTAGCGGTCCGTTATCGTCTAACGACCGGTATCGGTAAATAACGGTCGTTATCGGTAAAAACCCGGTCGTTATTTTACGATAACGATCGGTATTTTACGATAACGATCGGTATTTTACGATAACGATACCGATCTTTTATAAATAGGGCCCCAAGGGAGGAAAATGTTATTCTCCCTCTTTACAAAGCATTGGTAAGGCATCATTTGGAATATGCAGTGCAATTTTGGAATCCTGTGTACAAAAAGGACATCTTTGAAATGGAAAGGGTTCAGATAAGGGCAACTAAATTAATAAGGGGATAGGGGGGCTTGATTATGAAGAGAGACTGGAAAAGTTACAATTATGTACACTGGGGAAAAAAGGCGCTTGCGTGGGGATATGATTACTGTGTATAAATACATTAACGGCCCATACAATAAACTATCTATGGCATTGTTCACCAATAGAGCATGTCAGAGGACACAAGGCCATCCCTTAAGACTTAAAGAAAAAAGGTTTAGGCTTCAAGTTCGGAAAGGGTTTTTCACTGTGAAAACGGTAAAGCTATGGAACTGTCTTCCAGTGGAAGTTGTTATGGCAGGTACATTGGTCATATTAAAAAAAAAGCTGGAAGAGTTTCTGCAAACAAGGAATGTTGCAAGTTACTGGTATTGATACATATAGTAGAGTTGATCCAGGGAAATTTCCGATTGTCACTTGGAGTCAGGAAGGAATTTTCTCCCCTTCATAAATTTGGTTTTTTTTTATGCCTTTCTCTGGATCAACAGTTAGGCAGGAAATGAGGATATTGCTAGATGGGTTGGACTGGATGGACATGTCTTTATTCAACCTCAAATACTATACTATACTATACTTTAAAACTACCAAGGCCGATGAGGCAGAAATGCGTTAGTTGCCATATATCTAGCCTGGAAACAGGTCCCTGGAAGGGTTTCAGTACATTGAAAACCCTTCCAGGGGTCTGGCCGTTCAAGGATTATCGAACACCCAAAATTCCCACGGCCGAATGTTTGCAGCTCAACCTGGGACCACCTCGCAGGTCCTTACAAGGGCCATTGTGGCCCTTAGAAGGTCTTTTGGGGCTTAAGTGGTCCTGCAGCTCAAAACCGGGACCCCCCCTCCCTGGCACTTAAACATGACCTAGCAGAACTGACAAGTGCCTTTGTTGGGGGTCCTACAGCTCAAAATCAGTACCCCTATTGGCACTTAGTGGAGTCCTTGTGGTGTGTCTTCTTTCTTCCCACCCGCGACCGGGCAAAGTCACTGCGGCTGCCAAGGGTCTTTGTGGCACTGACAAGTGCCTTTTGGGGCTTAAGGGGTCCCACAGCTCAAAACCAGGACCCCCTCTCTGGCCCTAATAAGTGCCCTTGTGGCCCTTGGAAGGGTCCTTGTGGCACTGACAAGTGCCTCCCCAGAACTCAGAACTGCCCTAGTGGCACTGACAAGTACCCTTTTGAGGGGGTTCGGAAGCAGCTGTTCGAGGCGAGCCGAACGTTCGAAAATCCTCGTACATATCCTCGAACTCATAAAGTTCAGCTCAAACTCGGGTTCGAGTTCTAGTCCATCCCTAATGATTAAGGCCAATAGTGTCAAATAATAAAACTACAAGTACATTTCTTTTCTGAGCACAAACTGTGATGAGAACATAACACAAGTGAGGGGGGACCCTGGAGATATATCTAGAGACAAACAGTGTATCTAGGAAAGGTCCCCATAGATACATTTTAGGATAAAAATATCTAATATTAAGTGCCAATCATGCCTCAGTTACATTTGACTGCACAGTTGTGGGTCCAGTGAAGTCCATTGGATAATTATATTGTGATGTCATATTGCCTATATATGTAAATCACGGTCCATTGATGGAAGGGCTTGTTACATGCCATTGTTGTGTGTCACTTGTCTTGCTTTTTTCTGATAAAGATCTTTCATCCATTCAATTTGGCCTGAGTGATATTCCAGGGGGTATAAAAACTAAGGGTACCCTCTTTTGCCTTTCATGATGAAAAATTTGAGAGCACCACGAGCCGATATTTTCATCCGATTCACTGCACTTTCGGTCGGTCGATCGGTCGAACAATCAGACGCATCAGAAAATTTTGATCGATTGTACGGTTCCATATGGGACCACGCGATCGTTTGTTCGCAAATTCGTTCGCGGATGAATTTTTGTCGGATATTTGTCCTGGCCGTGTGTTCCCAGCCTTAAGTTACACAGTGTATACATAATGGGCTGTAGACAGTGGGATCAGTTGAGATATTACTACTGGCAACAGTCCATGCAAATGATTAAGCTCTGCATCCCCAAGTGCCTCTATATAAATAAAATTGAAACCTAAAATTCACATAAAATATCAAGCATATACTTTTTCACATATGCCAGCATAACACAATTATTTTTATCAAAAGCTTTTACCTTGCTGTTCCTTCTCGGTCACTGAGGATGGGGGCATCCATTTTTTGTTGTAATATAACAAGAGTTTGTTCTTGTTCAATCGAATCTGGTCCACTATCCCATGGCAAACATAATCTGAAGCCATTTCATGCAGAAATGTTCTATTTAAAAAAAAAAAAAAAAAAAAATTTCCATGTCAATTTAATATTGCATTCTACCTAATAAAATAAAATGTTCTAATGGCTAAAATAAAAAAAATGTTTATAGGTTAATCACCCGCCAACCCCAAAGCAAGAAGTTAGAAATCTGGAAGTTTTAAGTCTAACATGAAATGCTGCCTTTCTTTCTGCTTCCTGGTTCTTCTAGTTAGCAGCTGTTAGTCATATGACATCACAGCCAATGGCTGAATTATATTCACTGAGCATGTTAAAGCTTGTAAAAAAAAAATAAAAATCTTCGAGAGATTGAAGAGGATGCAGAAACTTTGGGAGGCAAAGGGGGAAGCAACATTTTGCTGCATAACAGGTTAGCCTTATGTCTGCCAGATTATTATTCAATGTAGTTTTAAATTTGGGGGATGATTTACATATATTAAATTTTGAGGTGAAAACATGCCCTTCAACTGCTTGCCATTTTGTCGTTAATTAGTAGTATTAGTAAAACGATTGAGTGAGTGAGTTTTCTTAACTAAATATAATGAGAAAACCTTGTTTCATTAGATGCCCCTTTTTCCAAACCCTACCTATTACACAATTATTGGTGCTGATTCTTGTAATATAATATTTTATAGTATTGCATTATCTCTGTTGTTCTCTTAATCTTAATTTTTCATGAGTCATACTCTGTTTACAAACCTTGCACATCTTGCAGCTATAAAATTCTTATTCATCAGTGATTACGTTTATTCTCAGTTTTCAATAAAATAGGAGTTTGTATGCTGTTTAAAAATAACTTGCCTTATGGTAAAACCCAGTATTTACAGTTGTTTTCAAAATTATTCAACCCCCAATGCTGTAAAGGGGTTTAGGCAATTCAGTGTACATTTTTAATTGTGTTCAGAATGAAATCTTACAAGGACTTTTTAAAGAACCAATTGCAACTAAAATGACATTAATTGTTTTTGTAATACAGTATTGGATGTTTTTTTTGTGATTTCTTCATTGACACAATTATTCAACCCCTTAAAGACTACCACTCTTAAGAACAGAGGTTCATTCAAGTGTTTTCAATCAGGTATTGAAAACAATTGTGGATGTCATCGAGCAGCAATCAAGCATAATAAGCACCAATTAGGCAGATTTCAAATGACTGTGATACTTAGCTCCTTCTAGACATTTACTGGTTTGTTTACAAACATGGTGAAGTCAAGAGAATGGTCCAGGAAGACAATAGAAGTGGTGATTTCTCTTCACAGGAAGGGCAATGGCTATAAGAAGATTGCAAAGATGTTAAACATACCAAGAGACACCATAGGAAGCATTATTCGCAAATTCAAGGCAAAGGGCACTGTTGAAACGTTAACTGGTCGTGGCAGAAAGAAGATGCTGACTTCGACTGCTGTGCGCTACCTGAAGTGCAAAGTCTAGAAAAGTCCCTGTGTGACTGCTGAGCAACTGAAAAAAGATTTGTCAGATGCGGGTATTGAAGTTTCAGCTCAGACAATAAGGCGCACACTGCATAATGAAGGCCTCCATGCCAGAACTCCGGCGCACCCCCTTGCTGTCTCCAAAGAATAAGAAGAGTCGACTGCAGTATGCCAAACGTCATGTGGACAAACCACAAAAGTGTTCTGTGGACTGATGAATCAAAATTAGAACTGTTTGGGCCCATGGATCAATGCTATGTTTGGAGGAGGAAGAACAAGGCCTATTAAGAAAAGAACACCTTGCCTACTGTGAAGCATGGCGGGGGGTCAATCATGCTTTGGGGCTGTATTGCTTCTGCAGGTACAGGGAAGCTTCAGAGTGTGCAAGGTACTATGAATTCTCTTCAGTACCAGGAGATAACCTGAGGCTTGGGAGACGTTGGACCTTTCAACAGGACAATGATCCCAAGCATACCTCCAAGTCCACTAGAGCATGGTTGCAGATTAAAGGCTGGAACATTTTAGAGTGTCCATCACAGTCACCAGACTTAAATCCGAATGAGAACCTCTGGTGGGACTTAAAGAAAGCAGTTGCAGCGGGCAAGCCTAAGAATGTGCCTGAACTGGAGGCTTTTGCCCGTGAAGAATGACACTTGTGTCCAGCTATACTTCATGTTTAAAAGCTGTTATAACTGGAAAAAGGTGTTGTACTAAGTACTAAGAATGAATGCCACTTGGGGGTTGAATAAAACTGATAATGATGTGAGCACAGAAAATACATTTGTGGTTATTTCATTATAAATGTTATGTTATATTTGTCTGACTTACAAGTGTCTCTTTGATTTAATTGTAAACAAGATGACTGAAATGATCAAAATCAATGTCAAACTGGCCAGAATACTCAATTTCAGTGGGGGTTGAATAATTTTGAACACAACTGTAGCTTTCTTGGAAAACTTTTAAGGAATAACTTTTATCTGCAATCAAGTCATGGTACAATACGACTGCTAGAATCCATTTTTTCCAGAGATACACATTAAATACGTACTCAGCCCTGTCAGTACAGATAGATCACAGGTAATGTTAGCAGCTTAAGAAACTTAAAAGAGTCTCCACTGTAAACTCAAATGGGCTTATAATTTGTTGTATTATTACACTTTAGTACTTTAAAATCTTAGTCTGCTCTTTTACATAGTACAGAAAATAATGTTTGCATTATAAATAATACACTGCAAAAGCACACCATATGGAATGTAAATGATAAAGCTGTATTGTTAAAAGGCTGTTAAGCAGCTTTAATGAAACTAGTGCAGCATTTAGTAAATAATTCAATACCAGAATAAAACACAAAATAGAGAGATGTAGACTGAGCATCATTCTTGACTGCTGCTGTGTTTTAGTTAAAGGTTTACAGACTTTGTACATGTATAAAGCCAACTTCTGTTTAAGAATACTCCATCAAACTTTATTATGGTAACATAGTAACAGAGGTTAAATAAATATATAACCCTACCCAGATGATGGTAAAAAAAAGGGGAAGGAAGTCTTCCTAACTCTTGGAAAGGATTTAATGGATAAACCAGAACTATATGTATAAATACCAGTATGCTTGTGAAGGTTCTCATTCATCCAGGTCATGGTATATCTGTTGTATTCAATTAGATCAACTGGACTTGAAGTTTAGTTCTTGAAGACGTTTCACTAGTCATCCCACTGGCTTTCTCAATTCAGAATGACTTGTACAAGAATATGTGGCAATTATGTACCCTGGAAAATCCCAATTAGCATATCACAGCCAAGTGTTAAGGCCGTGATTAGATAGTGGCTAAGAGGTGTTATAGGAACGCCCAGAGTAAGGTGTCAAAACAGCATTGTACATGGCAGACAGTTGGTGTCGAACCCCCCCCACCTCTATTAAGTCTTGGTTTCTTTATTTTCACATAAATGGCCTCCTTAACACCTCTCTTGAACCAGTCATGTTCCTTTGCCAATATGTTAACATTACAATCTTCAAAGGTGTGTCCTTTATCCTTAAGATGCAGGTACACGGCTGAGTCCTGACCCGAGGAATTGGCTCTTCTGTGCAGGGCTATACGTTGATGCAGTTGCTGTTTGTTCTCCCCCACATACAAATCAAAGCATTCTTCACTGCACTGCACTGCGTATATGATGTTGCTTTTCTTGTGTTTGGGTATTGGGTCTTTCGGATGTACCAATTGCTGCCTCAGTGTGTTGTTCGGTTTAAAGCATACAGGGATACAGTGTTTTTTGAAAATTCTTTTTCATTTCTCGGAGACCCCTGCTACATACCATTTTCTTTCTCCTGTCTTGCTTTTCCCCTTCACTGTTGGTATTTGTGTTCTTTTCTTTCCTTCTATTTCTTTTCTCAAAGGCCCAGTCTGGATATGTATAATGCTGTTTTGACACCTTACTCTGGGCGTTCCTATAACACCTCTTAGCCACTATCCAATCACGCCCTTAACACCTGGCTGTGATATGCTAATTGGTATTTTCCAGGGTACATAATTGCCACAGATTCTTGTACAAGTCATTCTGAATTGAGAAAGCCAGCCGGATGACTAGCGAAACGTCTTCAAGAACTAAACTTCAAGTCCAGTTGATCTAATTGAATACAACAGATATAAATACCAGTAATTTAAAATATTTTTTAGTTTAAAAAAAGTATCCGAACCACTTTTAAAGCCATTAAATTATCTATTACCACATCTGCTGGAAGACAGTTTCACTGTTTTCACTGTAAAGAAACTTCTTTCTAATCTCAAAGGATGTCCACTAGTCCCCTGAAATTTCCTATTGGTGAAAAATGCACCAAATATTTTATTATATGGACTATTAATATATTTGTATAAAGTGATCATATCCCCGTGCAATTGCCACTTCTCCAACATAAAGAGCACTAACTTGTCTAATCTGCCTGCATATTCAAGCCCCTCCGTTCCCCTTATTGTAGTTGCCCTTCATTTTCCAAGGTGTCCATATTGTATATGGGATTACAAAATTGCACAAGATATTCCAAATGAGTCCAGGAGCTTGGATACTATTTTAGGTATGGCACAAATCCTTCCAGTTCCCCAGCGAACAGTCACAATCCAAATATTAGTGTAAATAAAACAACATCTTTATTGCCTCTTTAAAAAAAAGGTAAATTTTTTAAAAATTAATGGGCAATAAAGATGTGGTTTTATTTACACTAATATTTGGATTGTGAATGTTTTCTGGGGAACTGGAGGGATTGGTGCCATACCTAAAAAGTATCCGTGCTGCTAGACTTATGTTTGGAGGTGAAGACAGGCTTCCGGTTTGTGCACATCCCAGGGAGAACCTGAGGGGATTTTAGGAGTCACACTGATGCCACAGTGTGTTACAGAGACTGGTAAGATACTGAGAGTCCTATCTGTGGTCGCGGGTTTATGGCAGGGGTAAGGAGGGGGGTCTGGTGCCACCATTTGCTTTAAATATTCCAAATGTGGCCTTACCACCAGTGCTTTGTAAAGTGGTAGAATAACATGTTACTCCCCTTGAATATATTCTAGCATTGAATCTCTGCTGCCCATAATTTTATAATCTATCTAGGTCTAGCATCATTTGACATTTTCAAAGCTCTGCTGTTGTGTCATTTGCAAACACAGAGACCTTGCTCTCAATATCCACTTGTAAATCCAAGTCATTTCTAAAAAGATTAAATAGCAGTGAACCCAGTATGGAACACTGAGGCACTCCACTAAATTTAGCTCACTAAGGGCCCTATTTATAAAAAATCGTTATCGTTATCGTAAAATACCGATCGTTATCGTAAAATAACGACCGGGTTTTTACCAATAACGACCGTTATTTACCGATAACGACCGTTATTTACCGATATCGTTAAATACCGGTCGTTATCGGTAAATACCGGTCGTTATTTACCGATAACGGTCGTTATTTACCGATAACGGTCGTTATTTACCGATAACGGTCGTTATCGTAAATACGACGCGTTAATCGGTAAATAACGGTCGTTATCGGTAAATAACGGTCGTTATTGGTAAAAACCCGGTCGTTATTTTACGATAACGATCGGTATTTTACGATAACGATAACGATTTTTTATAAATAGGGCCCTAAAGCTCACATAGATGTAGTGCCATTGACCACTAGTCTCTGTTTGCAAACCAAAAAACAATTCTATCCATGTACAAGTGTTTTCACTAGGCCAACAGTCCTCATTTTAAACATTAGTTGCCTGTGTGTTGCAGTATCAAAAGCTTTAGCCAAATTCAATTATATTACATCCACAGCTATGCCTGAATCTAAATTCTTTGTATCTAGTCATAAAAACCAAGAAAGTTAGTCTGACAAAATCACAACATGCCCCAAACCTGTATCCTACGTCAACTACATATGGAGGTGTCATATGGAGGAGTCATAGGCATTTGGTGGATTGTAGCATACACCTTCAATTCACCAACTTCTTGCTTCAAGAACAGCTCCATCCATATTGTTTTAGCCTGATCATTTATACCCTACCCCCCGCTATTCCATCTTTTAGACTTTAATTCTTGTTTAACATCCATCCCCTTTTTTTTCTTATTTACTCGATCTTGTCTAAACAAAGAGTATCCTTCCATATTTACTGCCCAGTCACATGAATCCTTCAGCCATGTTTGTGCTAAACTGATCAAACCATACTTTTGTTTTAAAACTATTCCCAAGTTTTTCCAGCCAGACTCCTTGCATTTGTAAACATACATTTTGGATTATCATTTAATTTATTTCCACACTTTGACATACTGTACATGCCTCCCTTTTCTCAATGTTCCTCCCTCTCCCACCTTCAATATCTTATTAGCCCCCTGATGCCTTACCTCTCTACTGTATATGCCTCAGGGTGTATTTAAAAATACATGGCTGCAGTAGTATTTATGAAAATACTACACTGGAGGTCCTTAGTAGATTACTAATATGTCTAGATGTTCAGAACAGTTCACTCCATAAAAAAGAGGTAATTTTTGGCTTACTATCTACCACTAGTGGTACAGCCATTTTACTAGGAAAACATGGAAAATGCAGAAAATGAGAAATTAGCATAACCCACTGGGTTATACTGGTGTAACAACCAACCCCTTGGTTGGTGATTTCACAAAAAGAAAATAGTCTATAAGAAATCATAGAGTGACATTAAGGGCCATATTTATAAAGGCATCGTTAATTTCCGACCGGGTTAATGATTGATATTGAAATTGAAATTAATGTTCGTTATCATAAATTAACAATCATAAACCTATGATAACACGATCATAGATTTTCTATCCCCATAGAATACCATTGTGTAGTATTCTATGACCGAACGTTCGTTAATTAACCAACATTCCACGTAAATGTCTCTTACAGAGACTTGGATCTCCCACCATGATATTGCGGTCTAAGCTTCGATTACGCTTGGTGGTCTATATTTCTCTCATTCGCCTTGATCCTCAGGACGGGGTGGAGGGGTAGGTCTTCTCTTTTCCCCTATCTGCCGCTTTAAACTTTCTTTTTCTTTTTCCTCATTTGAAGTCCATGCTGTCCAACTTATCCACCCCTTATGTCTTCGAGTAGCAGTTGTATACAGACCCCCTTCTGCCTCAGCCGCAGGCACTTTCCTTACAGAGTTTAAAACCTGGCTCTCTATCTTTCTTTCCTCCGACTGTCCAGCTATAATTCTAGGTGACTTCAATTGTCACATTGACGACCTAAGAAATCCTGGCCATCTCACTTTCTCCACCCAACTTCCTCCTTCTCCCTCCAGCAGTGGACCAACACAAGCAGGATAAACAATGGTGGAGGTGCACTCTACCCAACTGTGGGTGCAGACACCTCTGTAGGTTCTTCCCTTAGGAATCAATGGTTTCACAGGAAAAAAGGTAGCTGAGGGTCGCACTCCAAATCATTTAGAAAATTTTATTGTGAACCACACATATCCACGTCACAATGTTTCGGGGGGATACCCCTTCTACCCACCTGAAGAAGGGGGTATCCCCCCAAAACGTTGTGACGTGGATATGTGGTTTCACAATAACATTTTCTAAATGATTTGGAGGGCGACCCTCAGCTACCTTTTTTCCGACCAACACAAGCACCCATAAGGATGGTCACTTCCTGGACTTGGTCTTTACTAAAAATCTTTCTGTCTCACAGTTTGCCAGAACCTCCTTCCCACTCTCAGATCACAATCTAATTACTTTTTCTACCACCTACTCTCCCCTCTCCTCTGACGCTCCATCTACTCTCCTTGTTCGCAACACCCGTGCAATAGACCTTCCGGCTTTATCCTCCTCTCTCAGTTCTAGCCTCACTGCCCTCATGTCTGATCCCAACCCTGATTCACTAATACATTCTTATAACTCTATCTTACCCACTACTATTGACTCCTTTGCCCCCCTACAAACTCACATACGTCGCCCCGCTAATCCCCATCCTTGGCTCAATTCAGATACCAAGTTCCTACCCCGCTGTACTCGTGCAGCTGAGCGGCTGTGGAAAAAGTCACGCAGTCAGGCGGACTACTACAACCTCATGTTGTCGTGTCTTAATTCATCTCTTTCAGCAGCTAAACACTCCTACTTTAGCACCCTTATAAACAATAACAAAAATAACCCATGTTGTCTATTTTCACTATTTAAAACTCTTGCAGCCCTCCTCTACGGACACTCTTCATTCCATTAATTCCCCTCAGGGTTTTGCAGACTACTTAAAATATAAAATAGGTAATATTCCTACTCTAAATCCCTCACCCCAGGACAATTCTCTCCTTCTTTTGTCTGCCCCACCACCTGCAGTTCTGGAATCTTTCAACCCTGTCAACCATTCTGAAGTCTTTGACCTCCCATTGTCCTCGACGCTTACAATGTGTACCCTTGATCCCATGTCCTCCTTCCTACTCGAACACTGCACTAAAATCCTTTCACCTGCTCTTGCTCACATTTTTAATTCCTCCCTGACCTCTGGGAATTTTCCTGCTGCCTTTAAACATGCGTGTGTCAAACCTCTGCTTAAAAAACCCCACTCTGGACCCTACCTGTCTGTCAAACTACCGCCCTGTTTCGTTTCGTCCCTACACACATTACTAAATACCTCCATGCTAATAACTTATTGGACCCATTGCAGTCAGGATTTAGGCCGGGTCATTCAACTGAAACGGCCCTCTGCAAAGTCTCAAATGACCTACAAGCTGCCAAAGCCAAAGGACAGTTCTCGGTCCTCATTCTCCTTGACCTATCGGCTGCCTCTGATACTGTGGACCACTCTCTTCTTATGCAGATTTTATATTCTCTGGGAATCCGAAATCAAGCTGCGGCGTGGTTGTCTTCTTATCTCTCTTACAGATTTTTCTCTGTCTCTTTTGTTAATAAGACTTCCTCTCCTGTTCCGCTTAGTGTGGGGGTCCCTCAGGGCTCGGTTTTAGGACCCTTGCTGTTTTCCCTCTACACTATCTCTCTGGGAGAAATAATCAGTTCTTTCGGTGTTAAGTATCACCTATATGCTTATGATACCCAAATTTACTTGTCCACCCCCATGCTAAGCCCTGAATTTCAATCCCAAATATCTAAATGTCTGCTCTCTATCTCTTCTTGGATGGCGCACCGCCACCTTAAACTCAATCTATCTAAAATGGAATTAATCATTTCCCCCCCTAAACTGAGACCTAGTCCACCCTTCTCCATCTCTATTGACAATATGGTCATTAATCCAGTTGAATCTGCACGCTGCCTTGGAGTTATCTTTGACTCCTCTCTTTCCTTCCATCATCACATTAACAATGTCACTAGGACCTGTCGTTTTTTTCCTTCACAATATTGCCAAGATCCGCCCTTTTCTCTCTTTTTCCTCTACTAAAATGCCCATCCATGCCCTTATAATCTCCCATCATGACTACTGTAACATTCTACTACTTGGACTCCCAGCCTCTCATATCTCTCCTTTCCAGTCTATCTTAAACTCAGCAGCTCGGATTATCTCGCTCTCCTCCAAAAGAGAACCTGCAACCCCGATACTTCAGTCCATAGGGTGGCTTCCCATCAAACAAAGAACCATATTCAATACCCTGCTTTTAACCTTTAAATCCCTTTGCTCTACTGCACCTCCCTACTTATCTTCTCTGTTTGTCCCTTATGTTCCAGGCCGTACCCTCCGTTCCTCGCAAACACTGCGGGCTCTTGCCTTAAACCATTCTCTCTTGCTGCTCCCTACCTTTGGAACTCTCTCCCTCTCTTAATTCGCCTGGTGACATCCATTAATGCTTTCAAATCTATACTGTTATCCTACCTTTCTGAGCATCAGCAGAACAAATGATTGTTACCCCTTTTAAGCACTTTGTACCCATCCCCCCACTTGTATCTGTATGTTGTCTCTCCCACTTAGATTGTAAGCTCTTCGGGCAGGGATCTCATTCCTAATGTGTCAAGACTTGTTGCACTTATATCAATTTATATAGAAGTTGTACCCTGCGTTGTCCATGTGCACATGTACGTATAGTATTTTTTTATGTACAGCTGTGTGTTTGGCTTAGATGGAAGAGACAGGACTAAAGGAAGTGCACAGCTGGTAATTTATGTTATGTATTTAATAGTTATGAGTTGAGGAGGAGATATTGCTTGAGGGAAGTATAGCACATAAGTTTATAGCAAAACTTTATATAAAACGTTATCAGTTTTTGCACTTGGAGCGTAAATATACAAATGGTGTGGTGAACATGCTACATGGAATTTGCCATGGGGAAATGCACTTTAACACTTTATCCTTGCTCATGGATCACTTTATATTGACTACTAGATCCCAATCAATAAAGTTAGTTGCTGGTCCAAATTGAAAGTGCCATGATGTCTTTGTTCTTTTAGTGTTCTGTAAAGTGTGTGACATGTGGGCAATGTGTGTCTGGTAATGCAGTTAACTCCCATGTAGTCCATACCCCCCAAAGGTCTCGGTTTGAGTAGGTATATGGGGACATGTCTGCTATGTTGTGGTGGTGGGGCACAGCATTCTAGGTTGTGGATGGTCTGGGGGCATGTCTGTGATATTGTGGTGTCCAGGAGGCTTGGACGTGGCATTTGATGGTCGCAATATGGATGGGTGTGATTCTGGAATGTACCTGTGATGTTTGGGGTCATGGCTATGATGTATGAGGGCAGACCACAATATCTGGTGGCGTGCTCACAAGATTTGGGGGCATGGTTGCGATATTTGGGGCATGGCAGTTATCTTTGGGGGCGTGATCTTGATGGTTGGGGTATGAGCGTGACTGTGATGTTTGTGGGTGTGGCCGTGACAACAATATCTGGGGGCATGGTCACATTCCAGGAGGTGAACAATTCCCCAGATAGTTTATTGTATGGCCCGTTAATGTATTTATACACAGTAATCATATCCCCACGCAAGCGCCTTTTCTCCAGGGTACATAATTGTGACTTTTCCAGTCTCTCTTCATATTCAAGCTCCCAAAATCCCCTTATTAATTTAGTTGCCCTTCTCTGAACACTTTCCATTTCAAAGATGTCCTTTTTATACACAGGATTCCAAAACTGCACTGCATATTCCAAATGAGGCCTTACCAATGCTTTGTAAAGAGGGAGAATAACATTTTCCTCCCTTGAATCCATACCTCTCTTTATACAAGACAATAGCATGCTGGCTCCGGCTGTTGCCGCCTGGCACTGCTTGCTTCCTTTAAGTTAGTTATCCACCAAAACTCCAAGATTCCTTTCCAACAGGGATTCACTTAACACAGAGCCATTTATAGTATAAGCAGTACAAGGATTTTTAAGTCCAAAATGCATCACCTTACATTTATCAACATTGAATCTCATCTGCCACTTAGCAGCCCAATGTGACAATTTTTCTAGATCTGCAACGAATCCAGGGGCATATTTATAAATGAGCTGTAACTTTTTTAAGATTTACAAATGGGCGAAACCCGGACAGGATAACTTTGCATCAGTTACCGCTCGCTTCTATTTATAAAGCGGCGGTAACTGACGTTAATCTCTTTTCCGAAAACAGCCGAGATTACAGGGGGCTGGGAAGGGATGCAGGGAAAGGATCGCCGCGCATGGTCGCATTCCTCAGAGGGGCACGGTGGGATGGTACCACCCTGCCCTCGCCCCATGTGGCGGATGCGACCACCCATCAAGACCCTTTCCCAGCAGCCTATCCTAGCCCCCCACCCCGTACTTTCACGGGAGGGGGAGGGAAGGGCCCGCTGTGGGGGTGGGTTGACCCTCCAGTGGGGGCACTGAAAAGGGCCTTTTGGGGCTTAAGGGGTCCTGCAGCTCGAGCTGGGACCCCCTCCCCGGCCCTATCAGGGCCTTTACGGCACTTACAAGTGCCCTTGCGGCTCTAACAAGAGCCCTTTGGGGCTTAGGGGTCCTGCAGCTCAAACCGGGAACCCCTTCCCCGGCTATATCAGGGCCCTTGTGGCACTTACAAGTGCCCTTGCCGCCCTGGGACCCCCAGTGAGCAGCTCTTAAAAGAGCCCTTTATAAACCTAAATAAAGAGGTGCACTCTGCCGCGGACCTCAGATGCCATTGCAGTAGATGGCTGAAGAAAGAAGAAAGAAGCGACTGGCAACATCAACTCCGCTAAGGCCGGTGGTGCCAGCGGGCTCACTGGTTGCCAGCCTGAAGACGTTGCGATGGATTGAGACACCGGCAACATCTGCCTCATCAAGGCCACCGGCGCCCGCGGGGGGTACCCCTGGTGGCCGCAGGGGTGCCTCTCAGGGGTCGTCGGCCTCAGTGGAGCTGGTGTTGCCGGATGGAAGAAATAAGATGCCACCAAAGGGCTCTTTTAAGGGCTGCCCACAGGGGGTCCCGGTTCAAGTTGCGGGACCCCTTAAGCCCCAAAGGCCCTTCTCAGGGCTGCAAGGGCACTTGTAAGTGCCGCAAGGGCCCTGATAGGGCAGGGTAAGGGGGTCCCAGTTCAAGCTGCGGGACTTCTAAGCCCCAAAGGGCTCTTGTGGTACC
The DNA here is from genome assembly GCA_019447015.1 of Hymenochirus boettgeri. Lineage (NCBI taxonomy): Eukaryota > Metazoa > Chordata > Amphibia > Anura > Pipidae > Hymenochirus > Hymenochirus boettgeri. The sequence goes on from CM033474.1 coordinate 113,152,973, forward strand.
ACCCTGCTATGCCCCTCTGAGGAATGCGACCACCCGCAGCAATCATTTCTCGGCATCCCCTCCGAGCACTCTGCTGCGGGATTTGCGAAGATAGTTCAAATTACTGCCGCACATCGCGGCCGCGAAACATTTTGCCGCGATTCCGCTTGCGACGATGTGCAGTGGTAATTTTAGGCTGCTATTAGCGCCCGTTTATAAATATAGCCCATAGTCTTTCCAGGGTTTATATTTGTATATAAATGTGGTTCATATTACCACTAGCACATAGTCTTTCAGGGTTTATATTTGTATATAAATGTATCATTCACCAATAGACAATAGTCTTTCCGGTTTATATTTGTATATAAATGTGGTCATATCACCAATAGCAACATAGTCTTTCCAGGGTTTATATTTGTATATAAATGTTATTCATATCACCAATAGTAACATAGTCTTTCCAGGGTTTATATTTGTATATAAATGTGGTTCATATCACCAATAGTAACATAGTCTTTCCAGGGTTAATATTTGTATATAAATTGCATTCATATCACCAATAGTAACATATTCCTTCCAGGGTTTATATATGTATATAAATGTCATCCATAGCACCAATAGTAACATAGTCTTTCCAGGGTTTATATTTGTATATAAATGTGGCTCATAACACCAATAGCAACATAGTCTTTCCAGGGTTAATATTTGAAACCTTTCAGGAGCAAATTGTAATGTGTTACAGACCTAAAGTGAAATGTCTCTGTAGAAGCTGTTGTTCTGTGTTTGCAGCTCTCTGAGTTGTATAGCTGTACATTACGCTGCTGTTGTGTTACTGAAGTGGACTCTGTGTCTGTGCTGTTGAAGTTGGGCAGTGCAAAGAGCCCAGGCTCTTCATCTGAGTTACTGAATTGGGGAATTACAATCTGCAAGCGACGTGCAGGATTTTTATTGTTCCAACTGGATTTCATGGCCGGCGGCCCTTTCAGAGGGCGTCGCCGTTATGTGGGTGTATTCAGAGGTGTGGCTGTGAGGTGAGCACATAAAACATACATATATGCATACATACATACATACATACATACATACATACAAGATTTCTACTTTAGATAGTAGATTTTAAGATTTTATCTTAACCGATGTATGACATTGTATTTAAGTAAATTTTTATCTATCTGTATAATGGCTTGCACTTATCGCCTTGTTTGTATACTCTGTATTTTATAATGTACAGCGCTGTGTACCCAAGTGGCGCTTCATAAATAAAATTATACATACATACATACATACATGAGTAAATACCTAATATACACTCCCATAGTACACACCCCTTATAAGTTACAATTCCATTTAACCCTTAATCTCACAATTCCATTTAACCCTTCTTTTTAAATTGACTATAGTGCTTAATCTTATTTTTAAGTGAATAGTTCATAAAAATACATGTAATACAATTAGTGAGTGGTTCATAAAAATGTGTAGAATAATAATTAAAATCACATAAATTAATAAATAACATCAATAAAACACCCTGTGTTCTAGTATATCATTCAAAACCAGAAAAGTGCAATCTATTTCAATATGATCCCTCCTCTAGTGACTTTTTGTTACAAATTTACTAGATACAGTTATCCTATATAATAATGCAAGTGTGCGTCCCTGTGTCATGTGTGTGTGGCTGCTCTGGAGTAAAGAAGCAGCCAATCATACCTGATTGGCTGCTTCTTTTCCCTTCAGAGCAGAACAGCCAATCGCATCACAAGTTTGCATTAAGGGGCGGGACCACAGACTGCTGACTTAAGTTAACTCTTCACAGTGTGAAAATTCTTGTCCATGCTGCATTACTGGGTCTGACACCAATAAACTGTACACACACCAGTTATGTTCTAAGATCTCGGGTGGGGGACAGTGAGGGGGGGTAGCTGGTGGGGTGTGTGTTGTGTCCTGGACCCCAATGATATAATCATGTGTCTGTGGGGGGTTGTGGGAGAGAGGGTTGCACTAGACATCAATGTGGGGGGGAGTCAGAACTGCTCACTGACATGACACCATGCAAAATTAACCTCCTATTAACCAAAGTGTCAGGGCTGGCTGTAAAGCAGGGTGACAGAGGGGGAGGGGGAGGGGGGGGCTGAGACAGAGGGGTGGGACCTAGGTCTGGGACAGTGTGGGGGCCCTGGGTCTGGGGCAGAGGAGGGCCCTGGGTCTGGGGCAGAGGGGGGCCTGGGTGGCACAAGAGGGGGGGGGGCTGGGTCTGGGACAGACGGGGACTCTGGGTCGGGACAGAGTGGGGCCCTGGGTCTGGGACAGAGTGGGGCCCTGGGTCTGGGACAGGGGGGGCTCTGGGTCTGGGGCAGAGGAGGGGACCTGGGTCTGGGACAGACGGGGCCCTGGGTCTGGGACAGAGGGGGGCCCTGGGTCTGGGACAGAGTGGGGGGGGGCCCTGGGTCTGGGACAGAGTGGGGGACCCTGGGTCTGGGACAGAGGGTGGCCTGGTCTGGGGCAAAGGAGGGGCCCTGGGTCTGGGACAGACAGGGGACTCGATCTGTGACAGAGGGGGGCCTGGTCTGGGACAGAGGTGGTGTGACCTGGGTCTGGGACAGAGTGGGGGGGGGCCCTGGGTCTGGGACAGAGGGGGCCCTGGGTCTGGGACAGAGGAGGGGCCCTGGGTCTGGGACAGATGGGGGGCCCAGGGTCTGGGACAGAGGGGAGGCGGGACAGAGGGGGACCCTGGATCTGGGAAGAGTGGGGGACTCTGGATCTGGGACAGATGGGGGTCGGTGGGACAGATGGGTCTGGGACAGAGGGGGGCTGGGTCTGGGACAGAGGGGGGCCTAGGTCTGGGACAGAGGGGGTCGGGTCTGGGACAGAGGGGGGACTCGGATCTGTGACAGAGGGGGGTCTGGGTCTGGGACAGAGGTGGTGTGACCTGGGTCTGGGACAGAGTGGGGGGCCCTGGATCTGGGACAGGGGGGGGGCATGGTCTGGGGCGAAGAGGGGCCCTGGGTCTGGGACAGACGGGGGACTCTGGGTCTGGGACAGAGTGGGGGGCTCTGGGTCTGGGACAGGGGGGGCCCTGGGTCTGGGGTAGAGGAGGGGCCCTGGGTCTGGGACAGACAGGGGCCCGGGTCTGGGACAGGGGGGTCCTGGGTCGGGACAGAGGAGGGGCCCTGGGTCTGGGACAGACAGGGGCCCTGGGTCTGGGACAGAGGGGGGTCCTGGGTCTGGGACAGAGGGAGGGGCCCTGGGTCTGGGACAGAGTGGGGGACCCTGGGTCTGGGACAGAGGGTGGCCTGGGTCTGGGGCAGAGGAGGGGCCTGGGTCTGGGACAGACAGGGGACTCGATCTCTGACAGAGGGGGGCCTGGGTCTGGGACAGAGTGGGGGGCCCTGGGTTGGGACAGGGGCCCTTGGTCTGGGACAGGGGGGGGTCTGGGACAGAGGGGGGCTCTGGGTCTGGGACAGAGTGGGAGACCCTGGTTTTGGGACAGAGTGGGAGACCCTGGGTCTGGGACAGAGGGCGGCCCTGGGTCTAGGGCAGAGGAGGGGCCATGGGTCTGGGACAGATGGGGGACTCTGGATCTGTGACAGGGGGGGGCTGGGTCTGGGACAGAGGTGGTGTGACCTGGGTCTGGGACAGAGTGGGGGGCCCTGGGTCTGGGACAGGGGGGGGACTCTGGGCTGGGACAGAGTGGGGGGCCCTGGGTCTGGGACAGACGGGGGACTCTGGGTCTGGGACAGAGTGGGGGGCCCGGGTCTGGGACAGGGGGGCCCTGGGTCTGGGGCAGTGGAGGGGCCCTGGGTCTGGGACAGAGGGGGGTGGGTCTGGGACAGAGGGAGGGGTCCTAAGTCTGGACAGAGTGGGGGACCCTGGGTCTGGGACAGAGGGTGGCCTTGGGTCGGGGCAGAGGAGGGGCCCTGGGTCTTGGGACAGCAGGGGACTCGATTTGTACAGAGGGGGGCCTGGGTCTGGGAGAGGTGGTGTGACCTGGTGGTTGGGACAGAGTGGGGGGCCTGGGTCTGGGACAGAGGGGGCCCTGGGTCTGGGACAGAGGAGGGGCCCTGGGTCTGGGACCGATGGGGGGCCCTGGGTCTGGGACAGGGGGGCCCGGGTCTGGGACAGAGGGGGGCCCTTGGTCTGAGACAGAGGGGGGGGTCTGGGACAGAGGGGGGCTCTGGGTCTGGGACAGAGTGGGAGACCCTGGTTCGGGACAGGGGCGGCCCTGGGTCTAGGGCAGAGGAGGGGCCATGGGTCTGGGACAGAGGGGGATCTGGATCTGTGACAGAGGGGGGGGCTGGGTCTGGGACAGAGGTGGTGTGACCTGGGTCTGGGACAGGGGGGCCATGGGTCTGGGGCAGCAGAGGGGCCCGGGTCTGGGACAGACAGGGGACTCTGGTCTGGGACAGAGTGGGGGGCCCTGGGTCTGGGACAGGGGGGGGCCCTGGGTCTGGGACAGAGGAGGGGCCCTGGGTCTGGGACAGAGTGGGGGACCCTGGGTCTGGGACAGAGGGCGGCCTTGGGTCTGGGGCAGAGGAGGGGCCCTGGGTCTGGGACAGACGGGGGACTCTGGATCTGTGACAGAGGGGGGGCCTGGGTCTGTGACAGAGGTGGTGTGACCTGGGTCTGGGACAGAGTGAAGGAACCTGGGTCTGGGACAGAGGGGGCCCTGGGTCTGGGACAGAGGAGGGGCCCTGGGTCTGGGACAGATGGGGGGCCCTGGGTCTGGGACAGAGGGGGGGCTGGGACAGAGGGGGGACCCTGGGTCTGGGACATGGCGTACCAGAGGGAGGGGACTCTGGATCTGTTACAGAGTGGGGGACCTGGATCTGGGACAGAGAAGGGGGGTACGGGTCTGGGACAGAGGGGGTTCCTGGGTTGGGGCAGAGGGGGGGGCCTGGTGCTGGGACAGAGGGGGACCCTGGGTCGGGACACTAAGAGGGAACGGGCCTTGAGAAATGGAGGATGGAGGCACTCTGGGCTTCTAGCGCCTGTTATTGTAACAGGCTTAATGTATAGTAATAATAACATTTCATAGGAAACATACAGGGAGATTCAATAAAGTTCCTATTGTTTAAAATGTTGCTAGTTTTGCCCAACCAATCAGATGTAGCTTTCAAATGTAAATAAAATCGATTGGTTGGGGGAAAATTATCACCATTTTAAACAATAAGAACATTTATTGAATAACCCTGATTGTTTCATTATATATTTAGAACCTATTTCTAAATTTATTCTCAAAATTTAGTCTACATCTGCAGATAGGGTGGTAAAGGAAGGTTATTTTGAAGAGTCACCGGGGGGTCGGGAGAGTAGGATTGCCTTTTCCCAGGTAGTCCATCCAACAGATTTGCTTGTGGAGGAAAAAAGCTCAGAAGTAGCATGTATGGAGCGGGCTGATCCCTTGAGCACCCAGAGGACCAGCATCTCTAATACAAGGGAGGAAGAAAATAGGAACAGGAGGCTAGGTAGGTTGTAGTGGTAGGGGATTCCATTATTAGAAAAGTGGATACCAGCCACCAGGAACAGAACATGTTTGCCTACCTGGTGCTAGGGTTCGACACGTGGTGGATCGTGTTGACAAATTATTGGGTGAGGATCAGAGTGACCCAGTAGACTTGGCCAAAGTTAAACAAGAAGGTAGCATTTCAGAACTACTACTACAGCCACATTAGGGAGGCAAGAGAAGCTTAAGAATATTAATGTGTGGCTAAAAGGTTAAAATAAGAGATGGGGGTTTGGGTTTGGTGTATCGTGAAGGTATTAATCTGCTTGGGAACATTAAACTTTTAAGCAAATGTAATGAGGTATACCATTAGTAAAAAGTGAAAAAAAATAGGTCTGCTCCTGTGTTGTCTTAATGCTCAGGTAAAAAAGGAAATTGAAGAAAGAAAAAGGCACTTTAATTAACAGAGCGTCATGCTTGAACTATAGAAGCCATAATAAGGAGTGCAAGAAAGCAATAAAAACTAGCTAAAATAGAAAATTGAATACAGATAGCTGAACAAAGCAAGACCAAGACCAACATTTTGATTAAATCAATAGTAAAAAGATGATGAACAGAGAATGGGGATCATTAAATAATGGGGTTATGAGGTTATAGAGGATGCCAAAAAGGCAGATTGTTTTCCTCTGTATACACCAGGGACTATAATATGAAAGATATAAAAAGGAATATTCACTATGACTGACACAGAGTATAGGTACAAAACCATAGACAAAGTTTTTGTCATGAAGCCCCGGGACTGAATGAAATACACACCTAAGATCACAAGAGAGCAAGTTTTATCTGCTGCTTATCTTTTCAGATTTAGCTTTTTCTGAGAATGTGCCTCTGGATTGGAAAAAAAACCAATGCCAAAACTAAAAAAATTTAGTTGTTCACAGCCTGGTAACTTTAGACCGTAAGTCTAACATGGTGGTAGGAAGATGTTAATGGGATAATATTCTGGACTTTCTTCTCCAGATTATGTTATAAAGTGTTTTCATGAGAAATAGATCTTGTCAACATAACTTGTTTGGTTTGGTATAAAAAAAGTTATCAAGTTATATAAAATTTATAAAGTTATATAAAAAGATCGGATCATACCATTTTTCTTCCCAACCAACACACTAACGATCCAAAATATTGACCTAAAATGCAACTAAAAACCCTTTAAACCTCAATAGCTGGCTGAGTCTATATTTTAGCATGGCAATTTTTTTAATTGTGGGACAGGTATCTGGTTATGCAATCTAGGCATTGTGTTGACTCGGGTTCATGCTGGAAGGAAAAGCTGTTTTTTTTTTCAGCCTTAATAATAACTGCCTGAGGACAAACCCTTCACTAACTTCCCCAACAGGCTCTGGTTTGTTGCAACCTCTTATTAATGTTTATTAATGATTTGGAAGTGGGTATTGCCTGCAAGGTCAAAACAACTTTGTCGACCATTAAAAAATACAGAAGATGTGCAATTGTTGCAGGTGGAGCTAGATAGATTGTCACATTGGGCTGCTAAATGGCAGATGAGATTCAATGTTGAGAAATGTAAGGTGATGCATTTTGGGCTTAAAAATTCTTGTTCTGGCTTATATTATAAATGGCTCTGTGTTAAGTGAATCCCTGTTGGAAAAGGATCTTGGTGTTTTGGTGGATAACAAACTTAAATGTAGCAAGCAGTGCCAGGTGGCAACAGCCAGAGCCAGCAAGATATTTTCTTCTATAAAGAGGGTATAGATTCAAGGGAGAAAATATTATTTTCCCTCTTTACAAAACACTTGATGGCCTCATTTGGAATATGGTTGCAGTTTTAAAATCCTGTACAAAAGGGACATCTTGGAAATGGTCGGAGAAGGGCAACTAAATTAATAGGGGACTTGGGGGAGCTTGAATATGAAGACAAATTGGATAACTTACAATTATGCACACTAGAGAAAAGGCGCTTGCATGGGATATGATCACTGTATATGAATACATTAATGGGCCACACAATAAACTATCTGGGGTATTGTTCACTAATATAACACATCAGAGGAAACACAGACATCCCTTTAGACTGGAAGAAAGAAGTTTAGTCTTTAAGTTCAGAGGAAGTTTTTAACTGGTTTTAACTGTTTTTTAACATAACGGTAAAACCATATAAACTGGCCTTGTGTCCTGTACACACGTCTGATTTTGCAGATAACGGACTACGCCTGAATGACTGTTTCAGCTGGCAATCCTTTGTGTATGAATGCTTGATTGGGCAAACCACTTGTTAAGTCAGGGCTCATTGACTAATAAAGCAGGCGGATCATTGAGTCCTGACCGAATGCCCTATTGGGTGACCAAGCACCCATAGACAAAACAATCAGTGCCCAAAACAGCGATATGTAATACATCATGTGTCGCAGGTCAGTCCACGATATGTGTATGAGCCTTAAGAACTTACTAAACCATTGTCCATTGTTTTTTAACACAATTGCTTTTTCGTGGATCTAAATGTAAGGATCCTCTCTATGCCGAATGTTACCTCTGGGTGTCGCTGTTTTGTGTTCCGGATATCACCTCTAGTTGTCCCTGTTTCTTGTTCTGTCGTTCCGATCTTCCCCACTAGAAGTCTCTGTTCTTTGTTCCGTCCGCTGGCTCATGAACTTCCACTTCCACACTAGCAACAGGCCGTTTCACCTTTGGACATTATTACTCATCACATTCCCCTGTTATCAGTCTTTAGCTATTTAAGGACTCCTAGCACCTGCTCCTATTCCTTGCCAGATCGCGCTTATGTTGCTGCTCTCATCATTCCACACCTTGCTCCTGTTTTTAGTTCCAGACCTTGCCTTGTCTTGTCCAGACCTTGCTTGCCTTGTTCCAGAATTGTCTTGCTTCTCTTCCAGTCCTGTTCCCTTGCCCTTTTGCCTGTACCAGTTCCTGGTTTTCCTGTTCATAGTCTTAGTCATTTATATAGTCCTAGTAATCATTTAGTCTGTCTTTGTGTAGCCTAGTGTTCTCATTAGTCTTATTGATTAGTATTTTGTCTTTTTCACTGTGTGTTGGTGTGTATAATAAACTGGTTAACCTTGATTCCTGCTGCACCTTAGTTCTTCCATGTTTCACAGCTGCTTCGCAGCATCGCTCATCCAGGGAGCGTAACACTAACTTTATTATAAAGGTGCAATGCTGCCACTTTATACCTGTTTGAACTTTAACTGCCTAGTTCCAACCTTGTGAGAGCTCTGATCCATTGTATATCTAAAAAAATATTTGTGTGGTGCAGTGTTGAGGATAAAAAGAGTTAAGCCTGTAGGTTATTTGAATTCAAATAAACTAACTAGTAACTAAATCCGGTAGTGTTTTACATGTAAAGTGACGTCAATAGTAAAATAAGTCTATACCCATTTTCTTGCTGTAGCTATATTTAAAAACTGGAGACTGTAGCAAATAGTATATTTTTTTTCTAATTACAATTTTTTTTTCAAGTTCTGTTTAATATTGTATATAAAGGCAATCCATGCAATAGATTAAAATAAATTGTTTTGTTTAAAATATGATTGGAGAATGACTTTTATTTTTCACTGCATGATGAACTATATTCACAATTATGTCAAAGCTCATTGGATGTTACTGGTTGTGATACCATAAAGCTTTGTTCAAAAAAATACTTAGGTTTACAGAAAGAGAGAGGGAAATGAGGTCACAGGGCAGTTAACCCTACATTACACGGACTTCTTCCTTATAATATTTATTTTTAAATAAAAGAGTCCCCCGGCGTTACCCGTTTTTTAAAAAACCTTATTCGGGTCAGTGATTTCTCAGTGGGGTGATCACACGGTTCACCACCAGAAAGCAGCACAAAGGTCAGATTAGAGTCTAATTTTCAGACTACAAACACTTTTCTGTGGATTCCATATCCAATCCCGATCTGCAAGTGGGTTCTATATACCCACCTGAACCCACTTGGGGAACAACTGATGGAACAAAACTCAGTTTCATTTACCTATAATTGGGATATTTGGAAAAGAGTATATAATAGCTGAATATTGGTTTTGGACCTATGTCTTTTTGGGAGGGATTTTGAAATAAAAATACAATGGAGTTGATATAACATTTCGGTCTCCCTTTAGTAATACAATGTAGGGTAGTGTTTTGGGCAAAGTTTTTTTTCCTTATTTATATGCATTTGGGTAAACTAATAACATGTAAGCATAAGTTGTGTCAATAGTTAACTTACGTTGATAAAAAAAAGTGGCTATGTAGCCACAATGCAATGTACTGATAACTTACATAAAATACAATAGTATTGGAAACTGAATAAAGACATACTGTAGGTCCACTCCACCTAGTCCAACCTTTTTAGCCTACCCCTGAACCAACTGTTGATCCAGAGGAAGGCAAAAATAGGGGGGGGATTGTTCTGTATAAAAGACAATTTTAAATAAAAAATGAGTATATGCATACATGTATACATTTCCATATAAAAATTTTAATTAACAATTACTGTTATTGTTTTATTCATCAACTGTGTAAACAGACGTAAAACAAACAAAATAAAATATTCTTCGACATATTTTCTAAAGTGTACAAATTTTTATGTACATTAAATATTAGAAGCAAATATACATTTTACAAATACAAGCATATAAGCAATATTTTTAATAATGCAGTTAAATAAAAAGAATATAACAGGACAACAGCCCTCAAAAATATAGCAACGCATACAAAACCAGGTGTTTAAAAGAAGAAAACAACTTACCAGCTCTAAAATTTTTGAATTTCTAACTTAAGTAAATCCTTACATGGCCTTCTCTTGGTTAATCAATAATTCTGCATAGAATCTTATCTACATTTTCGTAACAGTCAGAATAGCCAGCTCTTGATGAACATAATGGATTCATTTGATGTGCTGATGCCTCATTTATACAAGTGGATCAGTGACCCCAGCCAGAGCATGTATCAGGCAGAAATTGTAAAAATAATGTCATACCACATTTATTTAGCTCTTGGAACACAGCAAATGAATAGGAAGGAAAGAAAGATTACTAGAGTCATCACTCTTAAACAGTGTGTTGCTCAGTTTACAAACTGGCACAGTTACAATGTAAGGAAGGATCCTAAACTTCTATTTTGTCGTTTCCATGGTTTTGGTACACATTACATAAAATTGTATCTGCATTACAATCAATTAAAAGGAAGAAAAACACAACTTCAACTCAGCATTCACCACACACGAATCTGAAATACTGCGGATATTTTCTTTTACCATTGTGGGTATTTTGTTAGATTCTGATTACTTAGAAAATATGTTGGCAGATTTGTAAAATTAGAAGTATTATTCTTACATCTCTTACCGTATATATAAGACGAGGTTTTTATTTTTTTAAATGGGCCTTAAAAGCTAACCTTCGCTTATATTCAGGTTACAAACTTTACAAGATAGGAGGACACAGGACAAGGAGCTACAGTTACGGTGTTACCGGTACTCACTTCATTACCAGGGATGGATGAGCTTTAAATGCAGCCGCAAATGTAGGAGCAGTCAGTATAATGTAGGAGACTGGCAGTCAGAAGAGCCAATAGTGCGGGCTGTAGGTGTGGGTACGGAAGTGCGCGCACATAGGCTCACGGGCAGCGTGCAGTAGACACGCATCTCCTCTCATTAACCTGACATACAGTACCATGGAGGAGCATGAAAGGAGCTCTGACTCTCCTGTCAGAGGGGACAGGTGCATTTTCTTTTTGCTTCTTAGCCTAATAATGGTTGCTTGTAACTGTTGCTAATAACTTGCTTGAACCTTGCCACTCCCACTCCATGTTTAGAAACTATAACTCCCAGCAATCAAAACATGCTTGGAGTAGTAGTTTCCAAACATCTGGAGTGCCAAGGAATTAGGGGTTACTGTATTTGGGTCTTTGGGGTCTATGGAAGGAAAAGTGGGCAAGCTATTTTTATACCCAAAATAGCTGTCATTGGTGAATTTGGGACATGTGGGTGTATCTTTCAAAAATTCAAAATTCGGATTTCGAAAAGCCAAAAATTAGAAAGTTTGAAATCCGAAAAATCGAAAAGTCTGAATTTGTTCAAATTTGTAAAATATGATTCAAACTTTGGTTCATGTTCGAGTTCTAGTCCATCTTATGACCTTTGTCTTCATCAAACTATTCCACACAAACCAGCTTATTTTAGTGACTATTGCTCCAGAACTCTGAATGTGAGGTGCATCCACCTATTTACTCTAGTATATATAAGTGATCCAGGTTCGCAAGTACAACTAATGTGATCCCATTGACCTATGTGAAGGGAAAACGAAACAAACACCAGAGGTAAACAAGTTGTATTAATTAAGTAAATCCATAAAAATAATAAGTGTACACTAATAATTATGGAGACAATAGACAAAATAATCATGTGTACATATCAGAAACTCAGAGTACGAAGGCTATTATTGTTTGAAGTTACTATACTCAGCAGTTGTATTTAGAAAACATACTGCAAATAATATTTGGACAAGTGAAGGACAGAACTTACCTATTTCTACAATAGTAAACTGTAAATATAATTGTGTGGGCCTATTAACCCGTCTTTTTCTATTGCTATTATATTATGTACAGGTATTTATACATTTTTAAGTGTGTATTTTGAAGGCAGCATTGCCATGGATAATTATGTAGCTTATAGTGGTATAAATATATTTTAAATAAGTCTATCAAATTCAGGGCACTCTGTTGATTGTTGATTTGAATAGACTTACTATATCTTACCTGGAGGTACCTGGGAGGAAACGTATGGAAGACATTTTATATTTTTAAACAATTTACATTAATTTTTATAAACTATGTATATAATATTTATTAGGATAAGTAATATTTTTATTAATGGTTTTCTGATCTTTGTGCCCATTTTGGTTTGTGATATTATAAATAAAATACCATTGTTTTATCCAAGCAACACCTCTATCAGTGTTATATTCTATGAAGTAATCTTATATAAAATGGTACCAGGCACACAGTTATGAATATCCAGTTAGCCTTTTTACCACAATATGGCTCTATGGAAAAAATAATGGGATTTCCCATAAAGTAGTTTAAAGTTGGGTACACCGCTGTACTCATCTATCAAAGAAGACAGACAAAATCTGCAAGATTCGGTCTGCCGTGTTTGATAGATGGGAGTACGCATAGTCACGATTGTTCTCCCTATATAATGTATAGGGAGCATGTTTGTGACTGTCATGCTCCCTATGACTGCGGCTGACTTCCTATGCTTGAATACAGTTGTTTCGGCCATACACACACTACCGATATAGGGCCAATCCATCAGTAGTGATGAGAATGACCCTATATGTGTGTACCCTAATGTGTGTACCCAGCTTTAACGAAGTTATTGCTGTTGGTCAATGCTCCTTATAATTGGCTGTTGAAGGTTGCAATTTGCACTTCAAAGGAAGTGTGGGAATAAATAGACCAGCTTTAGCTCATAAGGGTAGGGAAAAATCAATAAACAAAACGAGAGGATACATACAGTATTTGGGAAGTATCATGTAGCGTTGAACACTACCTTGTCCCTTGAGAGCAAGAGATCCAGAAGACAATTTGCAGGAAAAAGTAGACCAGGACTTGCCAGAATTGAAAGCTGAACAAAAGAACAAAGCTGGGACACATGTCAAGGCAGAATCCTGCAGCTCAGAGTTGTTTAACTCTACACCTGTCCCTTAGTTAAGAGCAAGTGGTTCAAAGATGAGGAAGCAGTCCAGGAAACCATAAAAGCAGCAGACCAGCAGATTGTACTCTTTGTATTGTGTTTGGTACCAAGTTGGGGATCTTGGGTGGTGCATAGAGCTATGTGGCTTGGGGAAAATAGTACTGGTATATTTTACTCAAAAACTCACCATGAAAGCCTAAACCTGGAAATCCACAAGGGCAACAGTGAATATATACTTAGCTATGTAGTAGTGACTAATATAGTAACCACTGTTGCTCTTGTAAATAAGGATCCCAAATGCAACCGTACAAACCATATAGAGGGCCAGGGAAAAGTATGAAATATTTTGTAAAACATTAGCTGTATGATAATCTGGTGCACCAATGGTGGGCCAGGCTCCTAGTCAGACAAGAAGTTTAAAAGATAAATTGTATCCAAGGCATTTGTAAGATCTAGGCCAGATCTTACATAATGCCTAGCACTGATGCCTTGCAGCACTAAAGCCCACCCTTGGACACATCCGCAAGTGGTTTACGTGTTCTCCTGTGTTTGCATGGGTTTCCTCCGAGAACTCCGGAGCTTAGATTGTAAGCACTTCAGGGCAGGGCCTGTGTGAATGTATACATGAAATTGTAAAATGTTTTGGAAGATATTGGCACTATATAATCCACAATATAATAAATATATTAAAAAAATGTACTTTGTTAGATTGGTTACGCTCATAATTGAAACAAAAGGGGAAGTTGATTTAAAAGTTCTTATGAATTGAAGATTTAACTAGTTGGTTTAGTGAAACAAGCTTATATTTTTAAAAAAATTTGTCAAGACGGATACGGTACTTAATATTTAGAAGTCACCAAAAGTAACTTCTAATCATGAAGCAACATTTCTTGGCAACTTCGTATGTATGCCAACATAGAAAATAATGTAAAATAACCTCCTGAAATTTAATCCTTTTATTGCAGGATAATTTATTGCAAGTAATTATTACAGTAATATGTGACTCTTATACAAATTTATGTCAGCAAACTAAATCTTAGACAAACAAGGAAGTAGCACCGGCACTCACTATCTCACCCGATCTTTGCCGTGCACGTCCGAAGGTCCCACGCAACACTTCCACACAAATAGGTACAGATGGGACGGCACTTGCTCACTAAAATCGCTCAAATTTTATTTCATCATGGTTAAAAACAGCGGCTTTTCTTAGCCAAAACTCATAGGCAGTATGTGGAAGCTTGTATACCAGTATACAACACGAAGATGGTATACAGGCGGTCTGTACATGTATATTAAATGATGACAATTTGACGGTGCTCAAAGTAGGTTCCTGATTGAACTCTTGAAAATTGTTCTCAGTAAAAATATTTTCTATTCCAGGATACGTTTTACGAACGCGCTGTGGGACAGCAATGGGGTCGAATGTGGCCCCCACATTGCAGATATATTGTCAACGAGTTTGAGGTAATGTACATCTATGAAAATGACCTATCCTGAAATATTGCAAATGTTGGTTTCGCTATATAGATGACATATTTGCAGTGTGGGGGGGCCCATTCGACTCCCTGAGAAATTTGTGACTGAGTTAACAATTTTGGGTCATTAAAATTTACCCTTATGCGATAGAAACTCTATACCGTTTTTTGGATACGATGGTTATGGTTAAAGATAAGAAATGATAACTGACCTGTATGTAAAACCAACCGACAAAAATACCCTCTTGGCATATTCCTCATTCACACCGAGACATATTAAGAACAGTATCCCAAAATCACAGTTCACAAGAGTGCAAAGGATAGTATCGGATCCTACTAAACTAGATGAACGATTAAATGAGATGGAAATAAAATTCAAACAGAGAGGATATCCGAAAAATCTTTTGAAAAAAAAGTAGAGATGATGTGTATGAAAAGAAAGGGAAGGTGGTAATTACAGAAAGAATAAAAACAAGAGAAAAGAATAATGTTGGTTACCAAATTTAATAAATTATCAAAAAGTTGTGAACAGGTGGTAAAAAAAACATTGGGACATACTTAAGTTAAATCTTCCTGGGATACAATGTTTCCAGCAGAAACCACTTATTTCATATAAAAGTCCTGTACGATCAAAGACAATCTGGTGGAGCAGATTTGGGCTCTGACAAAATATCACTACAAAGAGCAAATAGTTTAGAAGGCTCACAGTTGAAAGGGACTTACCCATGCGTGTCATGTAGCCATTGTAATGGCTGTATTTAAGGGGACATGTTATATCACCCTATGAAGGGCAATAAAATATATATTAGGGGCCACTATACTTGTCTATCTGAAATGTTGTATACGCTTTGAAGTGCCCATGTGGCAAACTCTATATAGGCCAGACTACGCGGAAATTTAAGGAAAGGCTTAGTGAACACAAATCGGATATTAGAAACAAGAGACTGGAAGTCCGGTAGCAAAGCACTTTGTGGAAAGTGGACATCTAGTTTCACAATTAAGATTTCAAATATTAGATGAAGTTAAAACCAGGAAGGAGAGGAGGGGGATAAGAAGAAAGCTTATTATTAAAGGAAGCTAAATGGAAAAAAAAAATTAGACACTTATTCCAAAATGAATGAACCTTGAATATGATTTTAGAAACTTGTGCGATTGTTCTACTGTGGTTTATGTATCCATTTTAATTGTATATATGTTGTTTTTAATTCTAACCAGTAGATGGTGGTGTTGAACATGATGGATTAAATAGAAGGAGAAACACATGATGGTTGATTTGAAAAAGGGTCATGTGACCCGAAACGTCATATTTGTTCTGTGTATACTGCCTATGAGCGTTTTGGCTAAGAAAAAGCCTGTGTTTTAACCATGATGAAATAAAAATTTGAGCGATTTTTAGTGAAGCAAGTGCCGTCCCATCTGTACCTATCAGCAAACTAAATCTTACTCAGTGGATTCTATACACATTTTAAAAATAATTGAAGGAGTCACATTGCAAAAAAAATAGTTCTGGTGTATGATAGACATAGGCACATTATAGACAAGTATTCAATATATATTTAGGATCCAGCTATCATGGAAATAGTGAAAAGGGTTTTGTGCAGTAGTATTAAATTCATCTTAGGGAATAGCTAAAATAACTATATTACAAACACAAGGGGACAAAATTGCCTCAAGCTACACAAATCTTTTTATGACCACATGACATTTTATGGATAATATTAATGAGATTTCTGATTAGATGTCAGGCACTAAGGGTAGAAGTTAGCCATAGTTATAATAGTTAAATTCCCCTATATTAAATGAAAAGGGGTCTTTTGTGATATGCTGCCACTAGAGATGTCCGAACTTTGCGAAATCTGGTCTGCTCGAGGATCCGCGAATTTTCGGAAAAATTTGAAAATTCGATAATGCGCAGCGGACCTGTTAAAACACATTAAAATGAAAAAAATCCTCGAAAATACGAGAAATCCTCGTAATTTCGAAAATACGTATTTTCCCGCATTTTTGAAAATAAGTGAATCCTTGTAAATTCGAAAATTTTCGAAAATACGGGTTTCTTGCATTTTCAAAAATACGTGAAATCCTCGTAAATTCGAAAATTTTCGAAAACGCGGTTCGGAAAAGTCCGGTATATCCGCGATATCCGCCATCGCGAACAAGGTAAATCCGCAGCGGATTCGGGTTCGGATCCGCGAACTGGGCCATCAGTGTGATGTTAAAGTGATGTTAACCCTTTGTGAATAGGTTAGCATTTTACTGCTGTGGGCTCTGCATAAATTCCCCTGACACTCTTTCCTTTTTCAGGACAGTAAAATCCCTATTGACATGTAATCAGAAAACATTTTTAGAAAACAAACAAACATTTTCACTGTGGCAGAATAGCAAAATTGGAGGAAAATTCTATAATTCCTTTCTCCTCATTGTACATTATAATTAAATGAATGTCTGCAATCAGAGTATGCTCCAATTTCTATTTTCGAACTTAAAAAAATAAAATTGTTGTAAACCCTCCACTCCTATATGTGTAGATGCTGAATATTTAATAGTTGATATGCAGAATAACTAGAAAACCTGTAGGGGGAAACCATAGAACACCAATCAGGCTACAAGTCATATTTATTTCACCCAACTTTTTGGTGCCTAAATGTCAGCTTTAAAAATGTTATAAATGTATAAATAATGCCAACACTTTTCTTCAAGATCTTTAGACCTTATTGGCTGTTAACTGATATTCCTTATATTAAACTAGCAATACATTTAAAAAAGCAAACAGACTTGTCTAAAAGTCCTTCTTGGAGATCAGCAAAAAGATCTATTAAAATGTAAATCAAATATTGCTTAAATGCTGGCATAGTTTAAAAAGTGTTCATTGCTTATTTAACAGCTGAAGGTGAGAAAGCTGTTCAGAATTCTAGTTAATTATGTTAACTATCTAGAGTCAACATTACTTTAGTTTTACTTTAGTTTAACATGCAACATTTATGAGGAGACTATGTCCACAAAAGGCAACATTTCAACCTCATTTACTAAAATTCCAGTCACGGAAGTTGGTTGGATCAAACTATCAATCCATGGCACACAGCCTTATCCTAACAAAAAGTAAACAGTTTGTTGTCGCAATTTATTCTTGAGAATTCTATACTAATTTTTCCCTACAATTGTAAAGACATACAGATTATTGTAGGTTGTACAGTATGTTTGAATACTGTAATGCTTAAAGTGTAAGCTCTTCGAGGCAGTGCCAGACGTATTAATGTAATTGTAAAGCACCACAGAAGATGCTGGTGCATATCATAAGAGAAATAATCATCTATGTAGGCTAAAATTTAAGATTATTACCATAAGGTTCTATATTGAGCTAGCAGCTATTTAATTTATTTATTGATGACTAGAGATAAACCCAAACCCGAGTTCGGGCCTAACTTTATGGGTTCGGACAAACTTGATCTAACAAACTAGTTTGGGTTGAACTAGTTCTGTTTCGGAACCTGCAGACTTATTTTCGATAATCATCGAAAATTTGATGATTATCGAATGTAACATTCAAATTCGGTAACCTTTGAATGTAACCTTCGATTTTGGTAACCCTTGAATGCAATGGTTGGTAACAGTCGACTGTAATGTTTGATTTTCGATAATCCTTGAATGTAGCTGCTGATTTCAGTAAACCTCAAAATTACAATGGAACCTACATTGCTGCAAAAACATAGCATTACACAGAAAATAAATAATCTGTCCTTATTCTGTTTTACATTTAACTAGGAGAATGAGAGCACAAATACTATATTGCTTTCCACCCAGACCTGTGTATAGCTAACAACCAGAGTAGCAGCTACAGATGGCATCAGGTCCCGCTCGGACCTGGATTCGATGCGGAACCCCCTAAGTTCCAAAATCTAAATGATCAACTGAATCCGGACTGATTGTCCGGATTTCTGGACTTCGGAGCCTTTCTTATAAATATTGAATGTTCGAGGATTATTGAAAATAGACCTTGAACGTTCGATAATAATTGAAAATTCGTTCCATTTTTGGATCTTCAGGATTTTCCCGAGATCGGGAATCCAAAACAGAACGAATTGGTGAGTGTCGGCCATCTCTAGTAGCAGCTCATCGTTTTGGGGGAAAAGGAGATTGTCAATAAATCATATCAAATAACAAAACAACACCAAAAGTGTGATGTAGAGAGAGCTGCTATCAGCTAATACAGTCTTAAAGCCCCTTTGTGGGAAAGCACCAAGGGTAATGTGGCTTTAAGTGGTAATAATGGTGGTTGTGGTGATGTGCAAAATAAGGATTGCACAAACCCCTCAAAAATGTAGCAAGGTATCGACAGTACACTGCCTTATGGGGGCAAAAGAGGGATAGCAACATATAGTGGAGAATTGCTACTTTGGTGAATTTGAATATGTGATTTATTTTTGTGCAAGATGCAAAAAAATACGTTATGATAGATGATGTCATATGCAATTACATTGGGTTTTTTACTCAGAAAAGACATTTCAGTAACTGAAGTAGCTGATTAAAATCACTCTCCAATAGTTTCAATGTGGTTTTGCTTTTCTTCTTTAAAAAATTATGCAGATAAAGAATGATTGGATTTCCAAACATGCTTCCAGAATAGAACCTGATTTTCAGGTCCAACACTACTGAGCCTAAAAGGATTTGTTCTCACTAAGCCTTAATGCAAATTTGTTCACCACTACCTCGTAAGGTACAAGTACCATAAGGGGAGCACTAAAGACATCAGGTTTCACATAAAAGTTCTATCGTTTAAAATTGGCTAATTTGTGCCTCCAATGGGGGACAGATAGAAGGACAGGCAGAGGTGCAAAAAGATGGACAGGCAAGGGGGCAGATAGAGGGACAGGCGGGGGAGAGATAGAGGGACAGGCAGGGGGACAGATAGAGGCACAGCAAGGAGGCAGATACAGGGACAGGCAGGGGACAGACAGAGGGACAGGGAGGGGAACAGACCGAGGTGCAAGGAGGGGGGCAGGCAGAGGGACAGACAGAGGGGCAAGGAGGGGGGACAGACAGAGGGACAGGCAGAGGAACAGATGGAGTGAAAGGTAGAAGGATAGACAGGGGGACAGATAGAGGGACAGGCAGGGGAAAGCAGGAGGCAGATATAGGGACAGGTGGGGGACAGACAGGGGGACAGATAGAGGGACAGGCAGGGGGCAAGGAGGGGGATAGGCAGGGGCACAAACAGAGGGACAGGCAGGGGCACAGACAGGGGAACAGGTGGAGGGACAGGTAGAAGGATAGACAGGGGGACAGATAGAAGGACAGGCAGGGGTGCAAAAAGATGGACAGGCAGGGGCACAGACAGAGGGACAGGCAGGGGCACAGACAGGGGAACAGATGGAGGGACAGGTGAAGGATAGACAGGAAACAGATAGAAGGACAGGCAGGGGTGCAAAAAGATGGACAGGCAAAGGGGCAGATAAAGGGACAGATAGAGGGACAGGCAGGGCGACAGATAGAGGACAGGCAGGAGGCACAGAAAGGGACAGCAGGGCGACAGATAGAGGGACAGGCAGGCGACAGATAGAGGGACAGCAAGGAGGCAGATAGAGGGACATGCGGGGATAGAGGGACAGACAGGGAGACAGTAGAGGGACAGGCAGGGGGACAAACAGAGGGGCAAGGAGGGGGAAAGACAGGGGGCAGACAGAGGGACAGGCAAGGGGACAGAACGAGGGGCAAGGGGGGACAGGCAGGGGACAAGTAGAGGGATAGGCGGGGGACAGATAGAGGGACAGGCAGGGAAACAGCAAGGAGGCATATAGAGGGATAGGCGGGGCAGATAGAGGGACAGTCAGGGGACAGATAAGGGACAGGCAGGGGGATAGACAGAGGGACAAGGAGGGGGACAGGTAGGGGACAGACAGAAGAAACGGAAGGGGGGACAGACAGAGGGACAAGGAGGGGACAGTCAGGGGGATAGATAGAGGGACAAGGAGGGGGACAGGCAGGGAGACAGAAAAGAACAGGCAGGGACAGACAGAAGAACAGGCAGGGGGACAGAGAGAGACAGTGAAGGGGACAGATGGACAGGCAGGGGGACAGACAGAGGGACAGGTAGGGGACAGGCAGGGGAAAGACAAGAGACAGGCAGGGGGAAAGACAGAGAGACAGGCAGGGGAAAGAACAGAGACAGGCAGGGGCACAGACAGAGGAACAGGCAGGTAGATAGAGGGAGGGACAGAAGGAGATAAAAGTAGGTAGGGCACCACACTCCCTCACCCCCCATCCCAGTGTCCCCACTCACTTAAGTTTTAGGTGCTGCATAGAATTGCAGGGCACAGGTCGTTTTTTTATCTTCTGCATTCCGGCTTTTACACACAGCCGGAATGCACCTGAACACTGTTTTTCCGGTCCGGTTCCGGCTTATACTTACCAGTGTTCCGGACAGTTCATTTAGAAGACGGAACATGGCCGGAATCGCCGGAACCGCTGGTAGTAAGTCCTCCTCCTCGCTGGGGGCAGTGGACTTTTTGCGGTTCCGGTCCGGTTCCGGTTCCGACTTTTATTTTTACCGGAACATAGTGGTCACTGGCATAATTGTTGGATACTCGATTGCGGATAATTTATCCATCCACCCCATGTTAATAACATACATTTCCAAGCAAGCACATCCAAACAATACACATTTTACTGCATTGATGTCAAGGTGCTTTGCCATCTGATTGTTTGTTGTAGCAAGGCTTTAGTTATCCTTTAATTCCATTAAGTTTGCTATCAGTATAGCCCTGCTAATTACATGTATAAAGTGTGTTCCTACTAAATCACATGTTCTAGCAACCCAGTATACAATCGATAAATGTATTGGACAATCATTCACTAAATTTGTTATGAAAGAATTTCAGAAATATTGATACTAAGATAATTACATGAACAGTAATTAAAATTATCCAGAATCCCAAAAACATTACATTATGCATTGGATACTTGCCTTCAATACTGTCTCTAATGGCCTGCACATAGTGAGGCCTTTTCCTTTTAAGGTCTGACCAGCGCCGCTGGATATCAAAGAGAGTCAACTATACATTGAATTTTTTAACAAGCTTCCTCCTCAGCCTCTCCATTATCTTCCTCCTGTGCAGCTGGACATGCTGGGTCCCTGCAGGTGTCTGCTCATATTTTTGCCGTAGTAAATATTTTACTAAATACCTCTGCCAGGCTAACTCAGGCATTTTCAATGTCCAAATGCTCACCTGTCAGTGATTTTACTAACAGGTCGACACTGTGCAGTCTTTGGAAGTAAGACCGCACCTTTCAGAGGTCAAAATCGAAATCGCCATATTATGGTTGTCGAAATCGATCATCAACCGATCATCGACGAATGTGTCTCAAAATCTCCATAATACGGCGATCTCACCTTCGACCTCCGATAGGGGCGGGCTAAATCATAGAGAGTGCAGAGTGTGTCACAGAAGGACCAGAAAGATGCCAGAACTAGAGTGGCAGAGGTTCCTTATCAGGTATCTTTTGCCAAGAAATATGATGGCATTGGGACACTAAGGAAGAGGAGACGCATCATGCAGTGATTGAGGAGGAAAATCCTTAATAAATATGATGTGGAGCTGTCCCTCTTTGACGTGCAGCGCAGGTGGTCGGACTTAAAGCGCAAAAGGCCCCACTATGTGCAGGAGATTAGGGACAGTATGGAAGACAAGTATCATATGCAAGTTTAAAATATGATTTATTATTATTCAGAAATGAACTTGATGAAATTATTCAAATAATACAACACTGACAATTTGTCAAATTCAACTGTATTAAAATCTTATCCAATCCAATTGTTCAATGTATACTGTTTGCAAGATCACCTAATTTGTTTGTGACATACTTAATAAAAGTCATTAGCAGGCCTGCAATGACTGCAAACTTACTGCAATTAAAGGACAACTAAAGCATCACAACAAAACACAATCAAATGGCAGAACACCTAGACATTAAAGCATCAATGTCTGTCATAACTTGGGAAATGATTTTACTAACAGGGTTTTTCCCCCCAGCATTCCATAGTGTTTGGTCAGTGACCATTATGTTTTACCAGCATGCTCAGTTTGAAGTTAATGCATAAACTTGTTACAGATGTTTATGCTCACTAGTAGTGTGTAGCCAATCATTTTACAGGACATATTAGACATGGTGTGGACAGTGAAGTGCACATCCAGACAATTATTACATCCAGTTCTTTACACTTCTTTCACTTCCCTTCTTGCCATTTGCTGGAATTGGATCTTGCTAGGGTGATGCTTTCACATTACAGATGGTGACATTTACACTTTATTTCTGCTTTAACCAACATTAATTCTAACTCAGCCATGCTGCATGTGTGTTTTTCTGTTTGTTTTTCAAAAACATTTGGGATTAATGGTGTTTGTTATATGTGTGGGATCAATTTAGTACAACTTACCCTCCTTTATTTTTTATATCTAAACCTGCAGAGGACACGTCACCAGCGCCTTCCCCAACCCCTCAACCAGAGGTGTCCGAACCTCCCCTACCAAATTTCCCCCCCCCAGACCAACCTCCACTGCCACAGAGCTCACCTCCCCACTCACCAGGCATTGGTGACCTGTTTGAAGGCAAGTTTCCTCTATACCTGTTTTGCTTCTTTGCCAAATATTTAACTTATCCATTTAGTTGTTCATTGGATGTGATTTGTTAAAACTTGAACAGGAAATGTTCCCAATCTTACAGCCCTGTGCATGCTTGTGAAGATTCTCATTCCTCCAGGTCAAAGTATATCTGTTGTATTCAATTAGATCAAATGGCCTCCTTGAAACCTCTCTTGAACCAGAGAGGTGCATCCACGTATGGCCCAGCACAGAAGAGCCAATTCCTCCGGTCAGGACTCAGTCGTGTACCTGCATCTTAAGAATAAAGGACATACATTTGAAGATTGTAATGTTAGCATATTGGCAAAGGAACGTGACTTGTTCAAGAGAGGTGTCAAGGAGGCCCTTTATGTGAAAATAAAGAGTCCAAGCCTAAATAGAGGTGGGGGGGGTTCAACACCAACTGTCTGCCATGTATAATGCTGTTTTGATACCTTACCCTGGGTGTTCCTATAACACCTCTTAGCCACTATCCAATCACGCTCTTAACACCTGGCTGTGATATGCTAATTGGGATTTACCAGTAGAGATGGCCGAACATTCGAAAGTTCGGTCCGTTTTCGAACTTTCGAACTATATTGAAAGTTCAAAAATGGACCCATTAAAGTCAATGGGAGTCAGATTTTTCGAAAAGTTCTAATGAAATACAATTAAACTATCAATGGTAACTTCATGTAAATGGCTGTGGGACCTAGGAACTGTTCTGGGGAACATGTTCGAATATCCAGGACATTTGAAAAATCAATTTTACTCTCACTTGCGCTATTTTCGAGCTCGTTCGAGCCTAGGTACCATGTACATTTGACTGATTTTATTGCTCGCATATAGGCTTTAATGGACACTTTACTTGTAGATTCGATGTTCGTGCCTAGATACCATGAACATTTTACTTGTGGATTCGATGCTCGCGTATAGGTTTTAATGGACACTTTACTTGCGGATTCAGTGTTCGCGTATAGGTATAATAGGCACTTTACTCGCACATTCGAACGGTCGAACATTCGATATTTATCGAAAGTCCAAAAATATTGAAAATCTGGGTCCGGGAAAGTTCTAGAAGTCCGAATTCGTTCAAATTCTAATAGTTCTGCTCGAATTTGGGTTCAAGTTCGAGTCCATCTCTATTTATCAGGGTACATAATTGCCACAAATTCTTGGACAAGTCATTCTGAATTGAGAAAGCCAGTTGGATGACTAGCGAAATGTTTTCAAAAACTAAACTTCAAGTCCAGTTGATGTAATTGAATACAACAGATAGCCCTGTGCATATTTGTAACCAACATTGAAATGCCAAACTGATATCCTCAAATGACCTGCATCATTTTGGCTGTTAGGGGCTGTAACTGTACACAACCACAACTAGTCAGACATGCAACTACAAACAATAGCTGGTACCTGCCCTGACACGACCAGCAACTGCAGATTTACACCAGACTTGTAAGCCATTAAAACATAATGCCATTTCCACAAACACTTCCCCCAAAAATACGACACAATGCAGGACTGTAACCCACATTTTAATTTTGGCCTCAAAACTCTCATGGATTTTTTTTCCATCTTATCCCACAGAGGAGGCA